>CM047428.1:28038810-28446310 GCA_026168455.1 Theocolax elegans
CGGTTTTCCCATCGCTCGGTGCTGCACATCTTTATCGATGATTGCAAAATTCTCTCTAATACCTAAGTATACGCGAGTAGATGCGTGCCGTCTCGGTTACCTTTTAGAAACTATCAGACTTCTCGTCGTTGTCGTAATGTCGTCGAGGGAACATTATCCCATTTCCTGCTGGTCCGATCTGAATTATCTACGATAAACACCATGCGAACACGAGAATAAAACTGATTGAGATTGAGAGTTTAGGTGTTAACTTACATTAACTGCCTTCAGTTGTTCCTTTGTACCTACTCTGCGCGCACGTGTTTTGAATATTCGTCGTTGTATTTGCGTATACAAATACATATATATATATATCATACAAACACACATATATATATATATATATATATCAATTGATTAAGAAAGTTTTAATGAATAATAATTCAATGAAAGAATTATGACCTGCAAAAGGATTATTGCCATCTGCGTAATTAATTTCATAATAAACAATCTTTTGTTTACATTTATGTGTACACTATTAGAAGTATCAAATTTTATACTAGTAATATCATTCATCCACTGTAAACTTGAATTGAATAATGCTTATCTGTAAATAAGATAATGTATTTGTTCATTGGAGAAAATATCAATATACTTTCAGTTTACTTGTTAAATAGTATAGTTATGTTTATAGCTTGATTCTTCAATTTTGTATTGATTACTTTTAATTATTTTTATGCTATTTTATCAGTAGTAATGAAAATTAATTTTATTGTGTTATAGAAGAGGGCTATTGCAAGATCAACCGCAATGGCAGACGATGAAGGAACAGAGTGGTTGCAGGAGCTATTGCACGATGTTCAACTGTCACAATTTTTCACAAGAATCAGAGATGATCTTCAAGTTACTCGACTACACCACTTTGATTATGTGCAAACGGAAGATTTGGAAAAAATTGGTCTTGGGAAGCCTGGTATTCGTCGTTTGATGGATGCAGTGAAAAAGAAACGTACAGCACAATGGAAAAAAAGCTTAATTACAAAAATCAAGCCAGGCAGTGATAAAAAGAGTAATAAGCGGGCCTCGCAGCCTGTTGAAAATACTTCAGTTTTAACTTGTTTAATTCAAGACAAAGATGTAACATTATCAGTAAAATTAGGTGATGGAAGTTTTGGCGTTGTTAGGAGAGGAGAGTGGACATCTCCTACTGGAAGGACACTGCCAGTTGCTGTAAAAGTTTTAAAAGCAGATGCTTTGACACAACCAAACGTAATAGAAGACTTTGTATCAGAAGTACAATCTATGCACACATTAGATCATCACAATCTTATACGGTAAGCGGTACTTTTACTTTATTGACACACTTATTTATTATCTAAGGTAATAAATATTTATTGTAGATAATGTTGTTTATAATCAATTTGTATCCCAATAAATTTACATTTAAAATAAGATTTCTAATAATTATAGTGTTGCATTTTTTAATTTATATTTTAACTGAACTACAATGTTTTTATAAATTTACTAAAACTTATTGCATTATTTTTCAATTTTTAGACTGTACGGCGTTGTACTATCACAACCAATGATGATGGTTACAGAACTAGCACCTCTCGGCGCACTTCTTGATTACTTACGAAAACAGTGTGGTCACATCTCGGTTCTTACACTATGTAACTACGCTCTGCAAGTAGCGACAGGTATGGCGTATCTCGAGGCCAAACGTTTCCTTCACCGCGATCTCGCCTGCCGTAACGTACTGCTTAGTTCCGTTGACAAGATAAAGATTGGTGACTTTGGTCTCATGCGAGCACTGCCTCAGCAAGAAGATTGTTATGTTATGACTGAGCACAAAAAGGTACCTTTTCCATGGTGTGCACCGGAATCACTAAAAGCGCGACAATTTAGTCATGCTTCGGATGTGTGGATGTTCGGAGTGACCTTGTGGGAGATGCTGACTTTCGGAGAGGAACCTTGGATTGGGTTGAATGGTTCAGAAATACTCAAGAAAATTGATAGGGAGGGAGAGCGACTGCACGAGCCTGAAGCTAGTCCACCAGCTATGTTTCAACTGATGCTTCACTGTTGGGCTCGAGATCCAGCTGAACGGCCTACGTTTGCTTCTCTCAAAGAATCTCTTACCGGTATTACATTATTGATTACAGTCGAATTTTTTCGTGGAAAATATTTACTTTAAAGCGTGAAGTGCAATTAAATTAGTTTATAAAGTATTTACCGTACATCTTACGAATAGAATAATTACAATTTTATACTTTTAATAATGTTATGATTTATAATACATTTTTATGTTTATGCAAAACTTTATAAATATTTTGTAAATTTTATCGAATTTGTTATTAAAAATAAATTTATTATAATATTTAGTAATGAAAACTATTTGATTATTGTTACAGGAATGGTACCATCAGTGATGAAAGCTTTAAATCGTTTTGATGATCCTGACAAAATGATGATAGAGCATGGTGATCAAATTGTTATAATTGATGGAAGACCTGAAAATTATTGGTGGAAGGGTCAAAACCAACGAACGTTTCAAGTAGGTGTTTTTCCTCGCTGCTTAGTTGATCCCATGCGCAAAAAACAACCCGAAGATATCAGTAAGCCTTTGGAAAACTCATTTATTCACACGGGTCATGGTGCACCGTTTGGGAAGAGCTGGGGCAGTCCGATATACATTGATGATGTCTACTTGAGAAATCCTATGGAGCCGCCGGATGTCGTAGGGATTGCCGATTCTGCTATTAAAAAATTTCCTGGGGCGGCGCAACGATCGCGCAAACAGTTTAATTATACTAAGCTGCAAAATGATCTCCGTGGCAGCCCCATTAAAGTTCCAAACACATCAATAGCAAGTAAGTAAAAGCGATATATATATATATTTACTTATATTTCTTCATATTATAATTATTTGTTTATTTTAGTCATTTTTAAAAAATATATAATTAATACAATCTACAATTATTAAAAATTATACTCTATAAATGTATATGTATACTAAATGTTAGATAGAAGTTTATACTCTCTCGAGACAAAAATTCTAATCAATTAAGTTGCAGGAGGCAGTAATCAAGAGGGTACGTTAATTGATTTGTCGACTGAAGATCGAGCTAATGCAGCAGCTCTAGCAGCTATGCAATTGGAAAATACTCCTTGTCGACGAGTTGTAAATATTCTCGATGAACCAATAGATGTTGATCGAACTGTAGCGTCAACGCCGCAAGATTATTGGCCAGAAGAAGATCCTCGAACGTATGCGAATTGTCCAGATAATAACGGAGTTGCTGGGCCATCTGGATCTGATCCATTCGATACTTCTAGAGTTTTTACAAATCCATCTCAATCTCGATATTATAGTCAAGTAACACCCGATCTTCCTCCAAGTTGTTATTACGAAACGCAATCTCAGGTAACAAAATCATATATAAAGATTAAATTCAATTGAACTTCTGAATATTAAATGTAAATGTTTTTCATTATTATCTAAAATAGCAATACAGCAATGTTCAAGAGGAATCAAATGTTGCTGTTTCCCTTCAGCATACTTTGAACCTTAGCAAAGACATTCGTAGTGAAAATACAAATTTAAATGTGAATGTCGAAAGTAACGGTTACTCGGAAACTTCGAGTCCTAGTCCCAACCCTCAAAATTGGCCTGAGGATTTGCAAAGCAATGAATCACAAGCAACGTATGCTAACGTCGTCAGCCGCGGACTACCCAATACTCCGGCGCCTCCACCTCCACCGATCGGTCCTAATGAAAGCCCAACAAAGCCTAAGAATAATGTTGACATAGCGCAGGGTATGAGTGACCTGTCAATTGATGTCAAGAGCCAAACCTCGCCTAAAAAGCTTGATCCAGTTTTCCTCGCGGAGTTAGAGAAACATTTAGGTGTTAAAGAGGCAACAAAAAATATGAACGCCAATCCGCAGCAACAACCGGCACCGTCAAACGTTGCAATCGCTGCATCGTCGAACGTTGCCATTGCTGCACCGTCAAACGTTGCAATCGCTGCATCGTCGAACGTTGCTATTGCTGCACCATCGAACGTTGCAATTGCTGCACCGTCGAACGTTGCTATTGCTGCACCATCTACAACTTCCAGTAAACTTCCAGATAACACAGTGATTCCTATGTTAAGGCCACCGCCACAGTCAATCAAACCTAAATCACCGAATGGCGAACAACGTGGTAGTAACGGAAACTTTACTTTTCCCAGCAAGGTGCAAAACTCGTGGCAATCTAAAAGTACGAATATTCAACGGCCTAGAAGCCAAATTGGTTATCCAACACCAATTTCGGCCGAGTGTACCAGCACTGAAGGTATCATCGCTCAAATTTGGCACCAGAACCAAACGCAGCAACCTTCGCATAATCAAATTTACGCTGCAAATTCATCGATGTTGGATTGTGCGACGAATCATACACCTAGTAATTTGGAAAATGCGGCTCAGACTGTTTCCACGGTGTATCATCAACAATTTCCAAGTTTGCCTCCGCCTAATCAATCAAATTCTCAAATAGCTTCTGTGCATAATGTTACAACTACGGTTCAGAGACCAGCTTCCATTGCAGGTACGGTGTTATCTGAACAAGTTTATGCAGAACTCAAGCAGACAGTGCCGAATCTTGATCAGCTATCGCAAAATGAATTTAATACTCTATATAACAAGACCGTCCGACAAAATATACTGAGAAGTTATCACGCAAATAGTAACGCTCTTGCTAGTGCGACGAATAATATGGTAAGCCTCTACTCGTCATTATTGAAATTACCGTTATAACATTTGCATAATTTGTAAAATTAAATTATGGATTTATTAGTTTTTTTTAATTATGTAAAGTTGAATAGAAGGAATTTGTAAATATATTTTGTGCATTCATCATATTATAATGTTTTTTAACAATTCAGACTAGCACCAGCAATCCAATGAGTCCGTCGCACAAAATTAACAATCGTCAAACGCTACCTCGTGAGTTTAGCCCTACCATGAAGCAACCTCCGATGTACAACCCACCACCTCCATTTTCACCTTTAAAGCCTGTTCAAAACGGTTTTACGCATAACCAAATAAGTCATCAACAACAGCAACAGGGCAAGCTTAATGTCAATAACGCCAGTCCTAATCTTATGCAATTTACTCCGACTCGTCCGATAGCCTGTCCACAATCTCATTCGAATGCAGCTCGGAGTTTATTACCACAATTAAACGAGACTACGATAAATACGCAGCTCGGACCAGGACCTTCTGCGTATCCAAGCGGAGTTAGTCCACCTTTAACCGGTGCCTCGCAGCAGTTGGTCATGTCGCTAAACGATGAATTTCGGGCCAGCAAAGTGATGAAGGTACAACAGGAGGCACAAGACGCCTCGCAGCAGGAAGCACTAGCGGCTTTACAAGCCACCGGTTGGGACGCCACCCAAGCTGCCAAACAAATTGCCAAGGATCGATTGGCTAAAGTAGAATCGCTTCTTAGGTGAGTTGAGCTTAATTAATTTTCAAAACTTGGTTTAAGACAAGGTCAATTAACACTTACGATACCGACTCGTATATTTAAATGTGTATGTACGTTTACATATAAATGATTATAAGAAGCTGATTTTTGGACTGTACTTTCGATTTATTGCTACATTATGGTAATAAATATTTAATTCTTCATATAAATATTATGTTATGTTTTTAAATAATCTGTATTATTATATATTATTTTCTTTTTTAAACGTTAATAAATAATCATTCTGCACACCAAACTATTGTATAAAATATTTAGTGAAATAATTATAAAAATAAAAGGAGCTCGGATAAATTATATATTTTACTTTTTCAGGCTTGGACTTGCCAATAGACAACAATGCGAAGGTGCATTAAAGCAGACTGAATTCGATATAGATCTAGCGGCTTCCCTTTTGTTGGATCGTGCGAGATGAACTCGTCAATCGTTATAGAGCTTATTATTTAGAAAGTTTATCTGTATAGCAAAGAATTATTGTGAAAAAGTGGCCTGCACAACGTGAAGAATCACCAAATATCGCGAGGTTTTGGTTCTAAATACCACCTCATCTAGGCAAAGTAAGATTTTAAAAGTTACTAGGAAAAAAATAGAGTTAATAAGGAAACTAAGAATTTTCCTTGACGTTTCGTGGACTTGACGTTGATTTTCATCCAAGAATATATAAACGTATAAATGTAAATAAAGTAAGTTCTACTGTGGATGACAGAAACTGAGCGTGATCAAAATATGCGAGAAAAGCCAACTATGGTTCTTTTTAGAAGAATTATTGAATTTAGAATAAATGCAAAAATTGGATGCCAGCACTCTTAAGATTTTAAGGAAATAAACTTTTTACGTACTTAATATTTTTCCTGCTATGAATAAATGTAAATTACAATATTCTTTCTAGAGATCGCAATTACTATTAACAAATAAAAGATTAAGCAATCATTGATGCAATTAATTCAGTTAAAAATATCGATGATTATTAATAGATAATTATTTAAGAGTGCTTGCTTTTAATAAGGTTTGAAGAAACACTTTGGAATACGATACTGTGATATGCGCTACTAAAGGCTCTATGAGTGATTCTTTCTCTGGTAATGTCGATAGTTACGTTCCCCTAATTTTGGATATGTAAATAAACGTAGCATAAATATTTAAGGATTGTGAGAAAAAATAAAAATCTGTTTTGAGTCAACTCGAATCGAGTGAAAATCGTATACCTGCGTACAATTTAGTTCGTATGCAATATTTGTCAAATAGTTTAAAACAATTATTGCGACTAATAGCTTTGTTCGTTAAACGATGATTGTGATGTGTTATTCCAGCGCTTTTACTCTGTCAATTGATAGTTAGTAAGAATAAAAATGTTAATTTATTAACTCAATTCTTGGACTGTCCGACGCAACGAATTAATCATGTATAGTTTCTATTATTATTTGGGCACGTTGCATAGCATTCACAAAATAATATGCGAGTACTTTTACCTTATACTTTTTTGCTTTGAAGTATTATTTCAAGATCGTAATATTAGTTATAAAGAGAAATTTCTACTTACATGACGTAGGACTGTTAAAAGTATTTAGGAATGCAAAATACTCATAAATGATCAAAGTTTGTGAAAGTACATTTAATTTTAAAGAATTTCACAAAGTTGTATTGAAGAAGCAATGAATATCAACGCAACTAAGGTTAATCAATGTGAAACCTTTTTCATAGCCGTTTTATACTGAAATGAACAATTATTTTATGAAATGGTATCATTAAAATAATAATAATCGAACTTTAGAAAGAAAAATACTTTATTAGTATTTACCTCATTTATATATATAAATATATATACATATATATTTTTTTTACTGGAAAATAGATAAATCTTTAATTTTTTATAAATTAACGGATGCCATAGTTAATATTTATTTTCCCTACCTTACGACAAACGCGATAATTGGTAATAAATCTGTAAATAAAAGATGAGGCGCCTTTATTTATCAATAATCTAACTGTGTGCTGAATTTTAGACTAAAATATTATGTTTTCGAGAAGTCTTACCAAAAATGAGACTGTTTACCGACATTGCAGTTTTTACAAACTATTTTTCATTTAATTAAATGAATATGTCGAATTTTAAGATTCTGCGAGTTGACACACAATCTGCAAATCATGTAGAATGTATCTATGCACGCATAATTGGAATAAAAGATAAACTGAAGATTTAATTTGAAAAATCAAATATGTCGATAATACGGCATCCCCTTAAGAGGGTGCACATACTTGACATTTTGGTAAGGGTTTTTTCAAAAACACAATACTTAATATTTTAGTCTAAAATTCAGCACACAGTCAGATTATGACAGCTATTATATGTCCGACAGATTGTGTATATATACATCTGCCTAGAAATAAGTAAAATGTTACTAAAACGAACACGGTTCGTCGTAAAATGAATTTATAAATCCGAAAAATTATTAGAAAACACTTCGTCAATATACAAACAACAAAAAAAAAATGTCATCAAATCTGAGTTTATTTTCCGACAAACTAAAGTAAATGGTAAATTAAAACGTATATATGTGTTTACGTATATCGATATCCAAAATAATTTTAAAAATGAAAGAAGAGAGAAAACAATATTTTTAAATGAAAACAAACATTATAAATATAAAAATATACTTTTAAAAATAAAATAAAATAGAGATAAATTTTATTTAATCTGTTGCTTAAATAAATAACGTAAAGGAATTAAAAATATAAGTGATATATATATAGAATATCTATCAGACATATAACATCAGCCATTAAACGAAAGCTCTTTTTATTTTTGCATATGCTCTTTTATTTCTTTATTAATTAATCAACAAAAATTGAGTATAGAACCCCTTTAATATTAATATCTTTTTACAAAAACTTAATAATGTTTCATAATTTTGTTAAATAAATACGATTTGTACAGTTACTTAAGAGTTAATAATTTATTTTATAATATAATGTTAAAAAGTCCATAAATTTCCTATAAAGTAATTAAAAAGTATATTTAGAACAAAATTAATAATAATTGCAATTGCAAGACTTCCAAAGTAAGGCCAATATTATTAAGTGTCTACAAAGTGTATTATTGAAAAATAAATAATATCGTTACTTGTTTTAAGTAGATTTACTTATTGCGAGTATATAGACTAACTGAAGTAAAATTATGTCTTTTAAGTAGATAGTACTGAAATTGATGAAAATTGAAAGGATAATGGCCGCGCGAAGTTTTAGGATCGCTCTCTGCAACTTGATTAAATCCGAAAAAAGATAATTAAAACGCGTTTATGTTAAACTTCGTTGATAACTATGCAATAAAAAGATTGCTTGTTCATAGCATACTATCACGCAAAGCAAAAAGTATCAGGGAAAAGTATTAACGTATGTGTACATGTATGCAATATATAAAATGTATATATACTCGATAAACAGAGTATTATTAAACCCTTAAGATTTCCAGGTTAGCGTATATTTTTGAAGACGGAAAAAGAGTAGGAGGAACATCGTGTAAAACAAGCGTAATTTGTTCGTTCATGTTCCCCCGGTTTTCATGAATTGTCCCCCCGCGTGTGAATCGTTGCGACACGTGTGTACGAAAGGAACGAGAGAGGCGCCAAACGCGAACAATGTATTTACACTGCCCCTTTGCGAATCGACGGCGACGATGGTTGCGACCTTTCCCGAGCGCACCCACACGATCTTCCGTAATTACGCGACCTTCCAGCGGCTCACCTCTCTATAACGTTCTCTCTCTTTCTTTTTCTCAGTTCATACCTATACTTTTCTTTTCTGTGTTTTTATTTGACGAGCGTGTATATACCTATATACGTGTGTGAGAGCTCGCGGTATTTCGAAACGATGCGAGGAACGTATTCTCGTTGTATGTTTGTGTGCGTACGTACCTATACATTTTATGTTTCTTCATATGGATTGCTTTGTGTTTCTCCTAATTCTTTTTCAATTATTTGTATTATCATTAATATGGGAGTGCGTGTAATGAACAGCGCTGTGCGAAGAAGAGCGAAATGCAGCGTTGGTAATGTCAGTAAAAGAGTATTTACTCATTAATACATCGATGATGAGTTATTGAATCGTAATTGATTATTTTTAATAATTTACCTCTATATTATCCTAAAAACTTAGATATCCCTATTTCATAGAATTTCTAGTACTATAATTCAATAATTTTTCAAAAAGTTTATGCGTTATTTTACTTTATTACATAATTATGTGCGTTTCAATTGATATTAACTATACATATATAATAGAAGTAATTACCATGATACATTTACTTTCGGAAAATAGATAGTAGACTCAGTAGTTTCATGTTTTATAAATAACTATTTAATTTATAAAAACTTCGATAACATATTTACAACAAATTTCTTTTTAATTAAAATTTTAATTTTATAGTTATTTGATAAATTTCTTTAAGTGGAAAACAATTATTTACTAATTTATTTTATTATTAGTTTGATTTCATTAAATCTTTATCATAAAGCAATCACTTTGTTCGACAGTAATTGAAGATACGAATTAATATTAATTACTGACAACACCGTAATTGGATTCTATAAGTACTATTCTTAAACTAGCCTATAAAAGATGATTAACATATTTTGTATCAAACTATTTAAAAAAATGAAAAATAATATTTGGGGCTTGTCCTTTGAAGTATAGACACATACAGTTAAAATGCTCTATAAATTGTCTTGTCTGTATATGTCTATACTTGCAGAGTAATTCATAAAACTGTTTAGAAAAAAACACCTATACATATACTTACTCGAAACTTTTCTTTTAGCCTGTAAAACGATAAGATTAATGCTTGAGGTTCCTATATAACATATATTGACTACCAACAATCAAAAGGCACTATAATAATAAAAAATAATAATACAAAATTTTGACGCCCCCGCAAAATCTAAAAAATTTGTCACTCTTTAATGTTCACTTTGTAAATTTAATTATTTCTTCTTAACTATGTATACTTACTCTTGTATGGTCATTTGATCCATTAAGAAAATACCTACAAAATGATAAGCGACGAAAAGAAAAGAAAAAATTTTAAGGCAGTGGGCTGCGTATATCACACGTGAGAGGGAAAGGTATACAAAGGTAGGGGGGGGGGATGGGTAGAGGGGAAGGGGTAGCGAAGCGACGACCCGGCAGGTGCAAAGCAGAGTTGGCCTGTTAGAGTTGGCGCGCATTCGCGACACGCGCGCGAAAGGAGACGATGCACGGGTAGTGGGCGTCCGTGGAGACGTGATTTGTGTGTGTACACATTTTTCTTCTCTTGGGTTTCAATCTTCACTTTTGTTTATTATTTTAAAGTGATTTTGAATCTCAATTTGAGTGTGTCGGGCTATTAAAATATAAAAATTTACGGTACTTGAGTGATTCTGCTTAAAGGTGTGGAGTTTTTTATATCGAAGGTGAGTCGAAATTCGTAGGCCAAGTTTTCTCTTTTGTTTATACTGACTGTTTCGAAGCGAGTTGTGGATTTTGTAACTATACGCACGTGGGGAGAATAAGTATACTTACATTGAATAAAGTAAATCAAAATTTCTATGCGAGATTCAACGATTAATGTTGCATTTAAATAATTTAATGTTCTTTCATAATTTAATTAACTAACACTGGTTTACAATGTTTATTTAAATTTGATTGAATAATATTGAGTAATCGTGAAACATTCAAGCTTGCTCATTCTTGAAAAATTCCAACCATCTCGGAAAAGAATTATAAAATTTTATTTATTTCAAATATATGTACTCGATACAACGATAAAAATAACTTTTACAGGGAAGTTGAATTGTTTTGAAATTTATTAAAATTACAAACGTTGAAATTGAGTAGCTTTCAACAATTTTGTTGATATGATTAAAGAATAAATGAATAAATTACCGAAATTATGAATAACTTGTTAGCGTATTTTTTAAATCAATTATTAATATCAAATACTGTAATGACAATTAAAATTATTTTAAAAATTTTATAATGCATAAAGTAAATTATAGTTCATCATTCAATCTCAGATTTATATTTGAGATCGCAATAGAATGATACGATCGGCTTTAAACCGTATAGGTTGCATGTTTATAATTTCGTATCAGCGTCGGCGCAAAATTCTTTTGATACTTATAGATGATTTGTTTCGTGTTTCAATAAGTGTTTTTTCACAAAAATATTATAAGGGCGACGTTAAAATGAAAAAAAAAACATGTTTCATAATTTTCAATAAACTGATCTAATCTCGATTTAGAACTAGAAATTGAACAATGAACAGTCTCAAATGAAATTTCGATAATTTACTATTAACCGAGAAAATTATCTGTCAAAGAAAAAAGTTCTATTGACCATTATTATATTTATTAGTAATGGATTTGCACTGATATATAACACAAATAAGTACTATACTATAAAATAATATTTAATAAAACTATATCTATTTTTCTACAAATACTGTAAATTTTAGTATAAATATTAGGTATGACAATTGTAGTCAAATATTTCTTTGTATATATATATTAGATATAACAATGTTTTCTTCTTGTTTAACCGCAGAGAAATTGATAAAAATTAGCTCGAAAGCGTTAATAAATTGCTAATGTCTAGAGATGGAATAAATAACAACAACAACAATAAAATTAGTGATACTGATAAACTTGTTCTTCCGTAAAAGGTAGGATGACCTTATCGCAGATAGTACGCCGACAAAGGGAAAAAATGCGATCAAAGTTAGGTTCTTCGATTTATTGGGACTCGGTCGATTCGTCAGGAGGAAGTTCGGGCAGTGGAAGTCGCAATTACGTTGACCCTTGGGACCTTGAGAATTACGCTTACCTAAGACGTCACAGCGTAGCTGCAGCAACCCCTCAACCGATCTACCAATCGAGTCGAGCCAGCAGATTGTCTCATCGATCGCACGTCGAATCTGACTACTGGTTCGTATTTTCTTCTTACGCACTCATTTTATCTTATTACGATATATTTTATGATCACGTGCGAAGGGAATTGATGGAAATTGTTGATATTCAAAACCAAGTACTTAGGTCTTGTTTATTTAGATTTGGTACATCTACTTGTTTCTTTTATCATTTTTGTCAATTATCTTTTATTTAATATGGAAAAACGAGTAAAATAATCTACTATTCGTGTATGTGTATATATATATAATTAACAATTAGGATAACGAGTTCATTTTCGACAATAATATTCTTAGTTTTTCAACCGTTAATTTTAATGCTGTTTCACAAAAAAGGCAAAATACAAAGTTTGAACGAAAAAAAAAATTTTCGCTTACAACAAAACTCGCAAAATTTGTGATTATTAGTCGATTGTTGTAAAAATATGGGTTAATTTTAGCTAAGTATTTTGTTAAATTCAGACGGTAATAGAACAAATGTAATTATATTGTTACGGTTAACATTTGATTTAATTAACATGAAACACCTAGTTTTCATTGAAAAAGGCAAAAAAATAAAACTAGAATGATTAACGTCTGATTTAGCGGAATTAATTGTTTCTAGAAAGATAAATCAATTAGTATACAGTGAAATTATAAGGAATAAATTTAATAAAAATAACACGTAAAATTTTCACGCACTTTCCATTAACGTTGTAATTTCAAACGGAGTATCGTGCAGTATCGTTAGTATTTGCGTTTATCAATAATTGTATAGTAAATAACAGATATAACTTTTATCACGAACGTAACATTCGAAAGAACAATTATCTTCGCAATGCACTATAAAATACACTCAGCGAAACTTAACTTTCATTTTGCATCAAAATATAAATGTATATATATATATATATGTGTGTATACGTGTGTGCGCGGGTGCGCGTGTGCGTGTGTACAGACTATACGTACACATCGGGTTAACCGAGTAAACTGTTATTATTAGAGTCAGTCAATGCACACCGGTGTATATTAAGAGAGGTAAACTCATAGAAAGTCCGAAAATTACAGTCTCGGTTGACCAGGCGCGTGTACACACGTATAAGAACCCCCTATGCGAGTTCAAAAATGTGCAGAAAACGCAACCACTCGATATGTTGCAAAAAACCGACAACGTAAGCGCTTATTTTTTCTTTTCGCGATCATTTTCAACTAATGTTATATATTTTCAACTTACTTATGCATGTACCATACAGAAACAACTATATATATATATAGGTATAGGTATATATATTATCGTTGTCTACAGCTCACGTGCAGTTTTTTCTTTCACGTCACATAAACAGTCGTAAATTAACATGTGTAATATGGATGCTATACATATAGTCTAATACTCTAATCTTTTCTTCTAAAAGTATTATTTGCATAACAAACACTTCCGTGATTCGATTACTTCCTAATATGGTTCATTTAAAATATTATCGCGTTTTAAACGCTAGATGAAAATTGCGTACACCAGAAAATAAATAATGTGGGGAAACTGGTCTGTTCGGTTACAATATTGTTAATCGTATACGCATAGTATTACGAAAGTTAAGTATTGCTCACATTACGCTTATCTAGATTATTAATCAAATCATCATTATTAATTTAAGACCAAGACTATACTTTAATCTAACACAAATATTTTTTCTATATTATTTATTTCTTATTTAAAAATAATCTAATGTTAGTTAATGACTATATAGCTATCAGCATGAACTAATATAATGACAAAATTAACATAATCTTCAGGCACTAAAGGCGGCATCAAAGATTGCAATTTAATTAAAATAATTTATTTTAATGTACAATAGATCAATAAGTTGTGTTCATCGTATCATGTGGTTGCATATAATAACTAAATCTTTATGTATAATAAGAATCCAGAATCAACGTGTATAATATATAACGTTATTAACCGTGATATAGTCTTTACAGCTTTATTATGACTAAGCTTTTACAAATTAAAACATTATAATAAAAATGCGATGTTTATTATATTTAAAACTGAAAGTCTTGAAGATAAATGCAGTGACGGAACAAATTAGAACTGGTTTAACAATCGTAATAAAAAGAAACGGAAGCACTTGTATCGTAAAATGAGAAAAAGAGAGGATGAGAAAGAAAAATAATGAATGAAAAGTAGGAGGCGATAAAGGATAAAATGAGAATTGCGAACAGGTACACACCGGCGATAAGAGAGCCTGGATACGACGCCCCCGCCTCGGTGGAAGAGATCTACTTCCGGCCTCCACGACCGGTCAGCACGAGTTGCTATTATCACCAACCGATCTACGAAGACGAGATGTCGCACTACGCCGCTTCGATTCCGCTCTACGCACACCTCTCCGGTAAGCTTATTACCTTTCTTTTATGCTAACTTCACCTTTTCGAGATCGAACGATATGGTACTTGGTATAACTACACGTAGGTATACCTATCTGCCTATCCTCTCGCTCCTCCAGTGCATTCTCCATTTTTACAAACTTCCGATTGGCTCCTGCGATATATATTACATTGCTCATATTTTTATCTCGATGTATATTTTACTCTGCGCATATATATTCCTCGCTAATATTTTGTAAAACATTTATTATTAATAACAAATACATTTATCTATCTTTCGTGTTGATGGTATTGATACTCAAATTAAGTTTCAAACTGTAAAATGTACAATCTACAGGTATAATTTATCAAGTTAAAAATAAAACGAGAACGATTGGTTCGCGTTAATTAGTTTGGTAATGCCCGCAATTAGACGTAAAACTTACGGTACTTTTAATTAAATTTACTTTCAATATCAAATATTTATATATAGGTACAAGATAATTTCTTTGATACTAGCGAAAGAATCGCGATTTCTCAATTTATTTGATTCACCGCCATTTCATACAACATTGCCTTTTAAGATGAAATTTCGTAACGACTACTCGTAAAATTTCTAGATCGAAAACAAAAACGTAGCAGTATCCTCATCAAAGTTGTGTTATTTCTTCATTCGTTATTACAACCAACGTAACTCAGTAATAATAAAAAAAAAGAAAATCCGCCGATATACAGGAGCTAAGCGGTTCGATAATAAACGCCAAATTATCATTTAATATAGACTTAATTCTTTTACTACCTCTACGCTACGCAATCATCGAATTATAAAAATTGTTTTAAAAATGGGTTTTAACTTTTTTATAGTCGCAAATAAAATGTATACAAACATCCAAACATTTCACTTCGTTCAAATAGATTTTATTAATCCCTTACACTTCTGATCTTATGTACTCAACGATTCCATCGTAGTAGATTATGATACAGTTTTAAGTTGATAATTGATATCTGTATTTATAGCTATTTTACAGCTAAACAAAACGTATAACATTTTGCAATTAACGGTCTTTTTGATTACATTCTGAAAAGTGAAATTTATTATTGTATATCAGAATTAACCAATTAAATATATGTAGATATTGTTAATCGTAAAACATCCGACATCGACACTAAAATATATTGCGCTTAGATAGGTATATTGCAATAATACAATTATCTATTACTTAATTATAGTTAAACTTATTAATGTCAATCAGTATCAAGCAAATTTAACACGATTGATTTTCGTCCCAGGGATATTAACGAAAGGTATACATTTAGTTATATACCGTATCAAGAGAGCGTGTCGCGCATCCGAGGCAACTATATGAGTACGCGGCACTAGCCCTATATACAGCTAAAACAAATTTCCGATTTTTACTTTACTCATTTTTACATAATAGAATAATTTCTTTACACTTTTTAATTTTAATCCCCAAGACTTGTTCCTTAGTCATTTTTTATACATAGTTATAATTCTCGACGTCGCGTAGACAAATAAATTGAAAAAAGGAATATAATAAATAAAAGGCAAATCCCGCATGTAGCCTCGTTAACAACAAAGAAACAGTAACGAAAATCGGAAGTCTCGTAAAACGTCTGATTACACGTTTCTCTTGAGCGCAGCTAGTCCAATCAATTTCATCACGTTTGCTGCAGGAGTTGCAGTTTTAAACTCTCGCGCGTTACTTTCGTACGCGGCGTCAATTAAAGTCTGCACAACGGAAAGAAAAATTAAGCGGCCAAGAAAAAGAAAAAAAAAACGACGATGATAGGAACGCGGCATTTAAAGAGCGCAGACGAGCGGTGCTCGGTTTTTCAAGGACTCGCGCTCGTGGTTTCACCGGGCTGACTGCTGACTGCTGACTGCTGACTGCTGCCGTGCAACTAGACCGCGGGGAAAATGATTTGCGACTCCTTGGCTTTTCGTGGCAATTAGAACTGATCGAGCTTTTCGTTGGGATTGTAATTGTCGTGGGGTATACGCTCTTCTTATCTTACGATTACGCCGGTGCTTCGACGTTGAGTAATGGCCCGTTTGATCTTTTGCGCGCTGATCCTAAGGGTTCGTGTATTTATATAATGGTGCTATTGATCATTTACTTTGACGGAGAAACATTTCTCAGCTGTGGGATTTTATTTAACTCCTTCTTCTTACTTTTTCCGCTTAAATGACTTCTTCGCTATTCAAAGTGTTTTATTATTCGTTTCAAACGTTTAATTATTTGCAAACTCAACACTTATGTGTAATATTTTAGTTACGCTTAAAGTTTGAAGATTGAAAGTTTATTTTTGATGTTGCAAATAAATTAATACTTTTTGATGCGTTGAACCGTGTTTATAATCGTAAAGGTTTCATGCTCTGGTTATAAGTACTAATTTTTACATGTAGTAGTGCAGCATTCGCTTTATTACTTACTTTATTATTCAATTACACTTACAATTAGTATAAAAGAATATAATTGCAACTTGTAAAACTTTTATTGTTACCGACTTGATGAAAGGAGAAGGTTCCTTCTGTGTGTTATAAGTATCTTTTTTACTATTTCTTACCTAGTTAGACTATTAACTATAGGATATACTTTTTTTATATAAAAATTTATTTGATGTCGCAGTCAATGATTAGTTTTAACAAAAAATGATTTTATAGAATGTAATAGAATGAAATAAGTAAAATGTTTCCAGAAAAGAAAAATTGTTACTTCGAGTTCAAATAAATTCTTAAACGAGCATAAATAAGTATAAGAGAGGAAAATGTGCAGGGAAATGAAGAATAGTTCTTATATTATTGAGTAATTTGAGATGTTTTTTAAATATGCATTTTTATATATAGTTAAAAAAATTAATATTGCCATTCTATAATATACTAATAAATATAAAGTACAATAAGTGAAATAATAGAAAAAATGAATAAAAACATAAGTGTTTATTTTTCTGTATCTGGTCATATATTTATAGTAATAGTAATGTATTAGTAAGATCATTAAGAAAAGTGCGCTTCGCAGAACAAATTTGTCAAATCTTCTGATTTACCTTTTGGACATGAGAAAATATTTTATTTGTTTCATAAATATCCAGTTAGACTCCAAGAAACAAATTTTCGTATCAGTCTTTCAAATGGTAAAGCGATTCGTAGGACATTGAAGACAACGTCAGTCGAATGACTTAGCTAATAACCGAGTTGTGCACAGTCGATTTGCTTGATAAACACTCGTGGAACCAAAATATATATACTTACCGCGTCTGCTTTCACGCAGATGCTGTGACAAACTCGTGGAACAACATTTGTACTGCGTGTTCGGAAATAGGGTTAAATTGCAATGCTTACCCACAAATCCACGATCGCAATTATGCTCGCTTGTGAACGGACGCAACAATTGCACAGGAACAGGAAAGAGTCACTTTAACACGTAAAACTTACTTTACGTCGGAACTGCAAAATTCCATTCAGCAAACAGATTAACCCGCATTTGAGAACGAGCGAGTTTCTATTGTTCGAGGTTATTTTCGCTAAGCATTAAAAGAAAAAAAGAATTGGGTCGAGTTTTCCACCATATACATAGTAAACGCTCCAAGTCTTATACGCACCGATGAATCGCACGACGCGATCGTATAAAAGATTTTGAACTGTTGACGCGCGCGCGACACGTTCAACAAGTGATAAACGAGAGAGAAACACATTTCCACGATGCCGGATTACAGGTGTACATGTGTGAGAAAGTGAAACGCGCATCGTCTCGTTTAATTAATCCGTGATTTGGAATTTGTACAGTTTGGATTCCAAATATATCTATAATTAGGTTATTTTAAACTTTTTACAAGAAAATTTAAATACTATTTTTTAGCGATATATGTTTTTAATTATTTTGTTTATTGTTTGCAGTAATGGTTCTTTAAATTTATATTTCTGAAGATGTATATAGCAGTTAACTCGTGTGTATCCTTTATAAGTTTCACCGTGGTTTACTTACAACCAAAAACTTTATAAGAAACTTCATTGCGAGTGTAAATAGATACAGGGCTAATCATTATATAGTCTCGCTGCTTGTCTTGTTCGCATAAATATAAGTTCAAATGATTTCAAATTCTGACATTTCATTTATTGAATCTCTTTTTTAAAACCGTTGAATTTTTAAACCATGTAATTTAACCATGTAAGATTATCCTCATACAATGAATCTTTAACTGTTTCCAAAATGTTGAATTATAAACATCCACTACTGTTATGAAAATTTTCTATAAATAAAATAGCAAAAATAAGCTTCTTATATAGTTTTTAAATAGCTGTAATAAAAAAAATTTTTATTTTTGAAATTTCATTCCACCATCATTTAGAGTATGCAATAAGTTATTCTTTATAATTTTATGTCGGATATTTAACCTGAATGTGGAACGATAGAACCTTATTTATATAATATGATAAAATCCCTTGATAAAAGTTTAAAATAGTCAACTGTTATACCGTAATGTAATTACACTAAGTTGTATTAAATGTAAAATAAATACTATAATTAATATTAATATAAAGTAAAATAATGGAATACTTATATATAAATATATAATCAATATATTAATAAGCATATTTATTCTTTCGTATATTTCTTATCCTTAGCAATGTCATTAATATTCGAAATATGATGATAAACCGAACGATATGAAAAATTTTGTTCCTTCATTTATCTTTGGATCAGTGCCAAAGTTTCACCCAATTTTATACACACGATGTCCATTCGTTAATTTTATGGATTAACTTCTTTAATAGTGAAAGTCGAATTGATAGATATACCAATGTATTTAACCAACTTGGTTTTATTTACACTTTCACACTATTTTTTATGATAAGATTTTAGTAAGATAATAAAAGTTTGCTTTTCCATTAATATGAAAATCGTTGATATTTATTACACACATATTTACTTAAAAAATAATGATAGCCAGTACGGTTATTAATATATTTAGTAAAATCCAAACTATATTAAGGCATACATTTTAAAATACGATACGACAACTGCATTTACGAAATCAGCATATAAAGACACTTAAGAAATTTTAAATTTTAATGACACGTTCTTTCCTGGAATTTTGATGGTTCTGCTGCATTGAACGGGAAAAACGCGTAGATAGACGAAGTAGTTAAAAAACTTTCGATAGATAAAGTTAAGACCTGCATGACTATACATATTTGTTGAAAATATTGGAAAGTTGGAAGGAACGTTTGGTACTTTGACTTGTAAGTTATACTTAACGATATTAACTATTAATGAAGAAAATCGTGTCTATAATTAATGATATCTTAAGTAGCTTAAATGTAATCGATCGAGCTATTGTCTTATAACGAATTGCTAATAACCGCTTTAATATTTAATCAATTAGGCTGGAGTTTTCTTATCGTATAACTAACGATGCTTTAATAAAAATCTTACAGATAATTGTAGCAGTATATAAACTTTAATTAAATCTTTTCACTTTAATATTTTCACAGTGGATATGGTAACTATCCGTTTATAGAAAAAATATTATTATAGAGTGTCGATAATATATTATTAAATCAAATGTACGCTTTCTTATTGTTATCTTTCGGTACTTGCAAATCACTCAAATTAATCAGTGAAACTCTCACAATATTTCACAGATATTAAATATATTTATTATTATTTACAACTATAAATTTGTTTGCGTGCACAGTTTTACTAATCCGAAACGTTAATTGTACAACGAGAATTTTAGTGATCATTATTTATATTATCAGTAGCACTTTAATTTGAAATACGTATTAAAAAGATGAATATTATTGTTTTAAAATTTACAGATTTTAAAGTGTAAATGCATATAAAAAACTTTTAAATGTGTTGTACAATATTTTAGTAGATACAAAAGACTAATTAAAAAAGTAATTGTAACGAGGGTAGAGAAATGCAGTTTTTCCTGGTACAGAAAAATTTCTCGTGTGTATAGTAAAACTGTCGTTTGAAACTAGAGTGCGGTTTAATTTTAAAGCAATTGTCTCTGGATATAGAGTGAAACTTGCCTTTTTTTTGTCTAATGAATATGTCTCTATTAAATTGCACTGCAATTTATCTGAATCTAATTTTATGTACACGGTAATTTCACCAATCATCAATCGAGTGAAAAATCATTTCTCATAATGCTACGTACACCGGTTCATAACCCACAATCTAATACGCTTTTCATTTATCACTTTTGTAAAAGTAAATCCTTTTACGCCAAACGGAAGAAATGCAGGAAATCCATTCAAATGCGATTACAGTTTGTTCGACACGTGAAAACAAAAGTACGAGAGCAGCGTTCTTTTTCTGTAAAAAATCAGTTATAGAATTTAATTGTGCTTATTTCATTCTAATATATTTACTTATTCCAAGGTAATCTTAAATTTCTTGAGTAATTTGATGCGCGTAATAAGCTGTTAATTATAAAAATCACCATAGGTACATAATCCGGAAATTACTGATTCTACGAAACTATGTAACCAATTCAAGGTAATGCTTTCCCTTGAATTAAAATTAACAGTTTTTTTCCGATATGCATGCGTGTACACATTTAGTCTGCAATTGCTTCGATCTCTTTAATTATCGATTGTTGTTTTTTTACATAACGATAAAAATCGAAGCTGAAGTTTTCACGAAAAAGAAGTAATCAACGCGATTTCACAATAATCGATAAATATACCGATCAACCGCAAAACAATTTTTCGAACCGATATTCCTTACTTCGCGGAGATTTTCTCTGGCCAAAGAGATTCTTCACGCTTAACCTCTAAAGCCGTTAAATGGTGCATTTGTAGGCAACGTCCGAGGAGGAAAATACATATCGCCATAAATTATAATGTCCGATGGCCACATCGAGAGCGTCGAGAATTTCACCGAGCGTGCATGCGGACACCAGCACCACACTCGTTACGAAGTTTATATATATATACACAGTTTAACAAATGTCTAGGTCACGTACAGCTTTTCTTTTCTTGCCTTGTGGAACCCAACAAAAACATTGCGGTGACCTATTTTAACCCAATTTTATGTACGGGGCTATTGTCATACATTAATATTATTAATACATTTTATTATAATGCAAAACAAAAATAGCTGGGATCTTTTTTATTCACATTATAATGGGGTTAGGAAAGGATTTCATTAATTTAACTGATAGTGCATTTTACACAATTAATAATTGATTTATTTGTATTAAGAAATCAAACAGACTAAACACAATCAAAATAAATTAATAATAAATAATTATGATTTACAGTATATTATTTACGCAAAAAACTTTCCTCTTTGGAAACTTCAATTTTATATGTGTTTTGATCATTTAATTTAACGTAGAATGTTTATCGAAAGCTCTATTAAGTTTGACTTTCTCTAAAAATTTAAAATAGTTTGTTGCACATTTAAAAGCAATCAAGATTGGCTAATGTTTCGTTTAAAATTTTAATAATTTTTTCATTGTTTTTAACGATACCTCAATTTTTCTAATTAATCAAAGGAAGTAGAGCGCACTGACGTTCTCTTCTCTCGGCTTACAAGTGAAAATTAAAATGTATAGGTACTTAAATACGTATTTGTACAAGTTTATGTGACAAAACTATTCGGAAAGTTTCATAGTTATATCTTGATATGCACATAAAATTTCATCTAGAAAACGCCCAATATTTAAAGAAATTTCCAATGAAATTACTTCTTTATTAACATTAGCATCTCTCGACTTATTTTACTTTCTCAAAAAAATCAGAACCTGCGTTTATTTTACCAGTTACTTTTATTAATTGATTAAAGCAATCATTTTTGAAATCATGTACGAATGGCATAAGTTTTTAATGAGAATGTCACGAAATTATTAATGTTTCATATAGTAAGATCATTTTTTTTTTCATAACGACTTGTTCATTAATTTTGTGAATAATATTTTAATTTATGGCTCGAAAAGTATGTGGTAAAGAACAACATTTTATCTGGAAAGAATCTTAGTCTTTTAATCATTAAAAATATTGAACATTGGAGGGAGACGACCTCGTGAGTGTGACATTGAAGAAACAAAATCGTATATGGAAACTTGATTATACGTAAAAATTGTTTTTACAACATGAATCCAATTTGGAAAAGTATAATTATATATATTATTATATATTTCAAATCTAATCATTTGAAAAATTGTCAATTTAAAATATATTTACTATAGAAGAACTAGCACTACCAGTTGTCTATTTTTATCATTGTTACATGTCGTAATTATGATGTTTAACTATTGAAAATTATCGTTGTACATTATTAAATGAGCATGGATAACTAAACGAATTGGTCGATAGTTGAATTATTTCCTCACTCTAATGATTTAGTAGAACTGTATACAGTAAGATAATAATTGACTTAACGTAACATCTAAAACTTATTAATTAATGTAAAATAAATTTATTATTCAATTCACTTTTACTTAGTACAATTTTTAAACTAGCTTAACACATATCGATTATTATTTTACAATCTCATAATTAATAAATATTACCTTACTTTGCGTTACATATATATTTTAAATTAATATCCATATTATTTGTAATAAGAAAATAATAAAAGTAAGTAAAAAATCTTTAAAATCCTGGATCTCGCCCACAATTATTCGAACGATGTCCAAAGAAGGAAACGTGGATAATATCGAGTTGTGACTGAGGAACCTACTTGTCGGAGCTCGGAGACGCGTAAAAATTGCGCTTAACACCTGGAAAATACGGTGTATCTCTCTTTTGTCGTCCCTCGTCTTTTCTGCATCTCACTTCCGCGGTGAAATTCGAGTCACGAAAACTTCCAACCGGAAACCAACAACTTGACGCAATGGACTTGCATTCGATGCGCCAAATTTCCACGACGAATGATACGAAAGGAAGTTGCGCATGTTGTATGAATGTCTTGTATTGATTTTTATGATTTATCGGATTTATAATGTCTTTGTGATCGTCGATATTTTTATTAGGCATATATAGCACCGAAACATTGTTAAGGTCAAAATTGTGACTAAATTAATTGAATAACCTATAGTGAAAATATTTCAATGTATGATTTTTTTCAATAAAATTAAGACAAACTCAAATAATATCATATTGTAAAGTTATACATTACTAATTGTAATAATTAATTATTGCATATTAATTGTCACAAAAGTTTTTATAATTATTATAATCAAGTGGGATTATTAGTACATTGAAAATGTAAAAAAGAAAGATAACTTAACCATTTTATAAACATAACAAATTTTGTTAAAAATAATCATAAGTTATGAAATTATTCAAATAATAAAGATTATATGCATTGAAAATGTATGATCTTACGTAATACAACATTTTCCAATATTTATATATAATAAATAATTAGCTCACAAATGTAAAACTATACATAAAGCTGCTATAATCAACAATACGGACCGCTTACCTGGTACAAGGAAGTCGAATAAATTATTCGATCTTTTAGAACTTTTATATTTACATAAATGTTAAACTTGTAGTTTAAAAAATATTGTTTCAATATAATACGCTCACTCGGTTGTACTTCAGTATTGGCTACCAATAAAAATGTAGAGTTACAGTCCAACAGTTATTTACAATATATAAATTTTAACAATGTAATATTTGTACATTGCGTTACCACTGGACAAAACTTGATTTCTTCATTTTAAAAATGATACTGTAAAAACTGCATTTTTTAAATGAATTATCTGGAATCCTTTCACATTTTTCGGTATAATCCATTTAATCGAATGAAATTACACTCGATGCAAACGAAATTGTTCCTTTTTATCGAATGGCTTATTTCTGACTGAAGAATTGTGTAATATATTTTCCTTTAAAAATTATAATTAATTTTGCAAATTCCGAAACGAATGGTCTGATAATATAAATTTAAGAATATTAAAAAAAATGACTAATGATTGATTATTAGAAAATAATAAGAAGATAAGAAGAATCCAAAGTATCCAGTTACTACTCGCAATACGTAAATTACCTCATTAGTTTATGTAATTCTAACGACTTAATACGTGTACTAAATGTCACCGGTCACGATCACTCGCGTGTGTTTTTGCATACCTGCACAAACATCTCGAGTACCACGCGATTTAGTACACAGTCACGAAATGTGCCCTGGAATAAAAACTTCCGCGTAGCAAGAAATCTCCATACGATCCGAAATCGTCGCGCAGAAAGTTAGAAAGGGAATTCACGTGAAAAATACGCTAGATACGTAAACGATTGTGCGTTGAAATAATTTCATGTTAAAAAAAAGGTAATTTCTCTTGGCCATTTATAAAGAGAGCGCGTTTCCTCAAAAATTTCCCCAGCGTCGTTGGCATTGAATTTCACCGGGTGAAGAAAAAGAACGTATATATTCTCTTTGTTCTATTATTTTACTTAATTTATTGTCATTGCTGCGTGTGATCCTCGTAAGAAAGGAATCCGATGCTTTCTGTTGTTGGTTCTTATTTGTTTTACGGATATCGGGATGTCGATATGGTCTATGTCTTAGGTAAAGTAACTTTACCAGATTGTATATGTTTTGTATATCTACGCATGCATGTACGTGCAATAGTTACAGCTTTATTTTGACTCCGGGTTTTCTCACGATGGTTACTACGATTATATCACACACATATATATACATACACATTTTACAAAAACGTGGTAATGGTGACGTGTAAATAAATTATTATCGTTCCTGTTGTAATTAAGTTTGTAAATCACGTACACAGTAATTAAAAAAAATAGACATTTTGCGTAAAACGGTTTTTAAATCTAACTATTTTAATTAAATTATATATAAATAGTTAAGAATTGTAATTAATGTTGTTTATTCATTAATTTACTCACTCTTCTGATAACAATTGTAGTATTTTTTAATTATTATTTAATTATAACGACAATTTTACAGTACCTAACAAGAATATTAAATACTTAATTGTATTATTTAAAATATGTAAAATATCTTTTAAACTTGCTAATTGACTTTTTCATTACTGCAATTATATGTAAAATTAAGGAAATTTGGATCGAGTTTGCAGAACTAAACATGATTCGTGGATATCTTAATTTAATAAAATATTTTACTGATTTACCAGTATAAATAAAAAACATATAAATTAACAATGTTTCGATAATTTATAAAAATAAATATTGTATTATTAATAAGATATCGTGGAATGTTGATTTTTATCGAAAACTTATTTAAAAATATTATATTAATATGTATTAAGATTTATTTGAAATGTAATGATTTATACAAAAATTTATCATTTTTTAATATATATTTTAATACAATTTCGAAATAAGAAACAATTTTATCTTATATAGGACATAATTTTTCTAATTAGAAATAATGAATGGTCGTCGATAAACTAATTTGTTAAATAATGGTCATTTTATAAAAACTTTAACTCGACGAGACTTTGTTTTGCTCACGCTCTTTGCAAAAACTACCGAACGAACTGGAATAATACTTTCACGGTTGCATTGTTCAGAGTTGGGAAAAGGATTTGAGATAAGTTTCATCTTGATATACATTCATTAAAATAGAAAAATAAAGTAAAATTGACGACAGGTCATTCACTGTTTATACCTACAAATTAAAACATTAATTTGATCACTGTAAAATTTTTAACGTGTATTTTACATAATAATGTACAAAATATAATGCTTATAATTAAAAAATGCAGTAACAATTACGAAATGAGTGATTTGTCGTCAAACTGCATTTTGATATTATTCCTTTTCATATAATTTAATTTGTCTTACTAAATCGTTAGTATATATATTTAAACACCATAATTTTTCATTAGATAAAATCAGTACATTCTTAATTTGAAATAAAATTCATGTTTCGCTCAGAAGTATAAGTATTGCAATATAAATATAAACGTATATGTTTATCTTATTGTACTTAAAAATTGTGTCAAGTCGGTCTACCTGTAAATAAAAGGAAAAGAAAAATTTGTTCTGTCCGTTTGCTTTTCGAAAAACTCGTTGTGTCAAAACTAAATCGTCAATTTACGGTGATCAAAGTTTAAAAGAATTTCCCTTTCGAGAGAATAAATTCTTTGAAATTACATAACAGCAGTAATCTTTGTACGTGCACGTACGCATCAAACGAAAATAAATGACCCATTGCGTACCACTCGAACTATAAAAGATCTTTAGCATAATGTTTACTAGTCATCATATAAAAACAACCTATTTTACTTTTTTTAAAACTGTAAATAGGCGATCATAATAAGTATTGTCAATTTAGAATAAGATTCAGCAAGGATAACGTGTAGAAAATATATATTAATTGTTAGGACTTTAATTATATAATGTATTATTTGTAATATTGCATTTAATCTTTACAAAGAGATCCAATATGCATTGGTTTGATACAGTAAATTACTATAGATATTAGATGCAAATGAGTGACAGATATATGTGTTAATCACAAATGTGATTTTAATACCTATCAATTGAAATGACCATAAATTTTGAAATTTTTAATCGTTTCACTTTAAACTGTAGCCTATGTAGAATTTTCAGTAAATTAGTGAGTATTGAGTTGAGTGTAATACTAAATATTGTAAAAATGTCGCAATTGTGAAAAAAAAAACGTGAACAATAATAAAAAAAATCTTTGTACAAACGTCTCACCCAACTCGAAAAATATGTCCTCCCAACTACACGGCTATTCGAAACTAGAGAAAATTCTCAAGAGTACCCACTTTTCCCCTAGCGGCGACCAGGAATTAACATTAAATATTCGCGATCGAATAGTTCCCGTAGAGAAAATAACTCGTTTAACGGAGAGTCGATTTTCTTCTGGGACTGTTGGGCCATTGCGGGTATATTGCTATTTGGAGTAAGTAAGATAAAAGACGGGGTCGATAGGAAACGTCGGATTAAGCCGTATTACACACTGATGAAACACGGGAAGCAGTAGAAAATGAGTGGTTATAACATTTAATGTGCGACTGGCTTTGAATTTTTATAAAATGGTTTAACGCAACGCAAGCTCGTTAGAGGACAATTTTGCGCGAGTCCGTATAGTTAACGAGTTTCTAGCGCTCGATTAATTATGTAATGCAAGGTAGAAAGAAAGGGTCGAGTTCACTTGGCTAATCAAGAACGGAAGATATTAATACATTGCGAAATTATTTTGCTTTTCGTTCTTTGGTAAAATCGACGTTCTTTCAATTTTAACGTTAAATTGCACAAATATAATAAAGTTGCATTTATGTAATATTATATATGGGATCTTGTTATTATGCAATACATTAGTGTGTATGTGTGTGTGCGCGCGCGTTTTGTACAAAAAGTTAAAAGTTGTACAAAATGTAACGATCAGATCATTACATTTAGTAAATTTATGGTGGGGAAAGTCGAGTAACCCGGCTATACATGAACTGATCAATATTTTTTCGTACAGAGTAATTTACATCAGGTGTGCTATTAAAATAATATTTAACAAACGTAAATGAAAATTTCTAATCTAATTATATGTAATATTGCACTTAAAAAGAAAGTTTTTCTACATTATATTATAATATTATTAATACGTTGCCATATACAATTCGTTTTTATCCACCGCAGTTACAAAATAAAAATGTAAATGATAATTATAAAATTATGAAGAAAAAGAATTACCATATTGTTCATATTTTCTAATTTTTAACTAGTGGTTGACTATGATGGCAATATTTAGTATATTTATCTGTAATATTATTGACGGACCATGGCTTATAAAAATAATAACTATTTCTGAAGTACAAAAACTGTGAAAAATATTTTTAAATTATGTCACTTTTGATCGACTTCTTATGTTAATAATAACCTACTTGATAGTACTACTAGAAAGTTATAGACTGGGATTAAACGTATCTTAAAATAAAAAACAAGACTACAACGAATCAAACGTAGAAGGTATATATGACTGACTTTATGTGCATATTATATCCAAGCAGAAGCAATATAACTGATAAAATCGTATTATGCACATTTAACTGTAATATTGTACACGATTGTAGCTCCCATAACAAGACACGAGGAAGTTAAATATGGTTTAATGATTCCATTGTATAACGTCATACACCTTGATATGATTAACCATTGTGACCTCATACGTCTGTAACTGTTAATGTGCACCGCATATTTCTCAACATCTGGAACATTTAGTTTATTATATCTGTACTGTTACCAATCATCGTACCTAAACAAATCGTTCAAGTATTAAATAATCATTACAATATTACCCATACAGTTTGAATTTATGAAAATAATCTCTAACAACGTCTCGTACTCTCTAATTTATAGTATGTTCTAACAAATAAATTTTAACGACACTCATTGGTATTTATTAGATTTGTATAATGACACGTAAATAAGGCGGTGCGCTCTTTGAATAAATATGGGTTAATTTTGCATTGTACGCGATCCCATTTAAAAATTGATCATTTTTAAAAAGACATGTGCTTTTTTCTCCTGGTATAGAAGATGAGAAGTTTCGAAATATACGCAGTACCATTATTGTAATTCTACTTTTTAGAAACGCTAACTGATGAAACCAAAGAAGCCACGTAAGAAAATAGGAAAAAATTATCTGGTCGACGCAATGCGGTAATTTTGTCTAGCTTTGCAAAATTTTTACGGGATAGTAACCTTCTACTATCCTTTTTAGATTAGTTTCCTTTCTCACAACGGTACAAGTAATGCCAAATGGAAATGTCGATACACACAAACACTTGTATACTATTTTTCTTTTTTCTTTAACTTTGGCATGCGTATGACGTATTGAAGAATTTATGAACGCCATTTAAAAAAAGTGATTTAATTAGTTATATATTTTAAAGTACAAGTCGAAACTTTTTACAACAAAATTTAGGATAATTATTGGTTGAAAACAGGAATTTTTCGTTCAATAATATGATACATGGATTTTTTTGTACGGAAGTAAATTACAAAATTATGTTACACGAAGTAAACTAATTTATTTATAATCTAATATGGAGTACACACATCTGCATTATGTAAATGGATTTCATTGAAATTATTTATTAATGTTACATTCGCTACTTACTTCTATAAGTTTTCAATAGTGTATAAGTTTGACAATGCTTATTGCAACGGCTTATATATAGTATTCAGATTAAATGTTATAATTACTATTAATTTTAATTTTATTATCTTTCTGCTAAACCATAAATTATGAATGAACAATTTAATTTTGTTTTTAACCTAATAGTCTAGGTGCCAGGTATTTTAAAGCATTTTTGTCTGCTGAATCCGAATTTTTTGGGTAGAAGTCTGAAAAAGTTGTAGATAAATTATTATTAATAAATTAATTATTTAAACCGCGTTACAAGCCACTCTAACAATATATACCAAACAATATATATACTTACTTAATATTCGTAATAACTAATATATGTAAGTGTAAGTATCTATAGTTTATTGTAAAAATCATTAAAATATCATATTAGTAAGTTTGGTATACACAAAAAGTGTGAAAACGTACTCATGATGTGCGAGAGCGTTAATGCGTACATCGAGCTTGGAGTTGTCATTTCAGTAAGCGTCAAATACGCGCTACGCTACATTTGCAATAACTTTGTAACTAATAGATATATTTCAACAAACCAAAATTGAACATATTTGCCTTGACATAAGCTTTCTTTTCATCTGAATTAAATGTTGTGTAATTATTATTAGAATCAATTTTATAGCGTTATAAACAAATTAGTTTCCATATTTTTAGCTTGACTTATTGCTTTTTGCAAGTTATAATAACATTTAATACAATCATTTAATAACTTTTTTCTTCTGCATGTTAGAATAATAACTATTTTATCGAACGCAAGTTATAAAATTCAAAAATTTGTATTTAAACGATAGTTACAACCGAAAAAGTAAGCGCGCATAACGAAAACGGGACATTTTTGCATTAAATTTGCAATAACTTTTGACCTAATCAAGATATTTAATGAAACCAAAATCGAAAAAATTTGTATTAAAAATATCTTTGTTTTTCTACAGTTAAAAGGTTTAAATTATTGTTACAGTGGTTTGTAACGTGGTTTAAACAATTAATTTGTTAATAATAATTTATCTACAACTTTTTTAGACTTCTACCCAAAAAATTCGGATTCAGCAGGCAAAAATACTTTAAAAATACTTGGGTAGAGCCGTGGCATATGAAAAGGCGACGAAACCATACCTGTCGCCTAGACTATAATTTGATCTGCTTTGATCTTTATATTAACGTCAACTCTATAAATTACAAAAACGTAATAAAGTTATTTATGAAAATCCGTACGAATAAATTAAAACTGACACTTTCCATAATTAATATCGTTCTATATTAAATTCGATTATTTTTTTGACACTAAGTTTCACTTACGATTAATGTATAAATGTGTGATGTATGAACGGGTATAAATATTTTTTGTTAATGCAAAATGAGGACCAAAGTAGTAGTTTTGCTACTAATTTGCCGGGCGCAATTTTCGTCAAATAGTCAGAAAAAATATAGTATGCACTAAGGATCATGTGGATTTTTTTCACCTCGTGTACAAATCCACATTTAGCTTAAAATAGCCCAGTTTACGCCCTTGGCACACAATATTCTATTATATTACTAAGGGATTAAATATTAAAGATGTGTTTCAGAGTAATAAGCAGTTATATTATTAATTTATATAACATTTTAACTATTCGTATATAATAATAATAATAATAATAATATCGATAACAATTACACTGTTAGGTGTAACTTGATTTCGAAGCAATTTTATAATAACTAGATGGTATTAAATTACTTATTAAGTCTATTAAAGGCACATGCAATAGCCTTATATATTTAATATTTATTTACTAGAAATACATATGTAGCTTAAGTCTACAATATAAATAAATATATCTGACTAAACATAACATCCTATAGAGGTAGAATAGGATCTGTATATAGATCTGGTAAACTAACTTAATAAACTAACTTAAAACTAAAGAACGACTTTATAGTGCGTGTGTTAAAGACGTTTTTTTTAAATTTAGATTTATAACAAAAAAACATAATAGAAATCTTGCTTAATTAACAAAATAACAAAAAATATATAAAATTATCATTATTTTATGCTCTTTAATTTTATTCTTTATATTTTTTTGTTTAGATTTAATGTTTTAAGCTCATTAGGAAGACTGTTAAAATGCTTTATAGCATTATATTCACAACTCTTATAGTTATAGTTTTCTTGATTTTTGGCAAAATTAGGTTTTTATTTCTTGTTGTACTATTGGAAGCTAAAAAATTAGTAATACAAAATGGAATTAAGAACGAAAGTCTGTTTAATGCTGAAAATGAAACCATTATTCTCATCCTCCTTGAAAATTATTTTGATAAATCTTTTTTATAATGATTTCAATATCAATATAATATTTTTGTTTGCTCCATCCCATGCAATAATGTACCATAGGATGCAATACTATTGAAAAAAAAACAAAGTAAATTTGTTAGATATTTTTTACAAGTTCCCTAGTAGAAATTTAACATTTGAAGGTTAAATATAACTCTAAATTTGCCATTATTTGGGCATTTGTTCGGTATTTTATGACACTTGGACATTTTTTGGCTTAAAAAACGTTACATTTATGATCAAATTTCTACCAGGGTTAGTACAGTGTTGATGTATACAATCACTTTTATATTATATTGCTTAGGTTAGTGGCGTGTTAGTATTTTATTATATTCTTGATGTATTCATTACTTAGTGCTGTTTTAAGGTCCTGCGGAATACTGTTTTCTTGTCTCATCTTGGAATATTTGATACAGTTCAGCAAAAGATGTTGTACTGTGAGATTTGTGTCGCATATTTCACATTTGGGGGGAGGTTCCTTATTTAGAAGGTATTCGTGTGTAATTTTTGTATGTCCTATCCTTAATCTATTAATTAATATTTGGTCTTTTCTTGCAAAAAATTTGCTAGTAGTTTTATAAAGAATATTTTCACGAAGTAGTTTGTTTGCTCCATCCCATGCAATAATGTACCATAGGATGCAATACTATTGAAAAAAAAACAAAGTAAATTTGTAACAATGACTTTCGGTTTATAATTTTTAAAAATTGTCTAAAAATAAAAAGCAAATATCTAGTTTTTTTCGTTATGTAAGACACATGTTCAAGATAAATATCGAAGGTTTGTATGTATATTTAATGAGAAATTATAGTTTTTTAGTATTAATTTCATCCGGGCCTCTCGAGGTATCTCTCGTCTTTAAAACAATATTTTGTATTTCACCTGCATTAGTTGATAATATAAAGCTGGTAAATGTTTGGAGAATTAATATCTTTTGCTAAGATCTGACCAAACCTCTTTAAAAAATTTGTTAAAAACGTTAGCAACTTCTAGAGGATTAGTTATCCTAAGATTATTATTATCTAAAATTTCAGTAGAATCATTATTTTTTATAGTCTTCTTATTAAATTTGTTTCTAATAAATTTAAATAGTTTCTGGTTATTCTTACCATTTTTTAATTTCTCCAGTTCATAAATTAATTTAGCTTGCGAAATTACTTTATTTAATACCTTATTGTTAGTGTTATAGTGTAATATTTTGCTTTTCTAAATAAATCATTTGGAAAGTTTTTGTGACTTAAATATAGTTTTTCTTTAGTTAAACACGACTTAATTATTGCTTTACTTATTCATTTCTTTCTAGGAGCCTTTTTAGTACGCTTTCTAGTTAAAGTGGATGTAGGTACTTATTAAATTCCTAATTTTAAATAATAATTTATCTGTAACTACATTTGGATCTTGTATACTAGAAAAATAATCCCAATCCACTATTTTACATTCTTTATCTAATATTTTATAGTCAATGTAAGACTTACAGGTATTGTGCTCATTTACATAATTAAAAACTAAGAAAATTCCTTAGATACATTTGATATAAATAAACCGATAAGAACTTATACAAAAATATACTTTGTAGAGAAGAGTTGGATATAAATAATTAAGAAAACTCGGAATAAATCGTGGAGATATACCCATAATATACTCATAGTTTTAAATTCAAGAGTCTCCGCAGTAATGACATAATGACAAGCCAATTCCCTAGCTTGACGATTGCGTAAAAATCGCGGGTTGCACAGCAATCTGCACGTCGACGAACGAGGTGCCGAGACAAAACGCGCGCCACACCCAGATATAGCCAGTAGTACTTATAGGTATATGCACGTCGTGAGGTTTGCGCATCTCTCGTTTAAAAAAGAGGAACGAGGAGTCGCTGCACCTGCCGATCCCAACTTTACTCTCGCTAATATCGTGCTTCGTTGCACTCTCTTGTCTCGCCCGGGAAAGCCGGAGGTTCATGGATTTGCGACCTTCGACTGCAACCAAACTCTTTACGACCAATGTACCTTTTCGTTTATTTTTCGAATGAAAGTGTGCACAGTACAGTGTACTCGTTTCGCTTGCGTATCGAAGGATCCAGAAAGAAAAAGTCGTCAGGAGACTTGGTTTGACGGTTCTCTCGCATGGATTTCGATATAAACAATCATTGCGGTTGCGTAATGATGTTGCGTGTAAATATTTACCGTTTGCCCATTATGTGTATAAATTTCATCGGTATACATGTTCAGTTTGATGATCGGGTGATGCGGGTGATCGATTTTTACGATCCTATTGATCGGCTTTAAAAAAAGAGGTACGATCAAAGTTATACGTTGTTAAATTATTTATACATGCATTTCAAGTTGCGATAAAATGTTATACTTTAATATACACTCATACGTAACGTTACATAGAACACACTTCTTTCTCAGCATTTATTTGCATAAGTATAATCTTTAAACCGAAAAAGATAGCACTATGATAACTTATTTATCTTTTTCTTAAATTCATTATTTTATTTATGATTGCTTAGTCGCGCATTTATCTTGCGATTGTTTTTGTTTTATTCACTATACATAAACAAAATGCAGAGGACACTGCATATTTTGTAATTGAATTTCGGTACACATCACGGTCGTTTTATATTCCGGTTCATTTACATACGAAATACTTCTTACGATCATAAACAATATACAAATTCGGTAATTATTTCGAGAACAAGATGTAAAACAATACCGTGCATCGCGTTCTAACTTTCCCCGCTAATGTGCAATCGAAGTTATTTTTTCGCGAAAGCGCCCGAATAAAAACACGCGAATGCATTATGCATTTTCGACCGGTATACGAGCACCAGTCGATTCCCGGTAGGGACCTCGAAATTGCGCAATAACTATGGACGCCGATGGTGATCGATGAAACTACGCTCCAGGCTCCGGGATACGAGATTTCTGGTTTGCGATACACGTGTTGCAATGATTAGCGAGCCCGGAGCTCGGTCGTTAGGGATGATGAAAATTGATAGGTTGTTTTTCCCGTACCCTGCGGCCTGTCAGAGAATCGGGTGTATACACAACATCCGCACGGATTTAAAATTACCTATATACCTTCCACCGGTGCTACTTGCACGTTCGATGTTTTCATTTATACTTAGGCGATTTACACTCAATCTGCAATTTACGAGATTGGCGGGTTCATTCATTTACATTTGTCAGTGTGGTTCAACATTATTTTTGTGGATTAAATGATATATACGTAATTACTAAAAATAGTTTTCACATTTTAGGCTAATTTATATTACGTATATGCATATGCACAATGAGAACTTTCTCATTTTACTGCTAGGTATAATAAAGCATGCTACATTTATTACGCGGATATCAATCCTATTAGTGCATCACCGTGCACAGGAACATTTTCTCCGCTCTTTCTCTGTTAAATAAAAAAACGTTCTTACGAAAAAGGTATCCGTATTCTAATTATTTTAAAAGAAAGCTCGTATCTCAAAACATTTTGCTAGTTTTTAATTAAGTTACTTAAAATTATAAAATTTTATGTTTGCATAAATTGAGTAACCGAATTTTTAATTAACAACTACTAATATAATATTAATAACAATGATATGAAGGAAATTTTTTATGTTAAAGAAAGTGTACGTACATTTATCATATTTTATTTTCAAATTATTGTTATTACGCAAGCTAAAATTGGAATTTCAACGAATAGTGTAAAAATTGAAGAAATTATCAAAGCCATTATTAATATGTAGAAATAATAATTATTAGTTAAACATAATTACACATATCCTTACAGCAGAAATTACCTAGGTGATTGTAGATTCAATAGACTTTTGAATTTTTACTAACTCATCATTTTATCTATCAAATCACTATGTTGTTAGTATATAACAAGTATATATATATATAAGGATAAAACAAAAAAATATACGGTAGGTATTTCCGAATTGGAAAATTATTTCCAATTATGGTACTGGTTAGTCTGTAAAACCTATTTTGTAATGAACCTAAATTGTTTCACGAAAGAATAATGAAATACAAGTAACCGATCAAACAAGATTTTTATCTCTCGTACACGATTCTTCAGAAACCGGTCGTGAAAATACTAGTGCCATATAATCAAACCGATAATGTTCATAACTAATTGGACAAAAATAATGAAATCAGTGAATTTGATTCGAGACTCTTAACACAGTTGATTAGATCCTTAGATACGAAATAAGAAGACGGGAATTGAGCTGATAGTTTTATGAATAAGTTCATATAAGACATCGAATAATTGCTTGCCGAGAGAACTATCGAGCTACAATAATTAACGTGGACAAGCTTTGATACCGATGCGAAAGTTTTTTATTTTAAAGAATTACTTCACTCGGTGGAATAATGGAATTTGAAATTCAATTAACTTATAGAAAAGCTGTATAACATACATATAGTCACGATGTTTTTGTACGGCCCATAATACTTATATATTCATGCGGTAGTCTTGAATTTATAATTGCATTTAAATTATTATTTAATGGTGCATTGTAACGAGATATGTTTATCCGGTAAGAGTAGATTTTTAAACTGGATTATTGTACATAAAATAATAAAATTATCAAACGTATAAGAGCACATACGAAATTCTTAGTAAGCAAAAAAATAAAATTGAAGAAACAATTTATGAAATATTTAATTGTGACAAGATATTTGTCAGGTTTTTTTTTAATAATATTTTAATTTACACATTATTTTAAATCAAAATAAATATTATGCGAAAAGTTTCATTGATTTTGACTTTGTATAATTTAAAAAATTTCTTTTACGGTAATATTATTTTATTTAATTACTAAAGTGGATTCTTGGAAAAATCTACGATAATATCATTCGTATGTAATGATACACAATAATATGATTTAACAACTGTGTGTGGGCGCGTGAGTGTGTCTTTATATATACATACATACCCATACGAAAGATTGAAAAGGGAAAAGAAATTTCAGAGACACAAGGAAGAAATAGAAGCCTTGGTATAGACAATACCGTGAAAGTATGTGGAAACTGATTAGGAGTGACCGTTATTACATCCCGGTTATAAGCTTATCCCGATCTATACTCTTTCCTTCACGTACCTTCATTTCTTCCTCGCAAGGATTATTATTAAAAATGCTATTATCATTTTGGAAATGCACTTTATGATAATGACTCTTTTGTTTTCGTTGCTATTCAAAACGATGACATCCGATGTATCTGTAAATAAAGTAGAAATTACTTGTAAACTGTGCTAAAATTAACAATCTCTCTATATTTCAATATTAGTTATTAAACTTTTTCGTTTTATGTTTCTAAGATGCAGAGTTCGTATCGCAAATGTAAAATAATCGGGAAAATGTATAAGCAGTAAATAAACGTAGAAAATCTTGGCATTGAACACGGTGATGAATGAACTTTCTACTTTCGCGTAGGTCATGATTTACAAATAAATTTTGCACATTGTTACGAATGTTAATTGTTAAATATCTCTTATTACATACCCATATCATAAATATTCAACAAGTATAAACAGCTTGCGTTAAATAAAAATTGATAGAAAATAAAGAGTGACGGTATTGAAGAACGTTTCTCGTTTCACCGACCTTCATCGGTGATGTACAACTTCATTCGGTTTTCCAATAAAGCACCAATCCGATCCAGTCGTACATTCGCATAACCATCGCACATCCACAAAAGAAAAGAAGGAAAGCGCGTACGCGGGCGAGCGTCCATAACACGAGGCGAGAATAATAAAACTTGGCGCGATGCGCCGATGTGTTCTCGCGTCCTCTATACGGATCGACGAGCCGTAACGCATCGTCTCGCGATAATTAACCAATCGACCAGTTTTCACTCCTACTGCTTTCCTCCTTTTCCGGATTACGTACACACACACACACACACACACACACACACACACACACACACACACACACACACACATATTTTATTCATTTCAGTTTAGTTTATGCAAGATCGTTGTCGGCGCTGATCTTTCCGTTTTCTCAGCAAATTGCATGCTCTATTAGAGATATTTTCAGGTGTTGAATGAATTGTCATGCCGCGAAATTGGGAGCGAGTTTCGCGAGTTAAACTGTTACGCTCCTTCGAACTCTCTTTTTTTTATTGCTCATCTTACTGCGTTGTTTAGCAGAACGAGTTTATGTAATTTCACTTACAACTATAAGTGAAAAAGTTTAAAACCATAGTTTCAAGTGTTTCTTTTTCTTGGATTTTATTAATTGATTGTTTTGCAATTGTGGGTATAAGTATAAAGTTGATTTATAGAAAAGTAATTTGATGATTTAACATAAATATCGTGTTTTAAAAATAGTATTAATCTTATGCTAAAAATATATTATTATAACAAAATCACATTATTCACATTATTCACATTATACGCAAAGAAGAAGTGGAGTATAATTATCATTTATTTATAAGATTAGGAATAAAATATTAAAAAGTATCTTAAAAGTGATTGAAATGAATATATTTAGATAAATTAACGGAGTCTACTCTTGCGTAAATGCGATATATAAAAATGTGACTTCATTCGATCTTACTTAAGTAATGCTGGATATTATTCTGCAGCAATAATCAATTAAGAATATCTAATTTAATTGTAAAAGTTTAAGAATTTTTTAGATTATACACTTCTAATCTTATAACTGCATTTATGTAACATTTAATTTAACGAAATGGTTAATTAACATGGGTGCAAATTAAAATGTAAAAGAGATAAATAATGTCGTATAATGGATTCAACATTGGTACTGTAATACGCTACAACGATTGCATGAACGTCGATATTCCTTACTTCATGTACATCAGATTAAAAAATAAGAAAAAAGAAACAATATTATATGCTTAAACAAGAACCGCGCGTATAGCAACTAACTTTGTAATTTAATTTAAAAATGTTAAAAATATACAAATGTCTCATAAATTTTGAAATTCTGTTTGAAACGCATCTTAAAATATTGAGTTCCCAGGTTCTGGTATATAAAACAAGGTACCCATAAAACTATTCTTAAATCTAAGGAAAAGCCACAAACATTCCACAAGAGCACCTGTTACTTCGACTCACTTACATGCGAGATACACTTCTGCTTTTTGCACTGGACGCGCTCACCCGAACCGCTTTTTATTCGCGCCCTTTTTCAAACGTACCTTGATGATATACACCTGACCGACCTCGAATCCATTTCGCAAATCGGACTTTCGCAAGGGTCTGTCGCGACTCGCGACGTAGAATATCGATCCCGATGTATAACTTCCACGTGCTTCGTATATTCTCTCTCTTTTTCTATTTTTTCGTAACGTTTCGTAAGTAGCCCGTAATTGAGTTAATTTTCTTTTTCTTTATTTGCAGAACTCGAGCATTCCGAAGGTTTCGAGGATTTGAGGACGAGGGATAGGCTGAGGAAACGGAGTAAGCTTGGACGCGCTAGAAATTGCCAAAGGTGAGATTATTCCTGTTTCGGGTTCGAACAAATTTCGATATAGCAATATATATTTTAAATTATAATTTACAGTAATATAATTTGATTCGTATCGCCGAGTCCCAATGATAATTAATATGTTTTTAATATCTATTATGTATAGTACAATCTATATAGATTATCGAAATTAAATTATTTATTTAAATTTAATTCGGTTTAAAAGGTATTGCTACATTATTTGTACGTATCCTATTGAAACGTATATAACATATATGTTTGAATTAAAGTAAATAAAGGTTGACTTAAATTAATGCAATAAACGTATTTAGGGAGGAGTGTTATTATCATCGAGCACCAAGCGAATCACCGATGTTCGAATCATCATCGAGATTTCGACTAGTGGAGAAGTCGGTTGACGAGGTGGATACAATGCAATACAGAGAAGCCATTAAACCCTCCCACATAACTTTGAACGCGTATGGTTACCTCGAGATCGACTACTCGAACAGCTGGAACTCTCTGTATTGAAAGATCATTATAGCAAATAACGAAGACGCGACTGATGAGGCTCTGCTTAACAAAGCTACGATACAGTCGCTCGAATCACTCCGCGAATCGTTAGATATTCGTATCAAACAAAAGTTATAAGTAATGAGAAAATGTACTATAACTTTCTCGATATATAGGATTTTTCGAACAGTACATTTATCTTTATATATTGATCCAATTTTTATTATCGTATTATAATTTTTATTCTTTTAAATCCGATTGATTTAAGTCCGATTGATTTATTCTGTTTAACAAACTGAATAATGTACTTATTGATAAAAAGAAGGAAGATATTGCAATTGTAAAGCGTACTGAGATTAACAAAGATATATATTAGTACTTGTGCTTTTATGATTTACGTTTAAAGAATAAATTAAGGGCTTAAATATATTTACCTGTTGTATGTGTGTATAGATATATATTAGTATTGAAATACATAGTTTTGGAAATAAAATGTTGTAACGTTTCTCAAATTATATGAAATTTATCTAGTTAATAATATATAACGTACATTTTACAATATACGCTGAAGTAACGTAAAACATGATAATGAGAAAATTCAATAAGATGATCTTCAGCTCGATAGATAAAATATAAGTAAATAATGTTGTATCGATGAAAATTCAAACTGGAATATTGTATTAGAAATTTTTAAGGAGGTTTATGTTTTAATAAAGTTTACAAAAGTGTTTTTTTAACAATTAATGTATATATTTATTTATTCAAATTAATCGTTAAAATGTATAATAAAAATATTTTATTTGTTTATAATGTGCTTAAACTTTATATATAGGGTATTCAATTTAAACGTCCCTTTCTAATTAAATGTTAAAATAGATGATAATTATTAGAAGTCCGTAAAAACATTGTTTATAAAGTTGTGCAGACAATTAAAAATATATTATACTATAACTATAATGTTTAATTGAAAGTTACATTAATGTTATACAATCCTAATAATTATTATCTATTGCAACATATAATCAATGTACGTCCCCATAAATATAACATTGTTTTGTATATAATAAAATATATTAATCTCTTTTAAACATACACAAAGTTAATAACTTTGAAATATTAATTTTTAATTTCTTTTTTCTTCGTCTCAAAAAAACAACACTAATAGTTTAATCTTGATCAATACTTAAATCTACAATGTCGTCTTCATTACTGAAATATAGTTTTTTCTTCTTATCGTGACTTTTGAATGTTCTGTCTGCAATAGTTTTACAGTTACTAAAGTTGGTAACATTTGTTATTGAACTATTTTTTCCATTTACTGTAATATCTAAAATTGGCCAGCTAAACAAAATTTTAAACAAATGTAATTTATGAAGAATTATCAACTATTTTTTACAAGTATTTAAATATTCCCTACCTTTATAATACTAAATAAGTGGTGAGAATTGGAAACGCATGTGAATTTATTTATTTTTACTGTAGAATTGGAATAATTTATATTATATTTATATTATTAGTAATTCTGTAATCTGACAAATTAAGAGTAGAAAAATTCCTATCTCCAATTTTTAATTTAATGCAAACTAACATGCAATTATTAAGTATTTAAATATTAACATTGCAAAGTATAAATAAATAAATAAAGGCTATTAATAGTTAATAAATTGTTTATTTTAAGATTCATTTGGATAATGAAACGTAAAATTATTTAAAGTTCATATACTGATACATGAATAATTAACAGCTTTACATAATATTTTATTACTACATAGTCAAATTAATTATAAAATTTAAAAAAATGTATTAAATTTAATGTTTTATAAATTAAAATACAAATTTAATTAACTATTAATCTAGCTGTTTTTTATTTTTTTATAACTGGTTTACAATTTTGATAATTGAAATGATTATTGCGAAATACACTCTATTCAAATTCATTGTGATGGCATTACTTATTAAAAAGTAGTAAACTGTGTAATCTTTAATTAAAATGGTGCATTTCCTTAATTATACATATGGTTTTAAGATTTATATTATCATAAAGTTTATAGTTTGTATTTAGGCACACAATTGTATTTACTACAGTATATTATAATAATAATTTAAATTAAAAATAATTTAGAATTAAAAAGACTATTGTAAACAAATATACTTTAATGTGACTGATAAATATAGAGCAAAAATTTATAACATACCAAAATTGAGATGACCTAGGCAGAATTTTAACTTTTCTTTTTCTTCCTTTTTGATCTGAATCGAATGAAGGATGTGAAAAATTGCTTTTACAAAAATCAGTTTCTTTCTATAATACATAATAAGTAATTAATAATTAGAAATTAATAATAACATTAGCAGTTATTCTGTAATTATATCTGTAATTTTATTTTATTACATTATGCATACCTGAATCCTTTGATTTTGATTGATATCTGGTAAATATATTGTTGTATGCTCCTTTTTTGTTTCATCAACTTCTTTCTTCAAAAGAGTAATTTCATTTTCTAATTTGTCAACTGCAAATGAAAATTTACATAAGTGTGTATACATATATATAACATACACACATATAGTTTTTTTTGCAGTTTCTTTAATTATTTGTACATTCTGTACCTTACACATTGAAATAATATATTTCAAACTATTATGATTTTTTCTAATCTGGTAGATTGGACCACAACCACTTAACAATTTTTATGATTTATTTATAATACTTAATTGTATTGGTATGCTCAATGATCTTCAATAATATTATCTTGAAAACATAGAATATAAAATAAATATATTTTTTTGAAATATATTATAAATAAAAAAATGTCAAAATTGCCATTTTTGACCTTGAATATATCTAAAACTATTTAATTCCAGTTTCTATAAATTTAGACCAACATCTAAAATATTTATAGGCTTTTTTCTCACATTTGTAGAAAAAAACTTTTGTCTCGCGATTTGACACAGAATTGAAAATAATATATATGTGTAAGTACCCATATACTTAGTCATAAAAAAATATCGTATTTACTTGTTTCTAGATGATCCTTAATTGCTCGACTTTGCTCCTCTATTATACTTTGAAGATATCCGTTTTCCTTCTCTAAAGATTGCAATTTCGATTGATTTTGATTTTGAATTTTGTTAAACAGTTTAATTAAATTGCGCTTTTGTTGACCACTTTTTGTTAATTGCTCATTTTCCAACTCTAATGCTTTTCTCAAACAAACATTTTCAGCCATTGTTCGCGTATATACCTGTACAATATTTTATACATCAATATAATAATAGACAAACAATTAACATAATTATTATTTTTACTTACATTATAAATCTTTTTCGTCCGTTGAATTATATCACTTTCGGTTTCATCAATGGATTTCATTGTTCAAATATGCGATAATTAATTATATTCGTTGAAACGAGTTGCACTCTATTAAATCTTGGCTTGGGTGTAATCGAATGTTTATAAACATCACATACTTATAGGATAGTAGGTAGGTATATATAGTTATAGGTTTATAGGTAAAGTATATATTTTAATATGAAAAATCGGTCGAAACTCGAAAAGATATATAAATTCCTGTTAATACTCGTAGCTGATTGGTTACATTTCCGACGTTCAATTGTACAGGCGTATCACTGGTAATTCACGTGTATATTTTGGTTATTGCCTCGCGAGTCGCGACGCGCGACTCATTTTAACGTGCTCTCGCCTCTCAGTGTTGTGTCGGTGGGAACGTACTTGTAACGTAAATCGTTAAAAGGAGAAAAAGTTTAAGTTAATTTAATATAATTTATATGTTTAATATATATTATAATTATATTGAACTTAAATTTCTATTTAAATTTTTAAATTATACAAGATTATTTTATTAATTATGTACTTTAAAAATATTAACCTCAAATTTAATGCTACAAATTTTTAGTACAGTTTTTCAATTGATTTTTTGTATAAAGTAATATTACACAATTTTTGCTATTCTTTAATATTTTAATGTTTTAAATAATATAATAACTACAAATGTATTCACGTGCGTTACAAAATGTTTTGCGAGTAACACTAAAACTAAATAAACAAAATATTTTAAAATGTGATACTTTGGATGGGACTTTATTAATGCAAGCAACAAAGGGCTTCATACCTTATACAAGTAATTGTTTTTGTGATTCACAATCTTTAAATCCAATAAATGTATTACCAAAAGATCCACTAGAAAGAAAAGAAAAGATCGATGAAGTATGTCAAAAGAAATTAGATGATATGATGAGAGAAAACCCAAGACTAGAAAAAACTCTACAAATTTTAAAGTTAGAAATTGATGTCATGAGACAGGATGGTGAACGTGTTCCTTCTTGTATACGACCACGCAACTGGATTGAACTTATACAGCTACCTTCTTACTATAAACGAAAGTAATTATTTAATTTCTACCTTTTTTTTAAATTTAAATAAATTTCAGCTTTAATAATTATTTCTTTTAATAGGCGATTTTTGGACTATTTATTTGTTATTGAAAAACAGCAAGAAAAGAAGAAACAACAGCAATTGGAGAATAACAAAGTGTTGAAACAAATTCGTCTAGATAGAGAAAATGGATTAAGTATTGATAAAGATTCATATAGAATTGGGGGCAATCATATTATGAGACGTGTTGTTGAATCGACAATGAACCAGTTGTGGACATGGAATTCTTTAAAAGCATTAATGTTTGGAAATAAAATAATTTTTGACATGAGTTACGAAAAGTTTATGAATTTACATGAAATAAAAAGTTGTGCTAAGCAGCTTCTTGAGAGTTATGCTGTAAATAAAATACACAATTTTCCATTTGAAATTATTTTGTGTAATGTTAACTTTTCTGGAGATCTAATAGATAAACTGCAAAGGTATATTCCAACATTATTTGACAAAGACTTTCCAATGACAATCACATCAAAATCGTATTTAGAACTCTTTGATCGTTCAAAATTAGTGTATCTATCAGGAAATAGTAATATAATGTTAACTAAATATGATCCTGAATCAATTTATATAATTGGAGCTTATGTTGATAAGGTAAATAAAATAAATACTTAACCTGTAGGTGGCTGGCATTGATGAGCATGCATAAGTCATACTTTGAAAACTTTCCATTGAAAAAGTTTCCAATGGACCTGATATAAAGGATTGTTGGACTAATGCCAATCGTCACTTTCCGGCTGCCTGCAGGTTAATAATTTAATATAAATGTTAATCTATTTTTAATTAATTAATTCAAATTAAATTAAAATTTTGTAATTTATTGTTTATATTAAAAGTAAAAAAATGGAAATTTATATAAAGTATGTGCCTGCTTTATACAATCGAATAATCTAAATATCTTATATATAATGAATAGATTATTGAATGATAATGGCTATACTTAACAATATCTTACAAAAACATTAAACATTTTGAAGAGTTTGTGAAAGTACCTTAATTAGTTTTCATATCTCATACCTAATTTTTATTAAAAGAAAAAAAAATTAATTACAAGTAGACTTAAAAAATTTTTAGAAAGTCTTAACATTTTCTAAATTTTATTTAAATAAAAAAATTTCATAAAATTATACACTTTAATTTTTTCAAAAATATTGATATTTAACAAAATGACTCTTTTATGATCATTTCAATTATATACATTAATAAAACTAATGAAATTTTTTTTTTATTTAAGCAGATTTAATCTTTATTTAAGATTATTATGCTATTTACAATGTTGTGTAGGTTACAAAATAAACATTATACAATATGTTGTAGTTTATAATGAAATATTACAGCTCTGTAAGAATCGATATATACAGTAGCAGAGTTGTGTCTTCAGATTATGCAATATAACATTAGATATTAGCGTTAGGAAAAAATTTTTTTTACGGAGTTCTTCTAATGAAATATTGATTTAATTTTTTAGGGTGATTCAAAGCCAATATCATTGGGAAAAGCAAAAGAAGAAAATCTGCAGGCAGTAAAATTACCTTTAGATAAATATATACGTTTTGGAGATGGCTCTAGTAAAGATTTGACTCTTAATCAAGTATTTAGCATAATGCTGGATGCACAATGCTCAGATTGGAACACTGCTTTACAGCATATACCAAGAAGAAAATTATTTGAATCAAGGGTTCATGCAATGGAAAAAAGAATAGAAAAGTTACGTAAAAAGGAGACATTATTTAGCAGTGAAATTTCTTATTCTTCAAATATAACAAAATCAAGCGATTTGGAAGATAAAGATTTTTCTTATGCTGCACGAGTAAAACAACATACGCAAGGGAATGAAACATAATACAATAGGAAATGCCTACAATTAATGAAACAATTAAATTTGTTGAAAATGATTTTATATTCTTGTAGAAGTTACATTTAATGTGTACAAAAATTCAGTTACAGTAGCATTTAAAAACTGTTTAAAAATTTGTTAGAAAAGTTTTATTTACCATCTAAAAGTAGGAGACTTTGTACATAAATAAATATATAAATTTAATTGATCTATTACACTGGGACATTTACTTAACTTATATAAAAATAGTTACACCTTAACCTAGCTGCAGTCTTGAAAGCACATTATTCAGTTCTTTAAAGTATACATAGTCTCAAGTAGCAAAGGTGTGATGTAAAACAAATATTGATAAAGTATAATAATTTCACTGTCTCATCACATAAAATATATTTAATTTTTTTATCATAGTTTGATGTTGACACTTAACACACAATAAATCCAATTATTTTAAACCATTTGAATTTTATAAATTTACTTGCTAAGCAAGTAATTATAGTTCCATGTTTTTTTTTATCAAATCACCCACCAACTTGAGATATTCTTTTTATTGATACATGAGGATAATGTTGACGCCACTCAAGAATCTTTGCATCGCTTATTCCATCACAAAAGCTTAAGTCTATCATACGTAATCGCAGACAACAAAGGAGTTTGATACAAATTTCTGAACTTAGAGATCGTGCTCCAAGTAAATCTAATTGCTGCAAATTTTTACACAATAGTAAGGGCTCCAGATCCCGGTCTGTGAGACCTCGAAATGATGTTAGAAACACTTTTTCTAGATTTTTGCATGAACTTAATAATACTCTTAAAGAGTCTCCTAAAGCTCCAACTCCACTGCTAAAAGAATGTAGATGCTTATAATTAATACACTCATTGTTTACAATCCTAAAATTAAATAACAAAATACATGTACACTAACCACCATCCAAAATCTATTTCCTTAAGGCAAATGCAATGAGCTAAAGCTCTTATACCACGAACTGTAAGAGTTTGAGCTTTCCAAAAATCAACACTTTCAATTTTTGTACAGGAAACAGCAATTTCAGTTGCAACATCATCCATGTTGAGACGATCATGCATACCAGCCAAATTTAAATGTTTAATGTTTGGATTTTTTCGTATAACTGAACATAAAGTTTCAGTTTCAATTAATGTTCTATACAATTCAAGTCTTTCAAGAACTTCTAAATTCTCCAAAAATGCAAAGCCATTATTATTTATTGCTGTACAATTTCGCAAACATAATTCTAAAAAGATTTTCAATTACACAATTTAATACATAAATAAGTATATAAATAATGAGGGTATATATATTTATATATATATAGAATAATACCTTTCAAATTTCTACACGTTTGTGAAATTTCTTGAATTACATCATCATTTACAAACCGACAACAGTTTAGTCTTATATGAGTCAGTGAACTTCCACTGCTTTGTAAAAAAGAGATAAAGTCTTCAGAATTTATTGTATCATAATTTCCACACCAAGAGAGATCTATTCGCTGTAAATACTGACATTTGGTAATAAAATTGTTTAAAACAACTGTATCAATACAATACCAATAAGGTTTAAGATTGAGGCTTGTATACAAAAGTGCATCAGAAGCAATGTTATTAAAATGACGATTAACTTGACTACATCTACTTAAAGATTTCAAGTCCAAATTTTTAAAAATTTTTAAAACTGTTTCATCCTAAAATAAAATTATATTTTAAGTTTAAAATTCACAGATAAATTTAAGTATTTATTTATATGGTTTATTATAAGTGAATTAATTATCATTCACTAATTAAATATATGACAGATGATATACATTATTAAGCATCTGCATAAATCAGATTCGGCACATTAACTAATAAAAAATAATTAATATTATACTACTTACAGGTAAGGCTGAAAAACTTCCACAAGTATTATTAATATTTGATTCCAAGTCAGGTTCTGTTAAAGATACCGAAGATGAGAGATTAATATCTTTTATAAGTTTAGGAAAGTCTTCTTGTAAAAATTTTTGTAAACTATTAAATGCTTCTTCGATTGGTGGAATGTAATGACAGTGTAAACCTAGTTTTGCTGCCAATCTTCCTTTAGGAACTTTTTCTACGTATTTACTGCGAATAACAAAATACGTTAAAAGGTTTGAATATTATGAAAAATTTTTTATAAACTGTGTGATATTTAAATATTATATTAAATTACTCTCTAATAATCAGAAACATAACAATAATTATTTTATAAAACATACCTTTTATACAAAACACAATGTTTATGTAATGTATTTTTGAGTGTCCTTAAATCTTGATTAACTTTTAAATAGTCTGGAGTTAGATTATAACAATCTTCATTACTGTATCCTGTACCTCCTAATTCTTTTAATAAACCACTTAAAGTTTGTGTATGAAATCCTACATTAGGTACAATCAGTTCAGATGTTCCAATAAGCAGTACAGCATCTAATGCTGTATAGTATTCCAGTAAACTGTGATTAAATTCTAATCTTAGTGTTTTTGTTTTAAAATTACATAGTTGCAATGGCGGAGAAAATATTCGTGGTTTGTGGCGCACAATTTGTGGAGGTCCACTCCACAAGCAAAACCACTGACCAGTCTCATCTCTAGCCCAAATTGCAACAACACTGCCTGGATTGTAAGTTTCATAAATAGATATTCGCACTGGGTATACTTCTTTATGGTATTCTAAATCTATTAAAAATAAATTAGTTTATTATGTATTTTAATTCTAGTAATTAATATGATATACTGAAAATGTATAAATTTATAGTTTAAATTAAATTTTTACCTATATAATCATGACTAACTATAGATCCATTATTCTGAGGCATGTAATCCTCAGATTTCGATGGTGCTTTGTCCCACCATTTGCCGTATGTTCGCTAAAAAATTAATAATTGATAAACAATATATATAAATAAAATAAAAATGCAAACTGAAATGATAATTTTTATGAAAAATATTTATAATTATAGATGACAAATTAATGTTTACTTATAATTATATTAACTATAGAATAAAAGTGTTTACATTAATATGATTAGAGAACAATTATGCTTTGTAGGCAAAAATATTGAGAAAAATTAAAAAAAGTAAAATAAAATAAGTTAAAATAAATACATTGGAATTGTTAGATGATAAGAAAAAAATAGATAACTTATTGAATAATAATATTAAGACAAAAACAATGAAACAATAAGTAGTGTTTGACACGATTTACCTAACTGATGGTAAAGATGAAAAAAGTTATTCATAAAAGGAACGAAAAAAGTAGGAAATATATAACTACCATGACAAAAGCCTGTGGAAAATCCCCATAATCCGGGAACTTGCTTGGATTTCCAGCGATATTATACGCCGTGTAGGAGATGCTAATGTTGCTGCCGTACTGAGAACTAAAGTCAATGACATCCTTGACGAATTGTTCAACAAACTGGACGGATTCTTCTTTACCACCCCCTGGTTTACCCTTTTTAAGGGGCACCAGCTCGAGCTTTGTCTCAGCACACGAGGATACCATGACATCGATCGAGCCTTTATTTTCAGACTCGCGTTGCGTTGCTGTCACAAACGTTACGGATAGTTAGTAGGAGCTCGCATATTTTCTTTGTTGTGTTCCGTGAGGTGGTCAGACCATTCTAAAATCGAGAGACTCGACACAATCTCGCAGATCCATAACGTTACGTGAGACAGAAAGAAAGAAAGGATAAGAGAGAGATAGAGAGAGAGAGCGTGCACCGACGACGACGCCACAAAGTATTGACAGGTCGCTGCTACTTAGGTATACCAAACGCTTGTACTGCACCGTAATGCCAAATGCACGCGCAGTGCACTCGCGCTGGGTTGACTGGACTTGCGCGGACTCGCTCTCGAGTACATACATCGGTGATCGGAGCGCGCATGTATGTTGTGTATACCGTATACAAGACCCCGTCACCCGTGTATTCCGGAGTCCGGAGCGTATGTCGTATGTGTCATATACTAGCTTGTATGTCCTATCATATGTGTGCGACTGTGCAGTGTGCGCCTGTGCGGCTGATACAATGCTCCTTTCACAATCGTCTCTTTCGTACAAACATACTTCCCACTACGATATTTAACTTATTTTTTTCTTCAACTTGATCAAATCTATTGCTCAATTTTTAGATCAGATGTATCGGTCAAAATATTATAGATTGCCTTCATTTCCCAATTTATATTGTCGAATCCGCGAATTATAGCAAAACTATCTGCTATGTGGATTCAGCTTTAAGCAACTGCGCGAACAGCTGGTTATTACCTGTGCTGCCATCTTCAAGTCATTCCGTCCGAGAGTTGTCACGAATGGTGGAATGGAGAATGGAGCATTCGGTGCGCACTGTGCAATGCGCGGTTAGTCCGGCTAATTTTGTAAACAATAATTTTCTGTATACTTAATCTTTCAAACGATAAGGCCATCTTTAGATTTGTTTTTTGTTTTAATATATATATTTGCATATATTGTTTGATTAGTTTGTGCGTCAGTTTTGACAGATTACATTTAACGCGCACTGAGTAATGCACTATCGGTAATGAATTATGATGCTCTCGAAACATTTTATTTTTTGAATAAAGAGGTTATTTGCGCCAAAGTGTTTTTGTTCTAATAGATAAAAATGAATAACATACTCACTTGTCCCATAAAGACTGTCACACAGAAAATAGTATCCGGAGAAATTCGACCTTCGGAATTGGCAAAAGCAGCGTTAAAATTAACTTCAAGTATAAAACCATTAAATGCATTTATATCTGTTACCGAAGAACTTGCAAAACAACAATCTCATGATTCTGATGAAAGACAAAAGGAAAATACATTGTTGGGAAACCTCGATGGCATTCCAATCGCTTTGAAAGATAATTTTTGCACATCTAATCAATTAACAACTTGTGCTTCTAAAATGTTGGCAAATTTTGTTCCTGGTTACGATGCTACTGTTTATAGAAAGTTCAAAGAATCTGGAGCAGTACTGATTGGCAAAACTAATTTAGATCAATTTGCTATGGGATCTGGAACTGTTGATTCTTATTATGGTCCATCCAAAAATTTATGGGGCTCTGAATTAATAAAAAATTATACTTTTGACGATTATTTTCATGATGAAGAAATGCAATATTCTGATGATTTATTTAAAACAGACAATTGGCATATAGCAGGTAATAAAGTTTGAATTATCCCATGGTTTTACATCTATACATTTATAAAATTTGTTGAATATAAAACATAATACATAAAAAATAAATGTATTGGTCATTAAAACCTTACAAAACTATAGCTCCAAATGAAAGTATAAAATCATTTTAACAAATACATTATTAACTTGTATTTACAACTATTAAGGAGGAAGTAGCGGTGGATCTGCAATTGCTGTATCGACAGGTGCATGTTTTGCTGCCCTTGGTTCAGATTCTGGTGGCTCTACACGTAATCCAGCATCGTATTGCGGGGTTGTTGGTTTAAAACCAACATATGGCTTAGTGTCCCGACATGGACTTATACCCCTAGTTAATTCTATGGATGTGCCTGGAATTCTTACAAGAACTGTTGACGATGCAGTTTTAATTTTAAATGCATTAGCTGGCCCCGATCCATTGGATTCAACGAGTATAAAAGAGCCTTATATTCCATTTGAACTTCCAGTACCTGTGGATGTTAGTGGACTCAGAATAGGAATTCCAAAAGAATATCGATGTTCAGCTTTAACAGAAGAAGTTGATTCAAACTGGATAGAAGTAAGTCAGTTATTGGAAGAAGCAGGTGCTCGAATATTTTCAGTTTCAATGCCTCATACAGAACATTCTATTGTATGTTATTCTGTACTAAATCAGTGTGAAGTGGCTAGTAATATGGCACGATACGACGGTTTAGAATATGGATATAGGGCAGAAGAAAATTCTTCCATTGAAGAGCTTTATTCTAAAACAAGAAGTCACGCATTCAACGACGTTGTTCGCAGTCGAATTCTTGGCGGAAATTACTTTTTGCTCTCTGAAAATTACGAAAATTATTTTGTTAAAGCTATGAAAGTAAGAAGATTAATTGCTGATGATTTTGAAAATGTTTGGCACTCTGGAATTGATTTACTGTTAACTCCGACAACTTTGAGTGATGCGCCTAGGTATCATGATTTCATTGCTGAAGATAATCAAACTCAGTGCTCCATACAAGATTTTTGCACACAACCAGCAAATATGGCGGGTGTACCAGCTATTAGTATACCTATAAAATTGTCAAGGAAAGGTATGCCATTATCCTTACAACTAATGGCACCTAAACTGTGCGAAGAAAGATTACTCGGCGTTGCCAAATGGATTGAAGACGTTGTAAAGTTTCCACGACTTGTTCTGCGAGATGAGAGTTTAGTAAAGTAATGTTTAATTTGTATATTAACATTACAATTTGTAAATAAAATGTTTGTATATTCGTTGTTAAATAACGTTTTGTACTTGTTTATAAATATTTGAATATTTTACAAAATAATAAATTTGATTAGTCATGTTAAATTTAGTTATAAATTATATAATATTTAGTACATACTTTTTAAAATATTGTCCCAAATATTACAATTAATCAATTAATGCAATTATTGATTAATTGTAATAAAGATATTTAGATAATACGAACATAAAAATATATTATGCATAATAAAATCTGTGTGGTATAAGTGAATATTAAGTAAAGCAGTGGATGAAGTTATATTACATAATACATACTTGAGTAATGACACTTGATTAGCATCACTATTCACTCCACTAAAAACATGTTAAAAATATGTTTTGACATGTTTAGAATGCAAATCACATGTTCGTAGAAAACGTCCACGAGTGCGTGCGTGCGTATGTGTGTGCATGTGTGCGTGAGAGTGGCTGTACCATATTTTTTCCAAATTCGGGGAAAAAATTTGTTTTTGAATCCATAGATTCGCTTTTGTTTTATAGGTAGTCAGTTTTGAATTTTTCAAAAAATTATTTTTGAAATTTTTAATATAATGCAGATGATATTTTTAATCAGACCATTTAATAGAGTAACTTACTTAATAGAGAATAAAAACATCCTTCTTCTCGATTCGAGTTTTCTAAATTATCTCTATTATAGTTTTTAAATTATTAAAAAGACTGATATTTTCAATATTGTTATAATTCTAAAATTAATCAGTCGTTATAATAGAACATAATAGTAACTATGTATTGTAAAAATTTCAGAATATTTCATCAAGTAGTTCTTGAGAATAAAATAAAAGTATGCTTTATAATAGTAACATATGAAGCTTTATTAAAACTTGTCAAAAACCTGTTTTAAAGGACTTGCAATGTCTAAATGCTGTACTTTTTCTTGGTAAAATTGAGGCATCAATAGCATTCGTTTCAGTAATATCTATCGCTAAATACTACTATACTAAATTTAAACAAAAATATTGTTTCATTTAAAAATAACATTGGAAGGAAAATCGACTCTTAATTTTCTCTCGCAGATTGAACATTCTAATTTCCTTTCAATACCATTTTCGAATGAAACAATTAATTATTCAATTAAAATAGTTCTTTCGGCACCGTTGACTCAGATGGTGAAATTTGTCTTGTATATCCACTGATAAAAATTTTCAGTAAAAATTACAATACTGTCTAGTAAAAGAGTCACAGACTGCCAAAAATGAGAAAAATTACTATATAGTAAAATTTACTATAATTCTTGTAAATTTTACTATAAAGTATAGTCGTTTTTCTCATTTTTGGCAGTCTGTGACTCTTTTACTAGACAGTATTGTAATTTTTACTGAAAATTTTTCTCAGTGTCCTATTACTGCTGTTTTACAAATAAATATAATTATAAACGGTGTTTTCAATTCGAGAATAATTTAAAGAATTTTTTATTCCAATGTAATTGCTGTGCTGCGTGTTTGCTGTACTGTACTGCTGTGTTTGAATAATTCTTAAAAAAATAAGATTGAAGCTAAACAGTTAAATCATATTTATTTAATGTAATATGCCGTTTCAACAAAAATCTAAAGCAGAGGTAATTATACAATTAAACAATATAACATTAAGTTGTTTTTGTACTGTTTTTGCTTCTACAATAACAATTTTTGGTAAAAATCGTATAAAAGTTTTAAGCTTTTTTAGAAAAAAATAGTATAGTTTAAAAAATTTGTTAATGTGATTAATGTTTTTTTTGGTATTTCTTTCTTGAAATATTGTAACGTCCCTCTTTTTATGCTCCTAACTTGTTAATCAAAAACGGAGTTCATACGATCTCTTTGCTAATTAATGGGTATGTATTGAAAAATTAAAATTTGTAAAAAACTATTGATATTTTGACACGGTCGTTTTAAAAACACGTGAATATTAATTTTTAGCGCCTAATTTGCCATTTTACTTGCAGATAAATGTTAAATTCGAAATGTTAAAATTTAAAGAAATCAACCGTGAACCTTGGGTGGTATCGCCGTTGATAATTAGATTAAATGCTGTATTCTCATTCTCTGAAAGTTTTAAAGAATATTCAACTTTCGTTAGAATAGATAATTTAACATTTAAAATGACGACGAAAAAAACTCAAATTACATTTAGAATGTATACTGTACTCTAGAGATTAGTAGATATTTGTTTAAAAGAATAGGAACGGTTGTATAAAATCTATAATAGAGTTAAAAGTATAGTATAGATTTAGAATTGAATAGGTAAAGTAAATTCTGGAAACATATAGTGCATACAACTGAACATTAGTTCCCGCAAGCACAATTCGTAAAACAAATCCGTGCGGCTAATCGAGTTTTAGCTCTCGCCTTGTTTCCTCCAAAATTTCCCAGAGAGAGAGAGAGAGAGAGAGAGAGAATAGGAAAAAAGGGAGCAGGGAGAAAAAAGCGCAAAGGATCGGCGGCATCGCCGTGCATCTCTGGAGTATAAGGGACGTATAGGACGTATAGGTGTAAGCCGAGCGAAAGAGAGCGCACCGATAAAAAGGAAAAAAAAAAAAATAGGAGAGTCGCGTAGAGGGTTGCGCGCAAAGCGCAGACGCGAGTCCCAGCAGCTCTCCGGGGGCTGCGCCGTCAACGTTGCGCGCGGACGTGGAAAAGCTCTTCGAATGGGCGATTAGGCGACCGTGCCGTGGTAGTCTACGAGCGACCACCGGGCGCGTGCTCTCGTGTCACTCGTATCTCGGATTTTTATCTGCGAGCGTATCTCACGCGAAAATACCGTGGATTCGTTAGAGTTTAGGACAACGTGCAGTTTACCCTGCAGTTTTTCATTATAGTTGTGTCATTTATAATATAATAATACGTGGAGTGTGCGACGAATCCAATCATTTACGAATGCGCGTATACGGTCGAGCTCGGAATACCTACATTCGGCAAGGTTAAGGTAAGCGTTATCGATAAGATTTAAAGGCACTGCGACGTGGACGAGGTTATTTGTTTGTTGACGTTTTTCGAAGGATGCTCCGTAATCGCGCGACGATTATATTTCGCGAATCGCGATAACGCGATAAGGACCTCGAGGATTTCGCCAAACGTTTCCGAGGACATAGGGGGGCGTTCCGTATGGGTTTCCGATGAGTCACCTCACACGATAGCGTAAATATTCAATTCATCGGAGGATATTTGCCAGTCAGGAGGGACCGAGGGAGGGACGACGTGTAGGCATTTTCGCTTAGCAATGAATTTTAAACGTGCCAATCTAACCGGTTAAACTGATTTTTCTTTCAATTCTCATTCTCGGATCGTTCTTTCTAAAGATTATTAGACTCAAGTACTTATAATTTAATGATTCAACATTGTGAAATTACGGTTCATCGAACAGGCAATTCCATTTTTTTTAAATTATTTTTGAAAATTAACAAAAAGTATTCCTGGTCCAGACGTTGTAGAGTGTTTTACATTCTCAACGGAAATTTGACTGTATAATCGAAACGAACACGCTATAACTGAATTTAAGAAACATGCAATCATGATCGTCTGATAGCAAATAATTTCTGCGATTCGTGTTGAATAACCTAGCGTATATATATATAAGAATTTTGTTAATTGGATATGCATGTTCTATGGAAAATACTATTCTCGAAGAATTATATTTCCAGACTATAATTTTACGGTGATACTATGGATCGTTTACTTATTTTTCTTATAACTATCATTATGAACATTATTATTAATTTAAGATCTAAAATTAATAATCGATCGTTTATTTACGTATTTCATGCGTAGAAATTTATGGTTTTAGAAGATTTATAAAGTTCGTTATATGGTCAGTACGATACACTGTGCACATTAAATTGAAATTTTTCATTTACTTTTACGATGAGAGTGTATACAACGATTTAACTAATAGTATTTGAATTTTAGTATTACATTCAATGCATCACTAATAAACTCTTTACTTCACATTTTATTTACTTATTGATCAATTAAATTGTCAAATCCTATTATTGTAAATAAATTAAATAAATTTATGGTTTATCAACTTACCTGTGAAATTTTAAATAAAAACGTAGATATAAATTATATTGAAAGATTTATTTATCTATTTAAAAATAATAATTCGTAAATATTAACATTTAATAAGACGATTTGAGTTGAGCGTTATATAATGATTTTAACATGTGAGTATCGAAATTCTCTTATAACGGAGAATATAATTATTATCATCACTTTGGGTATTGATTTTCTTATTTACGCATACCAAATCACGTATGACGATGGGAAATTTATTATTCGTGAATTTGATGAAAATGTAAATACAATATATTATTTATTAACTGCAATAAAAAAATTTGTTAAATATATTTAATTATTTATTGTATTGGTTTTATCGTCCCCACGTATATATAAAGAAAAATAATTTCGTCATAAAAAATCAATACGATTCTTACATCTTCTAATTTTATAATTCTTTTAAATTTTCTGGATATTATACGGCATGTATGACAAGTACTATTGCTATTTTCTCGAGATAATACTCTGAAATCTATTTTCTGTAAACATTGTCACTTGTCGCATAATATATAGACTACCTGAACATTGAAGACAGTAGTTTTTTAATGTAGAAATGTGTGTGTGTGTGCGTGTGTGTGTATTTCAATAGAGAGAGAGAGAGAGAGAGAGAGAGAGAGTATATATATATATAAAGGGTAGCCTCCAATCCTGAAATCTTAGACTTGGCGGCGACGGAATATTTATGCAATATATATATTTCAAATTTATGTTTTTTCAATTATAGATATAATATATGTATTTTTTCTATGTGCAAAAAAAAGTTGTGAATCTAACTTGAAAGAATGTGTATTAGTTTACTTATTATAAAACTCATGAAATTTTTAAATTTGTATACTAAATAATAATAACGGATCTAAAATTAAATGTAATGCTTTCAATACAGATGCAAAATTGTTTGAAGATTAAATAAATTGTAATCAAGTATAATAACATACACTTTTCCAAATATCCATATGATATATACAAGGGGTTAAAAATGAATAACATTAATTATTGCATTTTTAAGATTATTCTATTATAAACAGTAATGGCAAAAGAAAATTCAAATTTTAACAGTGGCAACATTTGATAAGTTTTTCAAAAATTATTAATTTAGGAGCATTTAATTTAAATATTTTTTAAATTAAAATTTCAAAATTGTATGGATATATAAGTGAGTAGTATATTTTTAATAAACAAGTATGTATTTATTAGAAACAGAAAGTTATTTGAGGAATTAATTTGTTTACTATAATCAAAATAAATATGTGGGCTCCGTAACTAACGGAAAAAATAAATGGGATATGATTATGAATCAAAACGCAAATTTTAAAAGAGAGTGCAAATTACGAATTACGGGAGAAATGCAAGAAACAGGTTTTTATTTATATGCCGCTAAAATGTTATAAATCCTTCTTTAAAATTAATACAAAAATTTATTTATTGAAGAAGAAAGTGTGATTACTCTAAAAGTACAAAATATTAATGACCATAGAACTTTTGGATATAATATGTATCCATTTTTTTATCATTTTTATTCTTATTTCATTACACTAAATTTTGTTAAAAGTTTTTTATTTATAAATTATAATCATATTTAAAAATAAACTAAGTTTTTGGTATAAAACCCAACGCGCTATAGCAGTAACTCCAAGGTGGTGTATAAATCTGTTTAAATTCTAAGGTGTCCATGGTAGTGAAAAAATAATACAATTTGAAACATTATTTTAAATATATTAATTCTCTAGTAGAAATCTGACGATAAATGTAACGTTTTTTAAGTCAAAAATTGGCCAAGTGTCATAAAATACCCAATAAATGCCCAATTAATGGCAAAATTAGAGTTTTATTTAACCTTCAAATGTTAAATTTCTATTAGAGTTACGAAAAACCTTTTTCGAAATTAAAGATGGGGGTTGGCGCAGGGGGCAAAGCCCCCTAGTATATATATAAAATATAAGTATAGTGAAACTGCGTCGAATTTCGTTTCATTATTGATAATCCAAAAGTGAGAAAATGAAAAGAAACGATTCCGAACTAGAGTAGATCTTCCACACACCGTATATAAACTTTCTAATCGCAAAATCTCGCACTCTGTGAATGGTGTATCAAAATAAAAAATGGGAGCTAGGCTAAAAGTCCGATTCTACAAAAGAGGAAGAACCATAGCGTCCATAAAACGTTACAAAACGAGAGTGATTTTTCTTACACTGTCTCTGATTGTGCGCCGCCGAAGAAATCGTGAAAAGACAGAAATATATAGAAATCTCATATTTCAAATCCCTCGGAAATTTCTTGCCGTTAGAGTGCGTTATATACGTAAGGTCACGAATCGAAGTCGTATATAGCCCGTTACGTAAACGCGCAAGATCCCAAATCGTTACTCGATATCCGCCCTTTCCTCCGGCCACAATAAAGAGAGTTCGCGGTGGACCCGTCTCCCTCTCTCTCTCTCTCTCTCTCTCTCTCTCTGTTCCTCTCTGTGTGTATGCGAGTGTGTAGGTGTATGTGCACAATAATACTTCGGTACACCGTATACTTTCTCCGTGCCGGTATTAACGATTTTCACGATGGTTCGGCTCCACGTGTGATGGCCACGGAATCGGCCGAGTTATATGTATATTTATTTCTATAGCGATTTACTTTTCTTCCCCGATCTTTATTTTTTAGTCACAATCGTTACACGGAAGTTTTTATGGTTTCACCATCACGAAAAATGTAACTCTTTAAATAGTAACCCATTTGTAATTCAAATTAATAGTAATAAACATCATCGAACAACCCAGAAAATTTTAAACTGTAAGATTGTAATTGAAATTAATACAGGGCATTTTCTTCACAATTGAGCAAGAAATCAGCCTTACTTCAAGTTATATTGCTTTGATATTTTTCACGTTATGGCGCTACTATAATTTCCCAAAATCAATGTATCTCAATTATTTCGAAATATTTTATTATTAAGAACAGAAGTACTTGACCTCTGCAAAACAGATCTTATCCTAACCTTGGCATGTCTTTTGTAATATAAAAATATAAAGAAAGCCAGTTATTACTTGCCAATGGCTACTTTTAAGAAAGTTTTTCGACATCTAACAATATTTTCAATGAAAATTACTCTCGCTTTTATCGCTTATAACTCGAAAACGAATATTGATAGGAACTCAAACCAAAAACTAAAATAAAGTTGAGTTCAATTAGATGTAATTTGAATGTAAAGAAGCTTAAGTTTGCTAAATTTGGAGCAAAGTTATGAAGAAAATAAGAAATTAAAGAATTTTGGGCAAAAAAGAAATAAATTTTTTATGTTAAATGTTGGTTAAAATTTCTTTAATTTCTTATTTTCCTCATAACTTTACTCCAAATTATGCAATTTGAGCTTCTTTTTCTTTAATCATATCTACTTGAACTCATTTTTCTTTTAGTTTTTGGTTTGAGTTCCTATCAATATTCGTTTTCAAGTTATAAGCGGTCAAGGTGGAAGTAATTTTCATTGAAATTATTGTTAGATGTCGAATAACTTTCGTACAAGTGGCTATTAACAAGTAATAACTTGACTTTTTTCATATTTTTATATTACAAAAGACATACCAAAGTTAGGATAAGATGCGTTTCCTGGAGGTCAAGTACTTCCCTTGTAAGTAAAAACTTCAAATGGAAAAAACGTTAGTCTCAAAAGTACGAAACTTTTTATGAAGTCCTTATTCTTATTCTCCATCATTACTGAATCAATTTGTACAAAAATTTGGCAATTTTTTGAAATATTATACAAAGTTATAAAATATAAAAATTGAAACCTAAATTGTATTATAATTTATTTTACTTAAGTTTATGCGATCGCACCCCATAGTTGCATATTAATGTGTGAATTGGTAGACTTGAGATAGATGTAATTTTCGCTAAAAAATTTAGACACAGGTATTCGGCTCTATTTTGTAAGAACATTAAGTTTGATTCTGCCAAAAGTACATTGGTTGGGGTACTGATCCGATAACCTAAAGCATACCTTATGGATGCATATTGTAATTTTTCAAGCTTTTTTATTTGATTCTGCTGTTTAGGAAAATGTATATAACTAGCATAATCTATTATAGATCTTACATATGATTTATATAGAGTTACAAGTGTGCACGGGTCAGCTCTCCACCATGTTCCTCTAAAAAATTTGACAATATTGAGACATTTCAGACATTTGTTTTTTAATGTTTCAATATGTCAATTAAAAGTTAACTGGCAGTCGAAAATTATGCTTAGGTAGCGGGCATGTTCGCTGGATTTGATTTTTATGTTGTTTACTTCTATAAATATTTCTCCTGGTTTTATTCCTAAATTATTAAAGTGTACTAACACGGTTTTTGTGAGGAGCAGGATTTAGGGCAATTTCGTCTAAATTTAGTTTTATTCTATTTATTGATTTTTCCATTAAGCTAACACACATTTTTATAGATTTATTTTTAAGTATAATAACAATGTCGTCCGCAAATTTGAATACTATTGCGCTTTTTGGTAGGTTTTAGTGATATTTGCGATATAAAGAGAGAATAGAAGGGGACTCAAAACTTCCCCTTGAGGAACTCCTTTGTATACTTTACGATAAGATTCCCCGGCAAGCTCAGTATAAATATTTCTATCATCGATTACCAATCCAAAAGATTTTTTATTAAGGTTTCGTATACGCAAGAAGTAAGACTTATTGGTCAATAGTTATTCCCGTCTGTTTTTTTAATAAAATGAATATATGAGTTTTTCCATTCAATCGGATAACAGTTATTTTGTAATTTCATTAAATGTGTCTATTAACATTACCTTGTGTTTTAGTGGAAGTTCTTTTAGTATTTTATAATCTATTTGATCAAGACCGGGTGAGGATTTGTTTTTTTAGACTCTAAAGCAATAGTGAATTCATTTAATTGAAAAGACTGGTCCAAAAAGTAGTTTGGTTGGCTTGAAGGAGACCATTCACCCTTCATATAATTACAAGTTTTGGGAAAAAATGATTTTACAAAGTCATTTTAAGGAACAAAAGAGATTTGTTTAAAATAATTAATAAAACTTACACAATTATATTTAATAATACTTTTAACTTTGATTCATACATCGGCATTAATTATAATTCACGTGTACTATAATTAATATAAACTCACGTGTAATAACGAAAACACACAACGAAATTATTAATATTTCAGCAAGTTAAAACACGAAGTTGAAAGGTTGTCGTGATAATAATTTTTGTCAAAGAGTAAAACGGTAGCACGCGAGGGCGCGTTACCAGCGTAGTTGGGCTATTTGCCCATCCTAAGGTAAACATAGTCGAGGCATCTAAACTCAGGATGCACACAAGGCACAGGCACAAAAAGCCTCGCGTAATAGTGCGATATGGCCTCTCTTGCTGTAAATTTTACGGCCGATAAGGACGGAGCGTTATTAAGATTATCGGTGGTCCGGAAACGCACCTCATGTCCGGTATCCATACTACACCATTTCAAAGAGATCAGAAAGAGAACCTGAGATAATAAGACCTATGTAATATATATATATATCCTAAGCAACTGAAAAAGACAATGAGAGCAAAGGGGGTAAAGGGAGAGAGAGAGAGAGAGAGCGATAGAGAGACAGAGATAAACATAGAGAGATAAAAACTCCTCGAAAGGAACTTAAGTCATACTCCACAAATTAGTTCTCCTGGATTTCACTTTGCTATTCCTCTGCAAGAGAAAAAAAATTAACCCGCTTCTACAAGTTTTTCATCTTTCTTTTCTGTACGTCTTGTGGTTTTTTGGCTCTTTAACAAATTACCTTTTATAGTATAGGTATAGAAAGACGGTACGTCTTACGATTCCACTTTGTGAATATTTAGACAGTGATAATGGCTTCAGAAATTCAGTACAAGTCTGTGCTTTTTCACGTGTATACTATTCATTTGTTTCGCTTATTTATTCACATTTTAAAGAATTTTTTCATTTTTGCGCGTTAAAATATTCTACTTGAGTTTATCATGTACAATATACGCCAACGAAATATCGGGAAGAATAGACAAGTAAATGGTATTTTAATTAATTATTAACATTGATATTATTATTATGAAAATTTGTATCAAAATTTCAGTAAAAATGACCTTTAAATTTATACTGTCGCTCTCTGTATATTCTTAATACATTATTTTATAGGATAGATTTATAATACCAAAACTTTAATTAGTTTCGATTTATAGTGTTTAACTTAAGGGATATACGGTATATAGGAAACTAATTTAGTTGAAACTCTGGTGTACATTTTCTAATACCATATTATACCTATAGAGTATCGTTCGAAGTTATTCCCTTGAATATTGAAGTTTCAATTGAAAATTAAGTTATATCAATACAATTAAGACCATATTTTTTGCACAAAAATAATTAATCACTCGCAAAATATTTGATATATTTATTTAGCATATCTTATTATTTTAAAATTTGTATATTGTATTTATTTCAATGTAAAATACTAATGCAAATATTGGTATTTAAATTAATAAATAATAGAATTTTGAAATACGAATTCCATAAAATAGATTCATAGATTATCCGTGATACTGTAATCAACAGCCCGATCGTAGCAGTTAGATACATTTTACATATATTCTCGATTAAAAATATTTTTCATCGTGTTTTGTTTAATATTTTTAGTCTTTTATATATCAATTAAACCATATGATTATTTTACATCGTTTACTCTATATATTGTAGAACATGCAATATTAGAATTTAATATACTTTAATACTGGTTGCATAAGTTAAATAAAATGCAGTTTAAAATATTTTGGTTTCAAAACTAATGTAAAATTTTAGCATTCTAGATAATCTTTTACAATAATTTATCGCATTTCTTATTATTTTTAAATCTGTACTTACAAAAGCATTATACGATTTTAAATTATTCAATGCAGATTTTATCTTGTTTAAATAGCCAGGTAAACTCATTGTTTACTTTATTAAACACTTCACGTAGCCCATTTAATTCGGACAGCTGATGAACTATCGAGGAAAGAAACGTTTTCACTCTGCGTAGGCGAGGATATGTATTTAGGGTAATCATTGAGATAATCAAAGAGACCGGAGACGTAATTGAGACTGAAAAGAAATTCTTTCTTATGCACAATGCTCTACTCGTACATGCACCACGGTGGTATGTGCTTCTTCCTAAGATTTGCATCAACTAATGGCTTTCATAACCATTTCGTTTCATAACGTAAACGTTTATATTTTTTCTTTATACCAATTCAAAGCGATTTTCTGAGTTTCGCATAAAAATAATACAACCGATTATTTTATTTAAAATTTTTATAAATTAACTGTATTACTATTTGATTATTTGGTATATTAATAACATTTTACAATTATTCATGGTTATGGATTCGAGCTCCCTCCCTACCTTACCGGCAATCGTGTTTATTAGTAATAAATTTGTAAATAAAACAGTATGTGAAAAAATAAGAGAAGAGGCGCCTTCGTTTATGAATAATCTAACTGTGTGCTGAATTTCAGATTAAAATTATATTGCGTTTTTGAGAAAAGTCTTACCAAAAATGTGAACCTAACCTCAACGAGGTGAAAATATTTGATATTTTTGGTAAGACTTTTCTCGAAAACGCAATAATATTTTAATCTGAAATTCAGCACACAATTAGATTATTGACAAACGAAGGCGCCCCTTCTCTTATTTTTTCACATACTGTTCTACTTTTTTATTAATTAATCATCAAAAATTGAGTATGGAACCCCCTTAAATAACTTTTTCTTTACATTTCATTTGATAATAGTAGTTTTATCGAAAATTAATATAATATTGTTTAGAGAAACTTTTAATCACGTCTTTAATACTATTTATTCTTTGCTACACGAAACAAATATTAAGAGATTACTTTGTCATAATCAAACGAAAATTTACTTCATATTATAAAAGTTAATATGAAATAACAATGTTATGGTATTGCAGCGAACCGAGTTGCGATCGCCGAATACGAGGACCGGCGAAGCCGGTATTATGACGTGTTACAGGTATCACAAGAGGCCGAAAATCATGCGGCTGAGTAACGAACGTTATTTTTTGGTTTTTGAATCACAAAATTTCTTTTTTGCAGCTTCATATGGGGACGCACAATGCGTTTTTGCAAACCTAACTTCGTAAAATTTTATTTTTCCCGTTTGAAGCCGCAAAAGATTTTATTATAAAAAATTTTATCATCTATTACATTGGTTTTGTGCATTATTAATTTAAAACGATATTATATTCATTCTATTAGATTATATTAACAAGGAGACCCTCATATGTTTGAGAAACGGATCGTGCCCAGCTTGTAGTATATGTTTTCTAATATAAAAATATGAAAAAAGCCAGAGCCGCAGAACTTAACAATCGTTTTTTCAAAAGTTATACGCTATTACAGTAAAATTTACAAAAAAAGAGGCTTTACTTTAAACGCTTGTATATTCTATCAATAAATTATCAAATAGTAAGATTCAGGCCAAAATTTAATGAAAAACTGAGATAAAATAGATAGAATTTAAACAAAAGTACGGTAAAATCCGTTAGAAAGGAGGAAAGTTATAGCCAAATAAAGAATTTTAAGAAGTTTAGCTTAAAAAATCAATAAATTTTGTAGTGTCCAATTTTTGTTAAAATTTCTTAAAATTCTTAATTTTGCTATAACTATCCTCCTTTCTAACGGATTTCACCGTACTTTTGTTTAAATTATATCTATTTTATCTCAGCTTTTCATTAAATTTTTGCCTGAATCTTACTATTTGATAGTTTAGAATATACAAGCATTTAAAGTGAAACGTCTTTTTTTGTAAATTTTGCTTTAACAGCGTATAACTTTTGAAAAAACGATTGTTAGGGTCTGCGGCTCTGGCTTGCTACATATTTTTATATCAGAAAACATATCCTACAAGCTGGGCACGAGCCGTTTCCGAAACATATGAGGGTCTCCTTGTAAGAACAGTAGAAGGTGAATATTATTTTCGAGCATATTGAAATGTAAATGTTGTATATAAATTTTTATGAATCACATCGTTTATATCGCGACAAAGGTACTGCAATATAAATGTAACACAATATTATGGTAATATTGATTAACTTCTAACTTCTTCGAAGGACTGATTCAGCTTAATAATTGAACCGTATTCTCTGTTTTAGTATAAAGCTTTATAAAGCTCAAACAGCTCACTTACTATGCCAATTTCGCTTCTGTGTTGAGCCAGATTCATATAGCGTTCGTGGTTCCAGTATTTCCCTTAATTCGTAGCTGAACAAGTTTAGCTGGCAAGATCAACTCAACATATGAAACAGAGATACTATCATCAATATTTATTCTAACTTTATTACTATAATAGATTTTTTTTGTTTATTCAATATTACTGTTATATTTGTGTTACATTTGAATTATTGCAAGTTTCTTTAATAGTTTCAAGATTTTATGTATTTTAATTAAACTTTCCATTTTTTCATACGTATGTCAATATATTCTATATGTTTCGTAGAAACACTTACTGCATTTGGTTCACACATACTACTTTCCATAATGTTTTAGTTACAGTATAATTGCACCAAGGTACAGACATGACTGGATCGACTGAACAAATTACACTATTTGTATTAACTAATTTTTTTGAAGAAATAATTTAAATTTGAAAAAATTATTTCTATTACATTACCCAAATTATAATTTCACACATTAAAGAAACCTTACTGATCCAAAGATTATAAACGTAGCCAGCATATACATGTACAAAATTGCAATAACCAAAGTATCAATATCAAATTATAGAAAAAAGTATATGCATAATAAATAGTGGTTGTTTGGTTTCAGTGTGAACGCAGTGCAGGTGAATCACCGAGGAGCACGAGTCTCGCGTGCATTCCGGCGCGGTTAAACGGCGTGTAACGATCGGGCGCGATCTCGCGGTGGTGGTGGTGTCGGTGGCGCCAGTGCAACTCGCGCGACTCCCTTGAACGAGTGCACGGTACCTGAAATTGAACCGCGGTTGGCCTGGCAACTCCTGAACTCGAGCTTCTCGACGAAAAAGAAGGTGGTTCAATTCTAAAGTCTCCAAAGAACCAATCTTATGGAGTGAGCAGGTGAGTTTCTTATAGATATATATATATATACTCATTCCATTCAAGTTTTATCTCGAGAGATCGACTAGATTTCTCAGGCTTACGGTATTTTTATACATTAGAATACTATCTGAGATTTACACACTCGTTAGCTGTTTTCACTACCATCTTTGAGATTTCCATATCAACGTGCTTACTATCATATGGTACATCAAATGTTACTTTGTACCCCAATGGTGCTCTCTGCGGATAAACCGTATTATAAATATACTTATAAATGTTTAGAAATGGTATCCATGTATTAAATTTTGATTTATTAATAGTTAATTTTTTAAATCTTTGATTAAATATTATACATTCATAATTTACAAACAGAATTTATAATAAGTTCAGTTTTGTTCGCGTTGAACTTTTGCGATTATTGATTTAATTACGGGATAACCCGAGGCCAATAAATGCGGTGTTCAAAGGGCGCTTATAGAAGGTACAAGTAGGATAAACCTACACAAAAATACAACGATTACCAACAAACAGTCAGATCCTAACAACCTAAGTTTATTTTTATATTTGTATACATACCTATTTGGCTATATCGCGCGTAAGTGCGATTCCCGGTAAACATAACTAGCTAACCCGCGATTCACGTTGCATTTAAACCACCAATTTTTTTAACCATCATTGCACGTCATTGTTAAATAGACTTTTTAAGCACAAAGAGAAATCAGATCATCATTATAATACTTTATATTCAGTACTATATATTTATTCAATACTATATATTTAAGTTCAGCACGTAAAAAAGCTGTTTACTGAGTATAAGTATGCTTCTTAATTATCAATAAACTTTTCCCGTCATCTTGAATTTAATAAAATGTTTAGTATTGAGTCGCAGAAAATCTAGTGAATATTAAAAATTTTTTCTCCGTGTATGTTTGAGTCACGAAAAAATTTTGAAAGATCTTTTGACAACTATTACATTTTGAATTGTTTCATTTAATTTGTTTTCGAGATTTGTGTATAATTTTTATTATAAAAGTAACTATACACAAATATCAATTAAAAGCTATTGTTAAAGTAAAAAAATATCTACAACTTTAATGATAAATACATCAGTTGTTACAACGAATATACTTGCTCTAGTAACCGCATCGTTTGCTAAATCAGCAGTAAATTTTTGTTGCAATAACAGTAATAAAAATTAATGTAACTAGCAACTGACAGTTTGTAAATTTAGCAATAAAAATTTGTTATTTCTCCGTAACCACTAAATTCGTTACTACGACAACTAATTTCGTTAATCTAGCTATTCATTTTTCTCCGTGTAGCTGGCAAGATCAACTCAACATATGAAACAGAGATACTATTATCAATATTTATTCTAACTTTATTACTATAATAGATTTTTTTGTTTACTCAATATTACTGTTATATTTGTGTTACATTTGATTTATTACAAGTTTCTTTAATAGTTTCAAGATTTTATGTATTTTAATTAAACTTTCCATTTTTTCATACGTATGTCAATATATTCTATATGTTTCGTAGAAACACTTACTGCATTTGGTTCACACATACTACTTTCCATAATGTTTTACTTACAGTATAATTGCACCAAGGTACAGACATGACTGGATCGACTGAACAAATTACACTATTTGTATTAACTAATTTTTTTGAAGAAATAATTTAAATTTGAAAAAATTATTTCTATTACTTTACCCAAATTATAATTTCACACATTAAAGAAACCTTACTGATCCAAAGATTGTAAACGTAGCCAGCATATACATGTACAAAATTGCAATAACCAAAGTATCAATATCAAATTATAGAAAAAAGTATATGCATAATAAATAGTGGTTGTTTGGTTTCAGTGTGAACGCAGTGCAGGTGAATCACCGAGGAGCACGAGTCTCGCGTGCATTCCGGCGCGGTTAAACGGCGTGTAACGATCGGGCGCGATCTCGCGGTGGTGGTGGTGTCGGTGGCGCCAGTGCAACTCGCGCGACTCCCTTGAACGAGTGCACGGTACCTGAAATTGAACCGCGGTTGGCCTGGCAACTCCTGAACTCGAGCTTCTCGACGAAAAAGAAGGTGCTTCAATTCTAAAGTCTCCAAAGAACCAATCTTATGGAGTGAGCAGGTGAGTTTCTTATAGAAATATATATATATATATATACTCATTCCATTCAAGTTTTATCTCGAGAGATCGACTAGATTTCTCAGGCTTACGGTATTTTTATACATTAGAATACTATCTGAGATTTACACACTCGTTAGCTGTTTTCACTACCATCTTTGAGATTTCCATATCAACGTGCTTACTATCATATGGTACATCAAATGTTACTTTGTACCCCCAATGGTGCTCTCTGCGGATAAACCGTATTATAAATATACTTATAAATGTTTAGAAATGGTATCCATGTATTAAATTTTGATTTATTAATAGTTAATTTTTTAAATCTTTGATTAAATATTATACATTCATAATTTACAAACAGAATTTATAATAAGTTCAGTTTTGTTCGCGTTGAACTTTTGCGATTATTGATTTAATTACGGGATAACCCGAGGCCAATAAATGCGGTGTTCAAAGGGCGCTTATAGAAGGTACAAGTAGGATAAACCTACACAAAAATAATAACCGGGGCTTGTATAAACACGACCAAAAAATTTACGAGTATATTGTCTTTCTTGATTCTAATATCCCGCAACACTTATCGTCTTTTGCCTTGATTTAAAATTTATGGTCGTGTTCTTTATTTTTTTGTATTTAATTACGTACTATTTAATGTAATGTTTACGATTAATAAATTCACTTTTTATTGAATTGATTTATGAAAAAACCCCTGCCAAGTTATTGACACGATGTTTCCTCAAAATAAATGTATCGCTACCTATGTGTAATATATCATTCTAAAATATGAAAATTAGTTAATCCTAATAAAATTATCCATCGTTTTTAAAATTAATGAAATTGATTTAAGTTTGATGATTGTTATAAATGAAATAAATGCTTTGTAAACGTAGTTGAAACTGTCAGAATTTGAATAACATGATATTAAAAAATAAAGAAATACTAATCATTTGGTATAATCATTTGGTTTCGCAACATATACGTCTGTTTTGAGGTAGATTATTGCATTTTCTAGGCGTTCTACACCAAGAAATAGAACATATAGATATTGTAAATATCTCAAACATATTTAAAAAAAGTCTTAGTAAAGCTACAGATGTTATTATTTTAAAACCTACTTTACTAAAAAATAAAATTTTTTTAGAAAAATCGCATTTTAACGCAAAATGATTGATTACTTTTAATTATTACTCGTTCTCATATCTAAAATAAATTATTTAAAAAAATATATTTAATAATTGCTTAAAGGAACGAGTTTGAGGAGATTAAATTTGTTTTTATAATACATTATTTTACTTATACAATTAATTTGTAATATGTGAACTTGAATCGATTGAGATAAATATGGTAACAAAAGATACGAATAAAATTTATAGTAAATTATTTAAAAGATATATTAATGTAACGTTAAATTTTTAAACGAACGAAATGTTAATCTCAAAGTTTACGGGTATAAAGAATCTGGTAAAAGCCAGAAGTACACAAAACTAGAACATTTATTCAGAGTGCGAGGGCGGAGCGGGTTCATACATATATGGTTTTCTAGCTTAAATGCAAAAGAAGCATGCGATGAAGCAAGATTTGCTTGCTTTAACGGTCCAAGGCGATGAGCGTCTACTATCTTTTTATACCGCGTGTGGCAAGTTAATACTGTAATATAAAGTTCTATATATACATTGTTTACGTATATTAATTCTTGGTACGTAGATATAATTAATGAAAAGATATACATTATCATATTTATCTTCTTTAAAGGATAACTTCGTTTAATATATTAAATGTCGTGTTTTTATAGTATATATGAGTATAGTTGTATAACCTTTTGTTTGTTATTTAAATTTTTATATATTTCTTAGTCACGAAAAACGAATGTTCAAAGTGAGCTATACAGCCAACAATATTTGGTTTGAGCAAGTTTCAGCTTTATACTGAATTTTAAACTTATTTAGAAATTTATTCCGTGAGAAAAATCGGAAGAATACACGTATTAATTTAAATACGCGTGCGCGCGCGAGTGTGTGTGTACTCAGTGTCCATTGATAAGAAGGTCGAGTTAAGAACTATAGTTAGAAACAATATTATTTTTAAATTTACGAAATATATTGATCTTTAAAAGATACACCATTGAATTCGTTTAAATTTATACGTATACATTTCATTTAGGAGTGATAAATTACTTAAGTCTTTCACTTATGTAGTAGTTATTACTATATACTATACAAATTAATGATGAGAAGTAATTAGATTGTTACTTAACTAACGAGAGTTTTTATCACGAGCATAATCGAATTAATATAATAACGGTTAACGACGTGGCTGCAAGTAAAATACATAAATCACCGACTGAAACCTCGTAGAAGTTGTTACGTAGAAGACAAATGCGCCCATCTGAGCGTAACTGACGAGCGAAAACTGTAAGTGAAAAAAGAGTAAAAAAAGAAAAAAGGAAAAGGAAAAAGAAAAAGAAAAATGAAAAAGTAAGGCAAGGCAAATCCGCAGATCTGGCACCCACGAAAGTAAGTACTGAGTGTCCGTCACGTGTCGGGCATCCCCGCGACACACATACAACAACCCGTAAAGTCGCGAGTGGCCCCGATCCGGAGACGGGAAAGAGCAATTCGTGCGCGTCACGCGGTAGGGGCTTACTCCGGGCATTATCGTCATTATGGCCTCCCCGATGAAACGTGGGTCCGTCGGTCTTTAGTCGACTCTCGCGCGCCATGACGGACGATCGATTCCTCTACCGGAAGCTCAAACTTTTACGCGAATTTATTTGATCGCGGCTATGAGAATCCACGAGGATTGGCCTTTCGAAGGCTTTCGCGCTTTAGTGGGTGATGCGAGGACTTGGATTTTTACCTGGAGTATCTGGATCGTTGCTGCTGTATGGAGCGGGGTTTTGAAGATCGGTAAGCTAAGTCGGGATTTATCTCGAGCGATGCGCCCTTTTATCACTCCGAGTTTCTTTGATGCATTTGTCATCGATGTTCGTATTCAGGCTCCATTATATGGACGTTGCGTATAAATAGGGATTATTTTATTTTCTTTTTTCAAAAACGAGTATTACTAGAAACTGATTGTTTTCTTTAATTCCTTTCAGCATCTACGGCTGTGAGCATTATAATACTACATGTAATACTACTACTACAAATATCCTTTAAAAAATACACGTTGAATATTCCGTTAAGAATTCATTCGAATAAAATACTGCGAAAATTTTAATAAATCTCGAAACCACAACTATTGTTTACGTGGGTTTTATCTCAGTACTCTTTCATTGCTTAGACACGATATAAATTTTAAACTCATACATAAAATGGGCACATTTTTAATGATATCATTTCCGCTCTTTATTGCTACAAAGTGTTTCAACGGTAGCATTTATTTTGCCGTTCGTTACTTTAAAGAAGATTTGATAATTTCAAAGAAATAGCTGAGGCGACGATTTAATTTTGCAAATACATTTTTTAATTAATTTATTATTATGCTATGGTTTTGTATATGTGGCTTAATGTGAACACAACAATTTACTGTTTATAAATTATTACTTATAGATAATTGTTATTATAATGATTGTTTATAAACATTTATTACGTTGAAAATATCAAGTAGCCAAGTCTCGTATTTGAAGAGTGAAAATAAAAAGTGTGCAATTGAGCGGTTGTTCATTTATTCTGCCGCGAGGAAAGTACCAGCTGCATTTTCCTAATGTAAAGTTAAATTTTGATAGATTATGGGACAGCTCGGTCATAACTGGGTCGCGTAAATTACGTCGATAAAGAAGCCTGCTCAGCTGGGTAAAAAAATGGTCGATGCGCTTAGGAGCGCAACCACGCCAAAAAAATAGTCGCACAACAATAGTAAAGTTTTGAGCGCAGAATGCAGCGTCATCGGAAAATCAATGTCAATCGTGACCGGAATGCCGGAAAAAGAGTTAACGGCCCTGGGGACGGTCGTGTAACTGGGTCGCGCGAGGTTTGGGTTATAGAGCTACGACGCCAAAATGCCACTTCCGGCCCAGGCCAATATAAGTATACTCCCGCTTGTACGTGTGTTTTGCTGCATGATGCGTTATATATTCATTGGAATTGATTACATACTAGGTGAATATAAGAGTTACTAAAAATGCTAAATTTTTTTATCATAATCAAATGTTAATACACAACTATATCAATAATGAAATCTCTTATAAAAGGAAATTAAAATATATATATATTTGTTTATTTTTGACAGTTTTATAATAAATTTAATTTATTGTAATACTTTTATGTTATTTATTTATACGTATATGCTGTTTAATTTCAATTAATATCAATCATCTTTATTGTATGAAGATAATTATACTAAATGAGTAAGTAAATGGTAAATAAAACGATTGATAACGATGTATTGATTACGTTTCATTATCGGGAACTTATTATATATTAAATATTAATTAGTAACTTTTAAAGACACTAGGTAAAGTTAAATAACGTATTATCACATGCAAATAAATAAAAGTTTATAAAATGAACACATTTCTTCTTGCAAGCTGCATATGTTGGGAAGTTTACATCTTTTAGTAAAATATTTTCAGAGAATTTTAAAATTGTAAAAATGGGATGTTACCGTTTTAAGTGAAGGTTTAATTATTAAAATGTAGCTTAGAGTTTGTATATGTTTAAATGAATATACACTAGATAGCTTATTACATTGTGAAGAAAGTTTTGGATTGAAGAAAGTTTTCTTTGCATGTAGAATAAGTAAGCTTAACGTAAAATATATTTAAGTCTTTAAATTAATTCTAATTAACGTGCGCAACTTAGTTTTTGAAGTAAATTTTACTTAACCGTAGTCTTTACTTAGGTCTGTATATCGTATACAGTGCCCTTTGTACATTTCAAATATTTAATTTTAAGATAAAGAGCCACTGCATTGCAAACTGTACACAAAAATATAATTTGAATTAATAGAATATATTAAAATAGTGAATAGGCAGCTATAGGTAAACATTATATAATTTATCTAACAAAGAAGTACATTTCAGGAAATACAATTACTTAAATTCAGTTTCATCTCATCGTAAACATATTTTCACATTATTTTTCATATTTTCATTATTAAAAAATCCACATTGACACAATTATCAGGAAAACCCACAGAAATGTCCATCGATTCAACTTGTTCGTAAAACTACTGAATAGTTTTTGTATGTTTGGATAGTCTTTTCTTTGCAAATGCAAGAACAGAAGACGTATTTTGGTTTACAAAAAAGCGCTAGACTCGAAATGAATTGTTTAGAAATCTGCGGTTACCTTTTTCACGGAACCTGCTGATGTAGGAGAGCAACCGTGTCTTTGGTACTTGTTTTCTGTAGGGTATTAAACGAAATGCGGATGCAACCTTGACCGTACGAAGGAATTAAAGAGAGATGCGAAAAATTTAGTGGAATGTTCTTTTCTAAGGGTTTTTGTTTTCAAAAGCTTGCCTTTGTTTAGATCTTGTATTCTGAGACTTTTTTATGTAAATAACATTTTTCACATCGTTTTTGAAACTTTCTTTTGACATTAAAAGGTTTCTAGATCAGCGCACTTTACAGAATTTCTTTCACTTGTAAATAATACTTCAAGTGCTTCAAAGCTGTGCGTTTTATTACTTTTATATGTAATTATTTCGTATAATTTCTGTTGATATTTAAAATTAATTATTTAATATTACAATTTCTAATATGAAGATACATATTATATGTTATTTACGTAACTGTATACCATAAAAATTAAATGAGTTATAACATTAAATTTATTTATAGTGTATAGAATATGAAATCCTAACTTTTACGAAAATCAAATTGTAAATTAATCAATTTATCGGCTGCGGGCTAATCATTTATTTAGTATGTAATATATCAATTAATAATAAATGTTTTCATTGTACATGTTTAGTAGAATTTATACCATGTATAAAATTAATCTTACGTAATACATAAATATATATAGTTTTTATAAATTAAATGAAGAATGGCAAGTACATTTATTTCAAGATTACAATATTACTCACGTCTACTTCGTGTGACATATATAACAAAGCAAACGGTAAATAATACATATTGCATTATGAATGTCTATGTACTTATTTATAAAATACAGTATTGTAAATATATTTAATAGATATAATTATACACAGTATATTTAACCAAGGAAAAATACGCATAACGAGTTAGCTGAATATAAGACTAGCTTAGACTAGCTTAGACTAATGGTGTTAAGATGTTTCAAAAACTTCATTTAAAAGACTTATTTAAAACATACATATATATTTTTTACCAGTCTATCTATATAGAGGTAACTCAGTTTACTTCTATGGGATTATGTTTTGTAATAATAATTCTCTGGTTCAATATAAATAAAATAAAATAAAAAAACGTAATTGTAAACGGTGAAAAATGTAGTTGAATGTAAAAGAACAATCGCTTAATAGTTTTCTTCTAATGAAAATTATTTTACAATATTCAGTGTATGATAAAGAAGAAGAATGCAAATAGCTGTAAAGTATATTCGTAAGTCGGTACAACCGCAGGTTGATTTATAATTTCGGTACATCATAGCGCAACACGGAAACTAATTTCTAAGAAAAACGTGGTGAGATACCGCGGTAAGTGGAACACCAAAACCGTGCAGTCAGGTCATAAAAAGTTAGCGCATTAATTGTAAAAGAAGAAAAAAAATAAAGAAAACTCGGTTAGGCGCACGTAAGAGGTTAAACCGCTAGGCAAAGTTTCTTAACTGTACGTAGGGAGCGAGCGCGCGAGTGCAATTTAGTCTGAGGCATCCTCCGGACGTAAAAATCGCACCGATAGAGCGGAAATGTCGGAAATTCGTATCCGGGAACCCGGGGGGCAACAATCATTCGTGGCAGATAGAGAAAAAGCGCGAGAAGGACCAACGGAAGGGAACGGTGATATCCCTTATCTCCCACCGTGTGACGCAACAAGTGCGTTGCTGCGACTGATCCGTCTCTCTCTTTCTCTCTCTCTCTCTCTTTCTCTCCCTCTCCCCCCCCCCCTTCCCCTCGTTCCATATATGCGGGTGTAGGTATAAACACTGCATATATATATACACATATACTCTCTCTTCGAGACGGATCGTAGCTTGAATTGCCGGCAACGAGCCGTTTCCGGTTCTTCTTCGCTCGGTTGCTTGGCCAAACCTTGCGCCCTGGACTCACGCGAGCCGTGAAAACCCGTGAGAAATTTCTCGAGCTGTGGATTGGTACGCATTCTAAGGAGTTACTCTATCAAGAATATAGACGCATTTCGCCGAGTCTCTTGATGTGGGTATACCGTGATTTTGTTAACGATCTATACTAATATTTTTAAAAGTCAAGTTATATACTTGCAATGGTTATGACGAGTGGTCTATTATTCATTTAGCAATACTAATACTATCTTGTTAAAAACTGCACTTACACTTACTACTCAAAAATTTACCCTTTTCTTTTATTATAAAATAGTACTCGTTTTTGTCTTTATCGAGTGCAATAGAAAGTCTTCTTTCGTCAAGTCGATTGAAATGTAGCGATCTTCAAATCCAATAATTTTCTTCTTTAAGCTTTCAATTCTTCTCGACGAATAAGAAAAGTTGTTGAAACTTTCTACTTTGTTCCTTAGTACTCACCCAAGTTGAAAAAGAATGAAAAGATCTAGTTTACTAATGAATGTTGCAAGATTCCTAATGAATCACAAAATTTTCAACTTATCGAATGATTTCACTCGGAATGTAATTATGCATTAAAATATAATTAATTTAAGAAAAGCCCGTAAAAGTTACTAACGCAATTAAGGTCACATTCTTTGTTTCATCTTTACGTCATGAATTTCCTCGTTTAAAATTGTAATTAATTAATAGCACTTTCTGCAGACAAAATTGAATAATCAACACATTCCTACTTTGTTTAAACCAAGTTTTTAAAAGACCGCGCGTATGTTTTAATTAAACATAATATAACTCGCAGACGCGGTGAAAAAAAGAGTGAGGTTTTAAATTAAAATAAAACATTCACTGCCCTCCCATCTGTTTCTACCCTAAAACTCGACAATCGGACAACAAAGGTGCCGCAAACACAATTTGAAGCGGAAACGCGAGGAGAGTCGAGCCGTCCGCCCGAGAAAGTAACAGGAAGGATAGGAAGCTCGATAAAGTGCTTGCTTGCACCGGGAAAAGAGAAAACGAGAGATTTTTTCTCCGCAGTATCGGAAAATTTGGTGGAGGTAGAAGTGGATGCTTTGGAGTTTTGTGGGCCTGCTTCAATCGCTAATTGGACATGCGACGCGCGGAAAATCGAGCGACGGAACTATCGAGCCCTCCTCGCGATGATTAAAAGCTATGTGCCGCTCGTGCGTCTCGTTTGATTGAGATTCGAGAGGTCAGACTACGGATGTTTTATCTCTTGTTTTACAAGTTTCATTATACTCTCTCTTTGGAATATTATATTCTTTTCTGCAGATTGTCCTTATATTTGTTAATTCATTCTACAAATTGAGAATATAATTGATGATTACTAACTCTGTTAAGGCATTATTTTATCTACGCAATATGCAATCAATAATTTAATTCGACTTTCCATAACTTTTTTATGTAAGTATACATATATGTATGTACTAAACATTGTAAGATTAGGTGATCATGCTGTACGAAACTATGTAACTAATCGATTTATTGGTCTATTGAAAAACAGTACAGTCTGTCGTTACTCGCACAATATTTGATGCAACTAACAAAAATTATTAAAAATTATTAAAAATTTTTAATAAACAAAATATTAACCAAATTAGTCATGTTGACATTGTGCTTATATTCTCAGCCGCTTTTATCTATACTTATTCACAATTCCATTTCGCTCGTGTATCTCTGTTTTATTTATTTTCTCTTTTATTTAGAAAGACTAAGCTATGAAATTTCGCAGTATGTTTTTTGCATCCCTGTGTACCTCGTACATCCTTTAATCAAAAACCTTGTTATCCATTTGCTATTGTCTCAGTCTAGACGCTTTTAATAAATCTGCATTAATTAGAATAGAAGTGTGAACGAGTTTGTCATTCATTTATTACGTAAATTATTTATTTTTCCCCTAAAATTGAGGAATATATATTTATATATAATTAAAAGTTTTTTTATTCGCGTAATTACGGATGCGATAACTCACATTTCCTGTCGCTAAAATTACATAAGTTTACGTCTAAATAATACAAACTATATTAATTGAATAACGTATGAATACTGACAAGTTTCGTGCATATACATAAAGATCGAGCCACAAAAATATTGTAAACTCAAGCATTGGACCATAATTTACAACCGTCTTCTAGTTTTTCACTTAACGTAACTCATATGATCCGTTGTAATAAAAAAATTATTGGAAGAATGTACGAAAACCTGTATTATCATTGCATCTATCAACACGGTGAAAACAAGTGAATAAAAATTACCCAACTGTTTAGGGTAAAAAGATGGTAATAAGAGTTCATATAATTTTTGTCTAGAATTATAAATAAAAAGCAAAAATCAGATTGGATTCGAGTTTCTACTTTGTCGGATAGTCCATTTTTCCTGACCAGGGAGTTTTGAGCACGTGTTTTGTTTCACATTTCTTACCATACTGGTACAACAATTTTTATCGAAAACATTTAGTTACTTACATTATCATTCACTGGAAGAGTTTGCAAGTATCTTAATCTGTGTACGATTGCAGCTTTAATAAAAAATGCTCAATTCTCATTGAACAAAATTAAATTTCTATTCCTTTAAATGAAATTAATGGGCATCAGAGAAACTATAGACAAATAATTGATGTTGCGTCGTGTGGTAGACGACAAGTGCGACAAGCTAACATGTGATATATTGTACGTGTAGTCTAATGTGGATAGAATCACACTTGTTCTAAAGTAAAAATTATATATAGAAACTCTGTGAATTTCTAAAGTTTTAATGAAATAAATAAATAAATGCTGAGAGTTGGAAAAGTGCAGAGAATTTAAAAATAATTAAACCTTAATTTATGGTTCGTTCAATGTACTCGTATTTCCGTCTATTATATAAATGTACTTGTATAAATGTTAAAACCAAATAAAATTACGTGCTGAAAGTAAAATCAACACGAAACCGCAGTGAACACTATTAAATAGATATCCCATTTCGCACAACGAACCTAATCGATTTTGATTGCAAACTTTATACGATCAGTCGTTAAAAACATATAGTAATTCAAAAGTACATTTCTTTGCAGCCCTTTATAGAGAATACAAGTCGAGATTCGTTTCATCCGACTCGCAACTACGAAGATAACAGTAATTACGCAAGTTAATGGAAGGAGCTACATAGAGAAAAATTCAATTGTTCGAGCTTCTCGTTTTACGGAACTCGAGCTCGAAACACCGTCCAACTTTTATATTGAAGTACTCCTTAATTGACACGTATTGAGCACTTGGACGTCCGCCGCATTTTTTCACTTTTTTTCTCACCCGCGCGCAAAATTCCGCGGCAAATAAAGCAGAACCGACGTCGCTCTCCCGTTATTCTATCGACATTTCTGTCAGTCAGGGTGAGTCGTGTACGCAACAATTCCTCGGACGCGCGGGATATAATAAAGTACCGGGGGAAAAAAGCCATGAACCCGCAGTATTTTTTTTCTCCTTGACCCATCGAAAAATTCGTCTATACCTAAAAGTAGTCGATATGTTTTCAGTTTTTTTCTTTTAAGAGATTGAAAAGCCGAGAGAAAAAATCTTGGTGATATATACGATGTAGCTATACGCGTAGGAGAAAAAGGAGATGCGAATTAAACGAGTGTTGATTCCCGCCCCGCGTATTTTTGAAAGGGCTGAGAGGATCAATGGTAGTTGATTGGCCCTAGATGGGTAATTACGCGGAAGGCCACGTGGCAACAATGACACCCATGATTCCCGAATTCGCCTTAATCGCTTCAATTTTCGATCCTCAGGGTCGGGTGAACCATTCTCGACGTATACGTAAGCCTTCTCTCCTCGTGCGATTTGCTAAAGTGAAAGGTTTACCGGGCGGAGTTAATTAGAAGGATACTGCATGATGCATAGGCGTTGATGCGGTTCGGGTACATCATTGTTTCGAGGAAGAAGGTGGGAATTAAAAAAGTCTGCTCGAGAAATTAATCTTTTGAAAATAACTATTTTGTAATCTTTAATTTCGGGATTTAGTCGAGATAGTATGTTATTTGTGTCGAAATCTTTCCAACATTGATATGAATGAAGATATATTTATGTGTCGGTTTTCTTTTTGAAAACGGGCGATTATTTTGTTTTTTTTAGGTATATAGTGTGTATAAATATTTCAGATAATATGTACTATACTGACAAAGGATATTATCATAAAAATATATCAAATTTTTATCTAATTTAGGTATAATCAAAATAAAATAACTATAATTATTCAAAGTTTCATAAATGTATAAGGAATTATCTAGCTAAAATAAAACACGGGGAGTAATCACTCTTACTTAAAGAGCATCGCCAAACAATTTTTCTATTACACTGAGAACAACGATCTTTTCATTCAAAGAAACCATGAATTTCGTAGCGTAAAATTTTATTTAATTTGTAGCTAATGTCGATTTCTTAATAGTTAGAGAATATGACTTGAAGAAAATGATCATTTTTTAGAAAATTTATAATTGCAAGGAAAACTCTTATTTGATATTAATTATAATACAAATAAATTATTATTTACAGATATGAAAAAATTTAATCTTAATTTATTTATTTTTTTTTTATTATTTTAACGTTGCTCTTTTTATGCTCCCAAATCGGTGCTAATCAGCGACGGAAGTCATACGATGTCTTGGTGAAGAAAGCACGTGTTGAAAATACATTCGCCAGTGGTGCTTGTATCAATCGGCCGGGGCCGGGAATCGAAACTGGGACCTCCAAATTATGAGCCCGACGCCCTACCAACCGAGCCATCGCAGGCCTCAAAATTTAATTAATTTGTACATTCTTATTAAATTTTTTTTAATATAATTATATATTTAATTTTAATTTATACATGTCAATTGCGGAAATTGATTTTAATTCACTGAACTCGTATCAAAATCACAATTTTTACTTGTAAGTGATTCGCGTTTTCACTATGTAAAGAATTTACATATAATGTGCACTTTGCCTAATCAAGTCATAGAAAACTTACCGTATTTCAACTCACATGACTTAACAGTTAAGAAAGATTCTTTCTTCCAAAGAATTACCTTTCTTAATGTATAAGAATTAATTTCTATAAATCATTAGTTATTTTATTCTATCTGTGTGAATAATTAGTTAATTAGTTATTTACGAAATAAATTAAGTATTTCCTTAAAATACGTTATAGTACTTGTGATGAACATATTTACAAGAATAAAACATTACTGCAATTTAATTACGTTAAATTTTGCGATTGGAGTGGCAGTAATAATACATTAAATTTTAGTACGATGTATAATAATTAATGTTATAATTATTTATTATAAAATTTGTAGGCATTGTTACTTTTCAATATATCACCTCAAAATAATAAAACACCTGTGAGTTCATTTAAGAAAATATAATATTATATAATTACACTGACAAGCATATGTTGCTCGATTATATTCGTTGTATAAAATATACAATTTATTTCAAAACTACTTAATTAAAATAAAATCTTTAAGCGATTGATAAGGTGAAAGATTCTGTCATTGCATACGTCACAAACTTTATATTAGTATTTTATATTATAATGGTAAATTGTACTTCACAACGTCAATTTAACTGATCCAAAACATCCATTACTCCTAGTAGTCATTTTCATCGATATATTCATCTTTTTATGACATATTTAGGGCGTACATTTATCGGACTTACCCTGGATATTGCAAATTAATTATTATTTATATTTCTTATTGAATTATTTTCACTTGTTAATACATTAAGCATTTTTATATCTAGATAACTTTTAACGATGCATATTTATTAGATGTGTTTGTATACTTTATTATAAAAATAGAATACTGATTTGGAATATTGAAAGTGCACAACAATTGGTTTAAAAGACAAAATGTTATAAAACGCCATTAAAATAATGAAAGAAAAAAATCTTATCTTTATTAAAAACCGAGTCTTGTGGCACAGAGTAGATAAAAAATAGAGCAACGAAAGAAAGTGAAAAAAGCAAATGCAATTAATTTGAGCCCGCGGGTTCCTAGCACCAAAGCGATACAAAAATAACTCTTGGATATTTTTTTCCTCTCGAATTCATTTTTTGCGTACTCCTTTCATCGTATATAATCCGTAATCGGCCGGCTCGATTATTAAGGACCGAAGCCATTCGATTTTGAGTGAAAAAAAAGAACAAGGGAAAAGGTGAAGGTCATTAATGGGCAACTCCCCTACAAAGCTCGTGAGCTCGCGTGGTTGACGAGAAAAATAGGACGAGTCCCAGTTCCTTTTTTCATTCTCTTTTCTCCTCTCATCCGTGCGTATATATATATATATATAAAAAGATGTATATAGATATATCCTCCCCCACCAGCAGGAACAAGATCTCCCTCTTTCTCGTACAGTATAGCTCTCCTCTCTCGGTTCTCCCGGAGAGACGTTAGACTCAATTTCACTTTGAAATTGAAAATCCCTCCGACATTCGACTCGATAAAATTGAGTTGGTTTGATCGCCGCGACCTGGATTTGTTTAAAAAAAGCAATTAATTCCCTATGTCCCTCTCTTCCCACTTCTTTTATGCATTCATGAGCTTTTATGTATACATATACCGTGGAAGCGCGCGACTTTCTTTCTTCGTCCTTTCGGGTTTTCAATAATTTTTTTTTACGCCCGACTGATTTATCCCTGCGAACGGAAAACATCAATGGAGCTCGTGCGAGAAAATGGAGATTCGGATTTTCGAGTCGCAGGAACTTCGAAATCGTAATTTATCATGATGCGAGAGGATGGAGATTCATGTCGCGGCACGTTTTTCAACGATGATTTGTTTCCCATTCGATGATATCGCACGTAATTCGAAGACCTATATTGTGAATTATTGTTGTTACGTACACACATAAATTTCACATAAATTCTAATTAATTTGTTAAGTGTACTTGATACGTTAATTTATGCACTCTTAATAGGTCACTAACTGTATGTACCCAGAATAGGAAATGTTGTATTATTAGGGATATCATTTATTTTGATAAATTTCTATTATTTTCCTATCATTGACGCTGAATCAAAATTAACAGTTTAGTTTGTTGCGTTTAGTCACAGATATTTTTATAATAACATTTTTTTCTAATTCGTACATAGATATAAGCCTTTGACACACACAGCAAACGGAATATTGGATAAATAATGTTTTTTTTATACAGTTAAAATAAAGTTATAAGAAAAAATTACATTGTATTTGAAATATCTTTACGTAAATAGATATAATGTATCGATAAATCATTATCTTACAACTGTTTGAAATACCGATATCCTCATTTTATACAAACTAAAGAATTTAAAGGGAAAGACATGTAGATAGTGTAGAAAAACTTGCAATGCCATCATTAGTGATTCGGAAATTAATTACGAAGCTGTGATGAGACAGGAAATAGAAGTGACGTGTAATGCTTATAGCTACGTGAATGAAGAAGCAGGCGCTCGATTCGGGGGAATCGATATCGTGAGAGAAACTGCAAACTTTTTATTCGAAAAAGTATGTCAAACTGTCAGCCTCCACGTGTTGTATAAAAATGAAAAATCTGGGTATTGGAACCTTCAGGATTTTATTACAATAATACTGCTATTAAATTAATACTTATAGAATTATGTTTATTATATGAAAATTATAGAATGTTAACTAGTATAGAAATGTAAATATTTAAGAGTCTGTTTATAGATATTAAATCTCAATTCTAACAACAAAACATTCCAGTTGTTCGTAGAAATGTGGTATTTGGTAGCTTTTGTTACAGTAGTAATACGTATTTGAATAAAATTAATTTTGGTATACGTTATAATACAATTCATATTTAGATCGTATGCCAAAAGATTTTTAGTTAACGCTCACCATTTATATTGCTACAATAACAATGTTAAATTATTATTAACTTTTTTTAGTACTTTAACCCAACATTTCTTTTCGTATCGATTGTGTTTGTAATAAAATTGTATACTAGTAGTAAGAGGTACAGATACTCACAAACACAAATACAATATTTTATCATTTTGTACCAAAAGCTGTAAAGGTCTTAATTGAAAAAATTATTCACTATGTGTTGTATACCTTGGAAGCAGAAAATTGTGTCAAAGCCTCGGTAATAAAACCACGTAGTCGTCATCTTACGAAAATTTTTTGAAGTGGAAATTTATCAATTTAATTTATAAGTAACTTTTCTGTAGAAAAAATACGTTTAGTTCGAGAAGTCGCACATAACTTAAAGCAAATTTTAAAATTAAATTATGATTTGAAACGTATTGTAACAGCAGTGTTAAATCTATATCTTCACTTGTTCTTCGAACACCGATAGCCATTTTTTACTTATTCAAATTACCATATTTTTTCCATTTTTTCTACTTGATAATCAGAAGTCTGACTATTTTTACAATAGTTGTATTTATCTCGTTGTAAGAAACAAATATTCGTTTCGATAATGTAATCTGCAGAAAATTTGATGTACTGATGAATAAAAACAATACCGCAATTCATTTATTTTCGTTCTATTAACTTTATGGATGGTGGACTGATGATAATTGTAGAATCAAACAAGGGTATTCAAAATTGATCCATTGCGCAGAAGTTGATGCATGTATTGGTACGGTCGATATGACCACAAAAGTAATAGAGCCTTCATAAACCCCCTCGATATTACTCACAGCTAATAAGATATAAACTTGTAAAAAATGTTGACCTTGCTTTTCATCCGTATAATATCAGGATAAAATTATATAGTTTCTTCTTTTCCTAGTAAATCTGATTGTTTAATTTTCCACCTGGTCAGGATTGATTTATTATGGTCTACTTTGCATATTAATGTTACTTCGCGTAACGTTGATTACTTTTCTATGATGAATTGCAACCTAATTAGCAGTTTTTTATGTTTACACAATTGGCAATTCACGATAACACTGCACCACCTAGTAATCATGTAATCAGTCATCTAAATACCTTATTGTTCATTTTATACATTTTGTATATCTTAAAAGAAGCTTACCAGTGTTATCTGTTTTTACTGAATTAATTAGCAAATATCAATAGTACTTTTTTGAAAGTTCCTACAATTATACTTAGGCATCGATCGGGAGTTACAGCGTGTTTTATTAAACGAACAATAATTATATTATAAACATAGTATTCCATTACGGTAATTATGAGAAATTATTATTATGTTAGTACAAATTTCATCGCGTGCAACTAATACGCAATTATGGTTTTATCGTATTAACTTTTAACGGCATACATTACTTAATTGCTCTTACCTTCTTTAGACACTAATCGACATTTGTTCGTTAAGAAAAAATACCAAGATATTGGGATATTGATAATGCCTATATTTATACGCCTACTTTACTACACTTGGCTTTTAAGTGTAGTAAGAAAGTGATTGTAAGAAAGTATTTACAGTATATAACTTTTAATTGCAATGTATGAACTAGAGAAAATTGTACTAATTTCAAAAATCATATTAATTAATTAAATCTCTAAATAATTATGGTGCATGCGCGTGCACACGTGTGTGTATGTGTGTATGTGTCATTTTTATAAAAGTCTGTTGCTATTAATATTACCATTGGAGTCTTTTACCGACTAAAATGTACTATTTTTACGTTACGACTCAGTCTGTAAATATGTAAAGTTTTAAGTCGATTAGTAAAGTAGTGTATGGAATTAATGCTTTTAAAAGATTTAAAATATCAGTATAGCACGGTTCACATTTTTAAAACAATTAATTTCTACATTACTTCACTTATCGTCTAAAAACTTTAAACGATTATAATTTGAATCGTAACGAAGAGCAATATTCTCGTGGAGTTCTTTAAATTTTAATATAAAACATTAATCATTATAAGCATACATTACTTAATTGCTCTTACCTTCTTTAGACACTAATCGACATTTGTTCGTTAAGAAAAATACCAAGAGATTGGGATATTGATAATGCCTATATTTATACCGCTACGTTTTAAAAAATACATTAACATAAACATTTATCATTTTATGGATAAGTCCTTAAATTATCAGCTTAATTTTATAATTGTTTTATTAATGATACATAGTTTTTGACTCATTCAAACGAACCTATTGAGTCTTTTACGACTACAACCATGTACTATTTTGTACGTTACGACTCAGTCTGAATATGTAAAGTTTTAAGGCTATTAGTTAAGTAGTGTATGGACTTAATGCTTTTAAAAGATTTAAATATCAGGATTAGCACGGTTCACATTCTTTAAAACAATTAATTTCCTACACTTTACTTCACTTATCTGTCTAAAAACTTTAAACGATTATAATTTGAATCGTACGAGAGCAATATTCTCGTGAGTTCTTTAATTTTAATATAAAACATAATCATTATAAAAACAGTATTAACTTGTTAGATAAATAGATACTATAAAAAAATTTAATGAAAGGTAGTATAATAAATATTACAGTTGCGCGCGGAATGAAATTACAAGATTCTCATTGTAAGCATATTCAATCGTTGAATACATCTACCAAGTAAGCCATTTTTCATTTTGAATATTAATGACGAAAGGGTTGGAAAGGGCATTTCATCGAGAAAGTCAAACAGAGACGGTTAATTTTGAAAAACACAATCGAGGTTGCCTGGAAAACAAACTGAAATTGTATAAATGTACGAATTGAATGAACGAATATTATAAATTGCGCTATAACGCAATTAATATTTCTCTCCAAATTCAACCGTAAAATGCGAGTCGATCCAGCATCAAAGGAAAAGTTGGGGTATTATGCAAATAAGTAAAATCGCTGGCAGCGTCCGTTGCACGTGTCTCTCACGATTCTTTTAAAAACCAGGCATCACTTTATTATTCAAGAAAGTGAAATCCTTAATTAGAATGCCCGCGGTTTTGTACTTTGAACTTCCCGAAGGATGGGAGAAGCAAAAAGAAAAAGAACGAGATTCTTCTACCGTTTTGCTCTGTAATATTCTCTATTTTCCTTTAAATTATTCCTTCTTTCTCGCCCCTACCCGTTATCTTTCCATTTTGTGCGTTTTTACGTGCCTCTCCTCCATTTACTTTGCGCGCAACTTTAGTAAACCCTGAATCTTACATGCTTAAAGTTTTGTTATATATCTCCCCTTTTACAAACATGCATATTACCCTCTTTTTAATTTTGCAATAGCTGAGGGTTTGTTGTTCAATTTTAGTAACAAAGACGACTACCGGAATACAAATAAAAATTTTCAGTTATTGTATAAAACAAAGGTCATTTAATCAAATCTGGGGTAGGAAGTGGCTCTCTCCACAAAAAAAATCTATTTACTCGGTAAATAAATTTTATAGGTAAAATATGAGAGGAAAGGGCGAGACAGAAAAATGTTTAATCGAATATTGTATAGCTGCAACCCATTTCCCGGATTATAAAACAAACGATCACAAATAATCTGCATTGGTATAATTTTGTTTGTCCAGTCGCGTTGTTTAATGCACGAAGATTAAGAGGCTCTCTCTCTCTCTCTCTCTCTTTCTCTTACTCTCTCTTCTTCTCAGTGGAGCGTTTTTTTCTCTCTTCCCATACGGATTTTACCCAGAAAAACCTATAAATGGGTTTCGCCGTCCTCACCCCCACGCCTACATACGCCGCCTCTTTCCGCGTGCGCGCTCTCTGCGAGTATTGATCCGCGGCGTCCCCCCGTTTTCGTCCCCCTTTTCCACCCCCTCCACGCGCCTTTCACCCTCCGCAGTTCCACCCCTGGGGGCGCACGTAGAGAGCGAGCGAGAGGGAGAGAGAGAGAGAGAGAGAGACGGGCCGAAACTCCCGCGAACGAAACTGTCGAGTCCCTCTCTCTCCATCTCTCTCTCTTCCACCCCTATTTCATCCCCAGGGCAGTTCTCCCATCTCTTTCGTTTTTACTCTGTCTCTTTCTATCCTTGGGTTTCTTGACTGGACTACGCGTTCGACTTGTTGTTTTACCGGCTTGGTCCTATCTGCCTTGTGCGCCGGTGAATTTTCCGCGGTTAATTTTCGGGAATGCCTGTCTGCGTTGATATTGGAATTTGTCTATTCGATTTGCAGTTAGGACTTTTTTTCTATTTTTTTATACACTACGGGTTTCCTATGTCAACGTAAATAAAGTTCGAGAACTTAATGCTTGAGATGTTAGGTTACTTTTTTCGAGATGAATTATACCAATTTGTAAAGTTGGTCATGTAATCATAAGTTATCACTCTGTTACATAGACTTTAAACGGCTTGGGGCGACATTGCCTATATTAATGTTACACTCTACACTGTTAGAGATTTGTCTGTGCAGAGTTAAATATAATTTTATATTTAATTAAAGAATAAATTTATAAATTAATCCTAATTTATAGTATTTTATACTTTCGTGCAGTTACAATTAAGCAATCGCTGCCAATGCATGCTTCTTAAAATAGATGTATCCCTCCTATATGCAATATATCATTCTAATATGAAATTTAATTAATCCTAATAAAATTATCAAATGTTTATAAAACTGTTTATTATTTACATGTTTATATTTAAAATGTCATTTTCTTATAATATGAGTATATAATTTATTTCACTCAACTTTTATTTTAATATAATGCATTTAAATTTGTAAAGAATTCAGCTATAAATTTCTGATTCTTGTCATTTTAATATGTTAAAGTAATAAAAATAAAATAATAAAAAATTTATTTAGAAAAACTAAATTATGGTCATGATAACATATAAATTGATAATTAAGATTATTTTTACGTTTTGTATAGCCATAAGTAACAAACCTGAGTTAACGAATAAATAACTAATTCAATTAAACAAGAAAGATCCACGTGTTTATTAAAATATGTTACTGTTTAGAATGTATGTATATAATACTTTTGCAATTTGCAATTGGTTTGTTATAATTATAAAATTATCACATAACGACATCATAATAATCAAAAAAAGTTAATTTCAAGACGAAAAATATAGTAAGGGCTCGTATTCGATTACGTTCGCGAGCTATGAAATTGCGCGGTCTTCCCAACTTTGAAATAAAGGCAGAGGCCGATGCCGAATGGCTCGCGATATAACTGGTATAGGCTTCTATAGGCTGCTACCCGACAGCCGCAATTTCGTCGGTCGGCGAGTCGTTTTTTTTTTTCACGTCCGAGGTCGTAAAGCGCGGAATTGTTACAGTTGTTGCGCGCGGAGCCGCGTGTGCGCTCGACTTGCTCTTGCGGCTGCGATGGTGCGGGTGAGTACCTAAGCGCTCTTGGGCATCCTGTTCACTGGGGTGCAGCCGATGCAAAAATTGGCTGTCGAGCTTTCATGTACTTTTCATTTTTTTTAACAAATTTTATTCTTCAATTTATTTTATATTGTCATTCTACGTGTGCGTGATATTTTATTTGATAACGCTACTTACTGGATTGCAGGTTAAGGACTTTAAGCTAGTTGATTTGAAAACATGTTTTCTTTGACAGTTATATTTTTTATTCAATAATGTCTATTATCTCCTGCATTCTTATCATTGTACTCACAATTTATTATTTTCTATTGAAATATAACTGAACGTAAATATATGATTAGATATGTATTTTATTTGTTATTCATTATTCGAATACTTTGAATTAATTAAATGTTGTATCAATTACAGTTTTTTAATTTTTTTAATTTTCCGTAATGAGAAAAGTAATTTTAAGTTCCTGTAATTACTGCAAGATAAAAGGAAGAAACTCGTTCAAATCAATCATATCGTACCATCTTTGTAAGATATTAATACATTAATATTGATTTAGTAATTTAAAATATGCAATAAAGTTAAAGTTTAACTCAGTTTTTTGTTAAACGCGATAGAACACGAATATGTATATACTTTTGTATATCAGTATAGGTGTAATAATAAATTTGTAGTATAAAATGTTATAAATATAATATTTCTTGTGGAATAGTGAATGCGTATCCTTGGAAATAGGCTACTGAACTATATGCGATTATATTTTATTATACTTATTTTATAAAACATTAGTATGATTCTGCAAATTCATATTGCCAAAATATATAAAAGTAAGAAATTAAAAACATTAAAATGTGTTTTTGAAAGTTTATATATTTAATGAAAAAGATGAAAATAAATATTTTATTGGTTGTAGTCAAAGTACCCACAAGTTTATCCATATTAAGAATATCTAGCTAGATTTGTATCAGCTTATCTCAAAGCTTATGCATGCAGGGTCTTTAATACTTCATAAGTTCACTAATGTTTCAGATAGTTCGCTGGTATCAGTGTTGGCAGCATCGGCTTTTGTCGTAAGGTACTAATCGGTCAAGTACTTCCGGCTTTCATGAACCATCCCGTCGAATCTCCCCCGTTCTTCTTCGACTATCTTCTCCACTTTATCTCCTGCGTCTTCTTTGCTTTCTTTCGCGTCGTCATTGTCTAGATTGCACAAAGCCGTGCACAAGTTAAAAATACAGAGCATCTCGATTGAAATATCGGAGCGTTGCGAGGGAAAAAAAGGAGGCTGCTGTCTCGTTTATCGACTGCAGGACATTGATCGTGTTCCTACCTTGACATTGTTTTGAGGTTTCCTTCGATTCATTGGTTCTCCCCTATACCGTATATAATGAATCCCTTCAAATGTAAAGCAACTTTTTCTATTGTACATAAATATATATACTTTTTCCTCCTCATATTTTTATACACGATTCGCTTTTTTTTCTGCAAGTGTTTGCGCTACCGTTATTGTTCAATTAAACTTTTTATTTTTATTATCAGTATTTGCGGTACGTAATAACTCCTTGTTTTATATGATCAGCTATATAAACGGTTGGTATAGATTTTTCCAAGAAAACCCTTAACTGTAAAGATCTAACACTTTGCGACAAACTTAGATGTATTTATATGTAATGCTGTAACTTTTTTTTTTACTTATACAATATCGACACCACACTAACAACATGATATAATATTTTAATTATGCGGAGAAAGAGTATCGATTTCGCACAGGATTCATTAAACTGATTAATCGAAATCTCGTTGTTAGTTATTTTAATCCATAATTTTCAATCAATCTATCTTTTAAGACTGCGAATTTGATTATCGAATAATAATTGAAAATTTCACTCGGCTTGACTGATAATTTTGGGCGTATAATCAATTTTATTATGATCCTAAAGTGCTTGGAGATCGGCTACGATGGAAGGCGATGTCGGAAAAATTTTCAGTCCTCATTCTCGTGAAAATATTACGAATAAAAATGTTTTATCTGTGAAATCTACTAGGAAACATTATCTTATTCGAAAAAAATTATGTATTAACACCTTTGAAGGAAAGTTATTGTGTCTCTAAAATTAATTATTAATAAAAGTAGTCCAATAAATTTATCAATGCATTGAAAGGAATAAATTTAGAATTTAATTAAAATTCTTATTTATAACTCAATATGTAATTGTTTAAGAACATATACTTACATTACCAGACAAAAATAGAAACTTGCTTTAAAGTTCTCATTCATTGTAATGAACATTTTAATTTGAATCCTTTTTCATTCAACTTCAACATTTAAAGTTGCTTAAAATATTAATTTAAAAGCAAATTTTCTAGGGTTTCTGTAAAAGTGTCTACTTTAAAACCTCTAAATGAAATTACCTTGTGTAATAAAATGTATAACTATATTTGTTCAAACATTACATTTTTATGTACGTACAATTCAAATGATATTAAATTTAAAAGATTGTATAAAAAAATAGTTTATTAATATTATTACAAATGTTTAAAACGGTAAATTACTGTAACCATACTCAATTTAAATACAATTTTAACAAAAATTAATATAATATATATAAAGAGTATTATTTTACACATACTATATATCAATTTAGAGTTCAATTTATCTACACTGAGAAAAATGAAATAATAAAAATTACTATATTTTATAGTAATGGTGGGACATACTTCGACTATCGTAATTTTTGCTATATTTTGTAGTAATTTTTGTTATAATTTTTATAAAAATTACTATGTACATAGGAAAATTTGCTATAAAATATAGCAAAAATTACGATAGTCGAAGTATGTCCCACCATTACTATAAAATATAGTAATTTTTCTTATTTCATTTTTCTCAGTGTAAAACAAAGTAAGAATTGTAATAGTATATGACTGAATCGTTTAAAACTGTTTGTTAAACTGATATTTTACCGACGTCTTAAATTATGTTGACAATTTAATATATTATGAGAGCTAGAAATTTCTAAACATTTAGTACAATATCATTCAATACCATAATGCCATTTAAACTACGAGTGATAATTAGAACCTTCGCATACAGTGAATAAAGAATTTCACCTGCTTCATTAATCAACGTAATCCAATTCACCGTCGGTTAAAAGGCATAAACAAAAACGAAAACATAAATGAGCCACTGTATAAAAAAAAGAAGCGAAGTTCCAGTCGTGTGACACGGTGTTATCACGCGGCATCGACCCTCTTCCATTCGGTCGTCGTCCTTTGGCTCCGAGGCTCCCCCGCCGTTGCGCTTCATGCGAGCGTATTGTATAAAATACCCCGTCAAGTTTTCGTGAATTTGTGTCTGTGTACACAGATATAAGTTTACAGTGGCTAGCAACCTCGAGCGTATATATACGTACTAGGGCCATTGTTCGCCTTGTCGACTTTTTTTTTCGAGGGACGTTAATTGCGTCTATTAGTCGACGTGTACACTGAATTTCGCTTTAGACCTTTTTTTTAAAATTCCTTTTGCTTACGTAATCTTTTCAAGATGTTGAAAGTATCTTTTTCTCAATTATTATTTAAACTGACATTGAAATAGGGTTCTTTAATAATTGAAAAGCGATGTTTACGTCAAAACCATATTAGAAAGTGAGTAAGGTAAGCAGAGTGATTTTGAATTTCAAAATAATTATATGGATAATGTATATAAAAACTAATTTTGAATGTCTTTCATGAAGTAACTGTTAATGTAAATATCAATTGAAAAAGATAGGATGATTTTGAAACACCTATATTATTGTAGGTAAATTATTAAACGTATAATTTCCCATTGTCGTGCAATAAATGCAGAATGAAGAGATATTACCATTCAACTAGTTGGTGTTTCTCTCAGTGTAATGTAGATCAGTTTGCAAGTCGTTAAAACTGTAAATTTGACAGTCTTTTTTCACCTAAACAGCAAAAGTTTTCAATTTAAGTTGTAGATAATTTAACAAAAGAACGAGAAACATTTTGAAAGTTTACAAGATTTTCTCAAATAAGAGCGAAGAAGAGGGAAGTTTGGTCGAAAAAAAGGAGAAAAATAATCTAACTCGATTCTCTCAGGCACTCCAGAATTCCTTCGAAAAAATGACCCAGGTAACAAAAACTCTTAAAGAGTGCATATAACTACTACTTTTAGAACTGCACCCCTGAGATCATCTCGAAGGCAAACGTTTTCCACGCTGAAAACTCGCCAACTCCTAGCGACGAAAAGTTGAAACTGATTTATTCCGTAAGGAGAATTTTGAACGAGAGTCTTGTCGCGTAATCGCGCCAAATTCTCATAAAAACCCGGAGATGAGATGACAAGAGACTCGAGCAAGACGGAATAAAGAAAGAGAAAATGCACTCTCGTAGAATATTTTTAAATTTTAATACCTGGTTATTAAAACACTCAACTGACTGAAGTGCTTGTTTGAACCTAATATACATTTCGTTAAAAATATTTTAATTAAAGATATTTGTATACGCATTTATTTCATTTCTTTCCTTCCACAAATATAAAGCAATAAAAAGACATAAACTAGCTAATAATACTACCTAAGCCTTACTAGTTAATAAACGGGTTTTCTCACACTTTTTGAGCATTTCTTAGATTGGGAATCTTAAGGTTCTTATCAAACTGTTAACGCGCAGGAAAAATGTCTGCAAAAAAGTTATTTTTTGGAAAAATCATCGCTAAATTTTGATCAAATACGTGAACAGGTTTAACTTACTTAAGTTTAAAAGTAGATAAATGAAATAAAGATCCTTAGTAACGAATTGATTAACTCAAGAAGCAGTGACGTATCAGCAATCCTTTGTAGGCCACGTTCAATTTCATAAAATGGCCTTTCGCTGTATATTATAAGAAATGAATAACCTATCTTCTTATACAAAAATGGCTAGATTTAAAACCTTGTTAATGATTAAATTATAGGTACCTTATTTTTGTACATTTTTATAACATCTTTACTTATTACCAGACTAAACAGTTTTTATTTTTTGATTATATTAGTATATTATTAGTATAATATTTCTTGCATGGATTATTCAGTTGTATTACATTCATAAACTTAAAATTTACATATCAATACCAGTAAATTGTCAATTAATTAAGGTAAAGTTACCAAGATTCAATTACAATTCTCATTTAACATTCTAATTAGCATCGAGGGATAATTATCCTGCTGCGCACTTGACACGAATTTGATGCCAAGGTATCTCAATCGAAGGTAACGGAGGACTCGGAGAGCAGCAATCCCTGGCAAAAACACATCGGCAAAGTAGGTGGATCGTGAGCGATGAAGGCTATCCACATCTCTTTCTCTCTCCCCGTTTAACCCTTGAAAAAGGGTCGTATTGTGCACGTTGCACTTTATGCTTGCGTACAACTACCTTTCTCTTAAGTGCGCCTGAAGCTAGCTTTGGCGAAGATATAGTCGTTCGCGGAAGATGTAAAAGCTCGTAGAGGCGTTACTTTCTTGACAAAGACCGCGCAAAACACCAAGTTGAATGTATATTGTTGACACTGTCTTTGGCCAGAAGGGAAAATCACGTAGCCAATCTCGCGGTTATGATAGTGCGCGTATCTCTGTATTCTCGGTGACTCCCCTCTATTCGTTCGACAATATATTCCGAGAAACCCGTAGGGGTTCTTTTTCTCTCCCTTTCGTTTCTTCTTCTTTTTTCTTTCTTTTCCGCGCGAATTTTATTACGCACCGCGTTTGTTATCCTTTATTTCGTCTCTTTTTTGCAAAGGGTCTCGACATCTTTTTTCGCTTTAACTCGGGACGCCTCGTAAAAGCTTTTATATGGCTGCTTATCGCTAGCCGAGACAAATTTTTCTATTTCGCGGTGGTAAACATCACGTTTTTTTTAATGACTGCGTGCTCATGGGTGCGTTGCTACTCGTTACTCTGGTAATTTAATATCTGGGCTAATTAAAAGCACTTCTAAGTGTCTCAAGCCAATATCCTTTTCACTGATACATTGCGTAATAATAATCGTTTTCGGTAAGGATTACAGAATTTCTAAATTTTATGCTCCCAATTTGGTGCTAATCAGCGATGAAGGTCATACGATGTCGTTGTTAAGAAATCACTTGTTGAAAAATACATTCCATCAGTGGTGTTTGTATCAATCGGCCGGGCCGGGAAGCGAACTTGGGACCTCCAGATTACGAGCCCAACGTCCTCTACATATACTAATTCCATGTATCCTTTAAAACAACAACCTAAATATAAAAATATAGTAACAATTGATGATATTGTTTTCACTGCTACTTGTAAGTGTGACTTAACAAAATAACATCAAACTATGTTTCCTCACTATAGAGTTACTTGTGCAGTGGGTCTATATTTAATAGTATTGAAAGAATTATCCATGCAAGAAATAAAAATGCGTCTACTGAAAGTTTTACAACTGCTAGAAAATTGTTAATTAGATTTTGGTAATGATGTCCTTGCACTTATTTGGTATACTGGCTAAATAAGTGGATGGACAATATAAGTAGGTAATTTTTTTTCTTATTACTTTAGTGTTTAGTTTTGAATTATTTTGTTTTTCCTATTGAATTTGATTTTTTTGTTGCTGTTAGGTTTTAAGTTTTGTATAATGTTTGTAATTTCCTTTTCAACTGGTTAAATAAATAAATAAATATAGAACCTCCATTTTACGTACACTAACATAATAAGTCAATGGCTAGTTTATATAAATAAAAGTCTACTGATACGATACTCGATCGCTACTGTTTTTACGTATTGATGTATAACTTCTCATAATGTTCCGATTATATCTGAGCAAATGGAATTCTATTTGCAAAAAAATAAAAATTGTTCTACTTTAATAAAAGTAAAGTCAAATAGTTTCGTAGGTTTATTTTAACTTGAATTTTATATATAAAAATATACATTATATTAGCATTTTTCATTTTTTTATTTGAATTTAAAGATAGTTACCGTTCGAGCCATTTAACGACTGAGAATGTACCGTTTTTATAATAATTAATGTTTTGTGTTTACATGTAAGGAAAAGCACGAGAACATTGCCATGTTTACGATGAAATTTATTATTGTACCAAGTTTGAAGATGATAGTTTATGAGATAAATTGTTGTTAAAATGTTAAACGTGCTATACTATCTAAAAATCTTACAAACAATACTACTCAATCGGTAAATAACTCCGATGGTAGTATTACGAATTTGACATCCCTTTAAGTGTATTTAATATCATCATCGCAATATTTTTTGTAAAGAGTTTGTAAAAAGCTTTTCAGGCTTGAATGGTTTTCCGAGTATGGCACTCGACGGTAATTTCGTCCGTACCTACCAAAACACCTGTCCCTTTCTTAGCACCGACACCAGCCATAAAACTTATTCAATCTTTATCACTGTTAATTCTTTGACAATTCACTCATTCCTTCAGTTATCCATCCGCATTTTTCCAAACCCATCAACAATAGTTGCATTCTGGTAAGGCAATCCTACCCATCTTATGCACATCGACCTGGAAGTATCCATGCCTGAAGAGAAACTGGGTGAGGTGTAGAAGTCTGCTTCACCGACTACAGCAGGATTGGGGAAAGTGTATGTGCTGCGTGTGAGAGGTTGTTGAATCAGCTGCTTACCACTGTGGGCACCTGATAGCTAGAGCTTTCTATCTGCCTGCTTCGTTATAGTGTTGCCACTAAGAGCATTGGTGCGACGAAGAGGTTGCTCAGTGAGCGAGACGGGGACTCTGAAAGTTAGCATTTCCTCTGCCTGTGCAAGACAAGGACAAAGACAGCTTACCACCATCGCCATACAAACAACCCTACAGTTCTCATTATTATTTAGTTTATTTATTATTACATTATTTTCCTTAATAATTAACATGTCACTTCCAGAAACATTAGTTACCACTTTACTTATACATGTATTCGATAATTAAACTGCTATTTATAAGTAACTGCAGAACGCTTTAATCTTAATACTGCCTAATGATCTAGAATCCTATGAATATTTTATCATATATTTTCCATCGAATTTCTCGCAAATATTTTATATCTAAGAAGAAAATGAACTTAACTTCATTAAACATGACTCAATCAAAAGTTGCACAATTTTAAACTACAATTTTGCAAAATTTTAATTAAATAAAAAATATTTTTTGTTAAAAAATAACGTTTTTTTAACGTAATTTATTGTAAAATTTATTTTTCAGTAAAACATATTTATCTAAATACTTTTTTCTGAATTACCAAAAACAAGGAGAGTACATAACAATTCAATAAGATAAAAAACAACCGCGAAATCACTTTCATAATGAAAGTGCGTAGCATCAAACTTTTCAAGGAACATTGTATACAAGTACAACAGTCTTTTCATTCGTAGGATAGAGATCGTGTCTCTTGATTTATACAGAAACATTGTTGCGAGCACTTTAGGTGATATCTTTGGCGTGGGGTGTTATTTTCCTCTTCAGATTTAGATTTTCACGAGGGTGCGTGGTAATCGACGATTTCAATATTTTTACATTCTCGGACCAGCTTCTCTCCTTTCCACTTTGCTTACTACCAAAGTTGACATTTAACCCTGTACTCATAATACTTTAGACGAGGGAAGGAAAATATTATTCAGTGTTATCATCTAAAACATATCGCGTTTTAAAAGATATTTATCTCTTCAATTTTTAAGTTACGTTTATTGACATTTTTTGTATTTATATAAAAATTTATTTTTGATTTGGTTTATTCATTAAATAGACATGTACGGGTGTTAGCACGTTAACTGGTTCAATCAAAATTTTAAAGTAATGCAAAATATTTAGTATCGCTTGAAAATATTTTCCAGGTTTACAGAACAAAATTTTGTTCAAAACATTTTATCTAACCTTAGAAAACTAAGGTTTTTCATTTTTTTATGTATTATTATACATAAATATTAACATTTTAATATTCAAACCTAATTTATGTTGAATCAGAATGTGGATCAACTTTATTTGCTTAGAAGAAAAAGTTGATATTTCCGAGTTCTACGGAGCGAATAATAGCGTTACTCGAAATAAATACACTCAAGATCGGATAGAAACGAAAAAAGGGAAATTGGTATTCAATAGGATTGGTCGAGTCAATCGGGTGTACAGGACAAGTACAAGCTCGTTTTCGAAAATCAGTTGCGACAAGGTTGCCAACATACGTTTCGCATACATGTCCACACATAGGACGTATGCGTCAGGGGAGGTACGGGCGGGTGCGCGTGGGGTAGTCAATTTGATATCCGCCTTGAAACGGCCCGTGTAGTACCTATGGCTCTTGGAAACACACGCGTGAGTTTGTGTGCATACGCTCCAGGGGGTATACGGACGGTAGGTTAAACCCCCGCGTGTGCGTTATTACTTGGTGAAAGAGCCGGCGAGCAGCAGAGGCGCGCGTTTTCCTTTTCTTTCGCTTGGTATCGCGATGGTGCAATACACGGATCTTGCTCGAGCGCAAATTGCTTCGAGGGTCTTTCTCTCTTTTGTTGCCTTCCTAAGTCGCTTCGACCCTTTTCTTGCTGCATGCTCATTCAGAGTTCGGTTGCGCTTACGCCGTTTTTCATGCAGACTCTGTATGCTCGCACTGCTGCAGGTACTACTATATACTATATACTACACACTATATACCTATATCGCTCTATTCTCTCTACGATCATTTTTGCTTACACGCGGGATGGATTATTTTACTCGGAGGTATATGCCAGATACTAAAGAAGCTTATTTCTCAAGGGAAAATTATCTAACTAGTTATTATTCAACCTTGTACCATTACAAGAATTTCTGTGACTATTGTGGGATTATGCTAAATTGTACTGATCTTTATGATCTATTTTGAATTATTCATTATATCTTTATTTCTATACATTGACTATCCCTGGCAGAAATGGATTCCACTTCTTAAGTATGTAATAATTATTTGGAATAGAAATAGCTTTCCAATATTTCCTTTCTGGTGAAACGTTTATTTTCATTATTTTCGCCCATCTATTAGAATGAAATCAGCTGTTTAATGAGAATTGTCAATTTACAAGATACGTTTAACCTTCGAAAAATGGGTTTCATCGAACATGTCAAAACCAAATGACATGTGGTTAAAAAGACATTTTTAAAGGCGCAAAACAATAAGAAGTTTATGTCAATAATCGAGTGACTGATTCGATTTGATAGGAAATTCAGAGTTTATAGTGTCATAAGCGTTGGTAATTGAATTAAAATAAATTTGAGGTTATGCTCATTCTATTAAATGACTTTCACAATGGAGAAAAACGTTTTACGACTACCAATTTCATACCCATTTCCTAGTAATATGACCATTTTAAATACGTTGATTTCTAGTAGTGATTATTTACTTAATAATAAATTAAAAAAACAACTGCACAACATATATGGAACAAATATGGTTATTTCGTTCGATACATTGTATTCAATTTACTTGTATAATGATTAATCGATTATATCAGAATAGATTGGCAATTTAAGTCAACTGAAAACAAAATCAGGTTTGTACGGATTTAAAAACTTATTTTTTAGATTGCTTGCTAGTGACCAATGAAATATATCTTGTTATTATTTTGAAACAAATCAAATCTCTATTGGATTTCGATTAACTTATACCTTTGAAAATAGAGTGACGTTTATTATACCTTGTTTTTAACGTTAATAAATACAGAAACAAAAAGCTCAATCAATAAAGTGGAAATAATAATTTACTTTTTAGGATAAACAGTACTATATTCAGTTAAACTTGACTGTGACTGTTTTCATGTAATCGTTTTAAAATTAATATTATAATAAAAATTATATTACAGATCGAAATTAAAATAAAAAGCTTTTAAACTTTGAATTTTTAAATCATTTACATTTTGCAAAACAATCACGTCTCAGTTCAGTTAACTAATGCAGGGATACGCGCCTTCTAACGTAATAGAAGCTAATTTTTCATTCACGTCTCTTCGCAATTGAGCACCTCGTAAATCGATTTCTTTTTCTTCCTTTATCGCTCATTATGTTAGTCACCTTTGTATGTCTAATCTATTCATTCTTTTACATAGACGTCACATAAGTGAGGTAGAAAATATAAAAATATTTTGATATACTTATATAGATACTAAATAATAATGCATTCGCTTAATGTTTAATAATTAAATTGACTATAATTCCAAAATAAACACTTGAAAATGATTTTAAACAATATTTTGTAATTTAAATACGGGCATTTAAGTGTTTTATAGAGTAATGTTAAAATGTGAAATTATCTACGTTTTATTAATACATTTTTAATGCAAGTCTTATTCCTTCGGGGTTGAGTAATATGATATCATGCGTAATTTTTAATTAATAATTTTTAATCTCCTTACGGTAACAAGTTATATCATATACATTATCTTCATTTATAAATAATAATAAAAGGTGAAATATAAATACCCGGGTCGGTATAGTCATATATTTTCTTTCATAAAAGAAGGGATGGAAAAATAATTGAAATATCAAAAGCCTTGTCATCCGCTGTCGAGTATTTTGATTGGCGGTTACACGTTGAAAGTTTCCGTTAAAATGGATGATGAAAAAAATAAATTTGTTGAATTTATATTTATCATTGACGAATAACTATAAATATGTTTTTAGTTACAGAAATTTTATTTTGTGTTTCAGGTGAGTCCAAGATATGATTACATCATATTCCTATCAAAAAAGTCAAGGTGGAGCAAGTACATGTAGCTTTTTCGAACATTTGGAAAAATACTTTATTCTTTATAATATAAACATTTTGGAATATATATATATATATATAACTTGATAGAAATTAGTATGTGGAATTAAATATGCGATTGCACGTAAAATTGTATGTGAAAATTATTATTAAATTTTGTCTATAGTTAACGAATAATATATCATAAGGAATAAAGTATTTTTCCAAAAAATCCGAGAAAATCACGTGGAATTCCACCTAAATTTTTTTGATAGGGATTTTCATATATTGCTTTTCTGGATACGTGAGTATGTTAAAAATTTAATTGTTCAATGCTTTCATTCTTTTTATATGCGTATGGATTGCTGTATAAATGACGAGTATTTTACAGTTTTAAACTAAATGTTCTGTAACCTACTTGGTCCAATTGATTTAATGGTATTTTTTATAATAAATTTATCTTCGTATACATATTAGCATGTATTAAAATGTATGAGTAACTTTTTTTATTATTATTGTGTTGATAATTATTTTTACGATATTTTAAAATATAGTAATTTATTTATTTCATTAACCTTTAGAGGACGGTATGGCCCCTACACGGGCCATGCCCATGATCGACCCTTAACATGTGTTAGTTTTGAGATGTGAGACATCACAAAAACTCGATTTCTATAGAAAAGTGAGAGAAAACAGTAAACCCAAATCCCCGTCCTCTAAAGGTTAATATTACTTATTTAATAATGACTGACATGACTCTTTGAGCCTTATAGAACGGACAAAGAATTATATGTATTGTCATGGGCATCACCGCGCGATTTAGGAAGTATGAGAAGGATATAAGAGTGAGTGATAAGACGCGTCGACTAATCTAAACGGGTGATGCAACTGATGCATATACCCTCGCGGACGTTAGCTCTATGGTTGGAGTACAAGATACCTAATCGAAGGTCCGTGTGTATCTTCATCGAACGCCTTTTTTAGATCCTCGCCTTTATTATACGTTACAGTGGTAAACATTTTGTATTAATAGAATCATAGCAAAAAAAATGTCTGTATATGTGTGTGTGCGCGCACGCGCGTATGTGTGCACGCATAATCATCACGGAAAATAATAAAATAAATAAAACAGCTCAGAGTTATTTACTAAATGTAAATAAGTCGTTAAATCAACTAAATAGATTTGCCAAAATCAATAAATACAAACGGTGATGTTGGTACTATGACAATCGTGTTTTGTTTCGAATAAGTTATAAAAATAATTTAGCGAATATTTGAATAAATTTATATAATTTTTTAATTACTCAACAGTTTTTTATTATATATATAACTATAATTTTTTAATTACTCAACATTGAAAAGGATAGGAACGAGTCAAAAGGAGCGGATGACGGGACACTAACCCACGTTACGACGCACCGTTGAATTACGAGACAACGTCAGCGATCCTTAACACGACTCCTCACACGTTTTGTATCGTCTATATGTACGTGCTGTTATTAATATTAGCGATATTCGGTGCTATATAAGTTAGCGTTTCGATATAGTTGACTTAGGAAATCATGTCACATGCAAATCTTACGATGAAAATCACTGTACTATCGATGTTCTGTTTTCTGTGTTTAATAAAATTTAGTAGCACATATATTTATTTAATTTTAACAAGGTTAATGACAATCTTTCAACCATAAACGGGATGTAATTCCTCCAAAAAGCATACAATTATTTATTTTTTATTAAACGAGGAATCTACTTGATCGAAAAAAATGCTCTGCATTGCTGATCAGTTTCCTTTGAAGATAATCTGTGAATTTTTTAAATTTTTAGTGATAAGTAACGATATTTTTGGGCAGCCGTGAATCATTGTTTTATAATTATATACTACAGACAAACAATGGTTAATTAAATGTGATTAATTAATTATTATTTATTTCGCAAAAATCTCTCTGTCACGATATTCGATTTGTTTTCAACATTATCTTCATCATTATAGGATTTTCTAGGTAAATTTTTTGCAATTTGGGAATCACATCCCTTTAAAAATCAATGCTTTGGTATGTCGTACATTTGAATCGAAAATCCCGCCACATCACACTGATCTCGATACATTAACATCATGGATCTAGAATTCGATCGTTGAAGTGGTTGCTACGAGAATCTCGCGGTCGTTACCGGTTGATTGGATTTCCGGTCGGTCAAACCCGCGGATTTTCATTTATCGCTCGAGCCATCCTGGGCTGTTCGTTGGACTGTGCCAGATCTGGTCGTCGGGAATATTTTTTTCGCATACGTGGCTCTTGCGCCTTTTCGCACTCGGAGAGCTTTGCTTATCGGCGCGCGATCGCAATTGTACAGAATTTTATGGAACGCTTGCGAGCCGAACGAGTACGTAAAGGGTTTTGAAGGCGCTGCTACGTGTTTTAGTATATCGAGCAGGGATTTCTTTTTTGATGCCGCATGCTCAAGGGTTTTGGAGCAGTTTTTGATACTGCGAGATGATTTTGTACGGGAAAGTTAAACTGATAGGTTTTTTATATAGTTGATACTTTTTTTATTCCACTTGAGCGTTTAAGTTTTACGATGTTAATTTAACTTTTGCTTTAAATTATAGAAAGTTTATTGAACTGAAACATTATGTTTCAGCGTTAAAAATAATTGTATGAAAGATAATAGAAGAGAGTATAATAAAAACAATACCTGTTAATTTCTGTATCTCGATAATAATTAATTATAGGAGTGACATATTAATTTTGAGGGAGCTACATTCCAAAGTATTCGTAGCGGTTTTTTTTATGTTTCCGTGCTATCTAATTATTACCTATATGTAGTTTGCTGAGACATACTGGACGAGGATCGATAATTTTTAATTCCACTATTTTACCGTAACGATTAAGAATAAATAACGTATAAGTTGCATAGAGTGTGGAAAAATTAATTTATATAATTTATGGGCAAAAGTTAAATATTCGTACATGTTGAAAGCAAATTAGGAAATATTGTCTCGAGCTAATGAGGTTTTTTATCAACACGCAATCGTAGTATGCTTAAAAAACATATAAACAAGATTATTACGATAGTGTACATTCGTTCATAATAACATATAACAATGCTTGACACTTTGAATGATACTTTTAATAACGTTTATTATCAAAAATTAGATCTGTACAATTATACAAAAAGTTTCACTGTATAAAATTGATTTTGATATACCATGCGCGATGATGATTTATTTTCAACGTATATATACGTGTAATAATCATCATTATTAGTTCATCAGTGTAAATTGTAATATATCTAAATAAATTAATTTCGTTAAATATAAAATCGCTTATCAATGTCGGTATGCCCAAAGAATCTTTTCGAAAGTTAAGAAACCGGAAGAAGAGATTCGGTCGAGTAAGTTTAAAAGCCGGTACAGCAGATCTCAAATAGCCAAGAATCTTAAAACTTGAAACTTCCAATTTGCCGAGGTAAGCGTAAAATGACGAGAATCCGCGGAGAGGAGTTGCGTGTAGAAAAGTTTTTGAATTAATTAATTCCTGGATTAACCCGATCGTTCGATCAGCTGCGATTTGGAATCGCTTTTCATTTGTATGACTAGGGTGCGTTCGCTTGTACTACCTATGGAAAAAGCTTTAACTTGCAAACGAGTGGTATATATGTATTACACACATTTTTTTACAATAGGTACACTCATCTTCAAGTTCTCCGAGAGAAATGGAAGAGTCGGTCGATTTGGATTATCCTTAGGATTAGCTGATCTTCTTAGTCCTTGTTCTTTTGTCTATTCGGAAAGCCACTGCCGGCGACTCTTGTCTCTTTTATGTCTCGTTGTGCGTTCATTTACTTTTTTATGCGAGCTTCTTGAGAGGTTGAATAAGGGGAGGATATAGTTAAGGGTAATTCTGTGATGTAGGGTTGCCTTTTGTTTATTTCCCTTTTTTTATACTCTTGTTCCTTAGGACCTTACTTTTTTCCTTTATGATCTGAATTGCTTGGATTAGCAAGTAAATTTTTGGTTCGATGGTTTATTTATTAATAGAGATTAACAATAACTTAATTAAATGTATTGTTCATAAACATTTTTTCGCGCGAAATAATATTATTTTTCTTACATGGATAAAACATACGTAAACCTAGTAAAGAGTAATAAATAAAAATTCATCGTATCTAATATCTCTCAACAAATAAAAATTCTCAGATTGCTTACATAAATAAGTAGCACGCATTTACTCGTGAAATAATAAGGAATTTGATTTGAAATTTGTACTTTTGAAACCTTACGCAGAATTTCGAAGAGAAATTTAATTCTGGAGAAGTGGAATTTGACGGGCTGCGCCAAGAAAACTATGGAAATCGATGGGAAAAGATTTCGACGACTTTTGAAAAGGAGAGAAAATCATAATATACAGAAAAATGTGTGCGTACGAAAGAGAGGATAAAGGTAGGTGAAGTCTTTTTGTGCCGGATCGAAAAAGTCGCCGCGATCAGAATGCGTGAAATGGACCCTAAAGAGAAGAACAACCAAAGAGGACAACGAGAGAGGAAATTTATTGGAGAGTTGGTGGAGTCATAATGGACCGCAGTCGTATATTACGCTTTCGTTATGTTTTGATATATTCGGTATAGGAATTATTCTCGGTACATTCTTTAGCAAAGCTAATTTATAACAATAATTGTTTTATAATATTTATCATTTAGGATTTACTATAAATTATGCAATTTTCAAATTAAAAACAAGTAATGGACAAATAACACGCAAAGTAGTTGATTAATTGTCTTTTATAATAATTATAATTCATTTTATCCTACTCATCAGCAAATAATCTATTAAAGATTTGTGAAACATTCACTTAATTCGAATTATTCGAAACAATTTTTATAATGTCCAATTTGCACGTACATAATTAAAATACTCATTGTAAACATTGTGTAACGTACAATTCGTTTATAGATCTACAAATGAAATACGGTTAAAAATTGATAAAATTGAAAATGAATCGTGTTAGAGTAAAGTTATTTCTAAAATAAAATAAAGTATATAAGTATATTTGTAAAAAAAATTAGAGAACTACGTATTTGGCTGTAAACTGTACGAACATAGGGGGCAATGGCAAACACTGGGCATAACACTTAACTTTACACATTAGTTTAAATTTATATCTATTAGCAAATATATTAGGTTTCATTTGATTACTTCTTTATTAAGGAATATTTCTTAATAGTTAAGAAATTGACATTTGTCGCAAAGCAAAGATTTTAAAACAATGCAAATACACCATTTCTTTGAAACAAAGAATTACTTTTCTCAGTGTATTAGACGGCACCGTGTACTTAGATTCGTATCCAAATGCCACTCACGTTCAAGAGTTGGAGAAACGCGCACATGGAGAAAGAGCGATTCCACGTGTATATATATACATGTATATACATTTACGTGTATATACGTTTATTTGTAAAAAAAATTAGAGAACTACGTATTTGGCTGTAAACTGTACGAACATAGGGGGCAATGGCAAACACTGGTCATAACACAGGTACACTGAGAAAAGAGATTCTTGAGTCAAAGAATATTCTTAATTGTTAAGAATGTGGATTAGAATACGGCGAAAGGCACATGTCTTAACTATTAAGAATTCAGTGACTTGAATTTTTGGTGAAAAACGATTATATTAACTTGTCTTAATTAAAACGTTCCTTATTAATACGTAATAAATAAAATATTATTATTAATGTAATGCATCGTATCGTAAGGAGAATCTTTTCACGCACCGCTAGGGGGAGTCGACGACTTTTTAAACTTGATAGTAAATTTGATGAATTAATGATATAAGTATGTCTAACTAACTCTCGTATATTACCGTAATTAAATATATTATAATTTTACTAAACGAATGTGTTCAGTATAATCTAAAATATATTCCTTACGTTAATATAATCTTAACTTTACACATTAGTTTAAATTTATATCTATTAGCAAATAATATTAGGTTTCATTTGATTACTTCTTTATTAAGGAATATTTCTTAATAGTTAAGAAATTGACATTTGTCGCAAAGCAAAGATTTTAAAACAATGCAAATACACCATTTCTTTGAAACAAAGAATTACTTTTCTCAGTGTATTAGACGGCACCGTGTACTTAGATTCGTATCCAAATGCCACTCACGTTCAAGAGTTGGAGAAACGCGCACATGGAGAAAGAGCGATTCCACGTGTATATATATACATGTATATACATTTACGTGTATATACGTTTTCTGACTCGGTCTCGCGCGTAATACTAAATCAATATATCCGAGGTTACAACGGGGGAGTTCGGCCATAAGCCCGCAAGAGTAAGCTCAGCCTATTGTAGGGGCTGTTTCGAAAGTAACCGAGCACTCGTTGGGGCGCATTCATGCATCGGGCTTTGTCGGGCTCGTTAGTACGAAAACAATTCCATCGCAATTGTTGGGCACTTGCAAAGAATACGGATGGAAAGTGCTAAAAAATGAACTACATGTATATATGTCTATACGGGGAGCAGCGACACACGCTAAGAAAAGATGTGCGTTAACTCCTAATTAACGAGAGTCCGATCGGTCGTTCGTAATACATGGTTCAACCTGATTGCCCATTACGGTCTTGCACCTTGCTTCCACTTTTTTACTCTTTAAAGATTTTCGTCGTTGAATATTCGCTGGCTCTTCGGTTTTATGCTAATGTACAGCTATACATATTTTTGCGCTCGTTTATCTATTCCGGATGTATATTCATTCGACGCTATACCTATAGGTTTTTTTAATAAACCTCCGCAAGGCCGATGATAATTAAGTTTCTCTCTTGGTCGCCCATGTAAATTTTATGGCACCATCCTCTCGTTATTATCGGGATAATCTATTTGCGATACGAAAGTGTCCGTTTAAGTATGGTCTATGTTATACAAGTGTCTACAGTCTACGTTCTTACATAAAATTTCTAAAAGGTGAAGGTGAGCATTTGTTGCTAGTAAACTGAGAAAAAAAACATTTATGACAAAAAAACATTTATGACAACAAATCGTGCGTTTGTTACTAGAAATTAATATTAGCTTAGAATACAATTATACTTTTTCGATATTAACACTTACTTCTTAACTATTATAAGATTTTTGCAAATTAGAAATGAATCCCAAAAAAAATTATTTATTTTTTTACTAAACGAGGAATTAAATTTATCAAAAAAAACGTTCTGTAACGATGTTGTGTTACCTTTGAAGATCTTTTATGAATTTTTTCAAATCTTTTTATTGATAAATCAGCGAGATTTTCGAGCAGCCGCGAATCATTGTTTTATAATTATATATTACCGTCCAAAAATTGTTATTTACTCTATTTGTTTTGAACAGTATCTGAGATTTTTTCAGATTTTTCTTATAGTTAGGTTTTAAAATTTTTCCTAAATATAAAGAAATATTTCTTATTCTCTCAGTGTAATAAATCGGTAAGACATTATTTTGCATAAAATTGCAAACGATTGGTAGAAGGCTCTATCCTCGAGTATTCAACACTTTTAAAAATATTTACATAAATTCAATAATAACCACAGTAAATAATATTAAGAGGTTTACAATACCTCGAGCTCAAACTGAATATTTTTATTATTGATTAACAATTAAACTATCACCATAATTCAAGCGTTTTTGAGTAAAATTTAAAAAGCAAAAGCAAATACTAAATTCATATAAATATATATACGTCGTAAAAATCCTACAAATCTGCGCAGGACGTTTTATTTTTATGTGAATTGTTGTTGAACCACATGTTTGATAACGCTGAGGGACTCGGTATATGCATGTATTTGATATAATTACTAACATATTAATGTTCAAGTTGAGTTTAGAATACTGTCTTCAGTTTCGATTTTTAAAACGTAACGAATTTGATAAGTAATTAAGTGTAATTAAACGTTTCAGAGAGGAACAATGGTTACTCGACTGAGAACACCGAAAAACTTAAGCGATATATGTTATATATAGTGTCACGGGCACTCTCTTAATTAAAATAGTAAAACTTTTACTATTTTTGATAGTCAAGACAGTTTTTACTTTTAAAAAGTGTATAATTTACTATTTTTAGTAGTAACACATGTATTACTATATAATAGGTTATTATAAACTATTTCAGTTGTAAAAGGTTAATTTTCACCAATATATTAGTGAACATTTACTATTCACAAAATTAAAAATTTTGCTTTTAATAAGTAAACTAAATTTACAATCTAAATAGTTCATATTGACTATTATAATAGTGAACAATGTGTTAACATTAAACAAGTTAATGTTTACTAATAAATTAGTACTTCATTTTACTATTTTTAGTAAACATCTGGAATTCACTAATATATAGTAAGATTCCACTTGAAAAATAGTAAAAACCACTTTTTTTATGGTAGTAAGCTACGACCACTATTTAAATAGTGACTGTTTCCCGCTCTTTCTAATCCCGCGCGCATTATAAGCACGTGAGTCGCGATCCAGTGAAATTCAGATTATCATCGGACAATTATTCTACAACACAAGGCATCATGGATGAATATATAAAATTAAGAACTCCAGACCAATTATGTAATAAATTAGATAATATTATCGATTCGACAACTCTCCAAATACTTAAAGGTATGTTAGAATTATTTATTTGAAGTTATAGGTTATGTTGCTAAGCATATGTATTAGAGTTATACATACAGCACAACATATTCAGTTTATTGTTGCTTATACTATTTTATTTAATATTACTAGTACATATTATTAACTATAAGCAACAACAATTAATTTGTGCAATAATTGTGGCAAAACATTCTTTGTTAGTTTTATACAGAAATTATGTGTTTATCAAATTTTCTACTAATAGTTTAAAGTTGTACTATTTGCATAAATTATTACTAAATAATGATTAATATGCGTTTTTCTAATCCTTTCTACTATAATCAATTGTTTACAACAGTTAATTTGAACAATAATACTGCATGGCGTGCTTTATTGATTTATAATGCATTTTGATCGGTCAAATTCTTGAATCGAAACGGAAACTCCATCGGTTGATGAAATATTAACAAATATCCTCGTTTGACAGTACAATGGTCAACTGGTAATTTTTCTTTTTTACAAAAACTTGTTATAAATTATTGTAAATAACAGCTTCATTGTACATATTATTTTGTACAGATTGATCAAGAATTTGAAAGTATGTATCCAAATAAAGGGATAATTTTATAACAAAGTTTGTTTCGAATATGAACACAAACTATTAAAATACTGCAGAACTATCGAAACCGTATTTGTTAACTAATATAATCACTATGAACATGGTAAATAATACTTATTTTATTTAATTGGAAATAGCTATTTACAGTTTAAAAGAGTTAAAAGCTCCGCTGCTTGTATATTTCTAACTGTCTATTAACTCTGCTATAAAATGTTAAATATGTTTTAAAATCTTATTTTTCATACAACTAATTTTTTTAATTTTGAAATACAGTATCTTACTTAAAACTTTGAGAAATTAAACAAATTATTTTGAATTCTAGAAACATTGAAGGCTCTATTGATTTTGATTGAACTTCTTCCGGTTTCCAATGCTATAAAGTATTCTTCGAAGAAAGGAGAAAAGTGCAAAAAACCTCGACAACTTCTGGAAAGTGCGCACAAATGCATATAGAATTTATTCAGTTAGTGAATTCGTATATGTATTATTTTATGTATTTTATTATTATGTATTTTTTCAATTAGTGCATATTTTTTATAGGAAGTTCAAAGTTTACAAGCATTTGTCGACAAAAGAGGAAGACTGCAGATGGACCAGTACAACCGTATCTAATTGCAGTCAAGGCACAAGAACTAATTTTTTTTATTCAAGGCGATAACTGGACTTTACAGCGCGATAACAACTTCGAAATTACTAACGCATTCGATTTATTATTTAAATTTTTCTACGTTTTTAATCTGGAATTTCCAGTTCAATTAAAAAACTTTTTTCATTTCATGCAGTGCTATGTTTACGATTTATCAAAATTGTTAACATCAAGCACAGTTTCTTCTTTTTATATAAATTTAAATTCTATTGCAAATGCATCAGATACTGATGAGTGAATAGTAGTAGTAATCTAAGCAAAGAAGAAATATTTAAACATTTATTATTTTTAATATTATATTATATTTAATATTTTAATGTATTTAATATATATTTATTTAATATTATATATTATATGTTTTTTGTTTAAATATACAGTTTTGAAACAAACAAGTAAATATTTACTTTTAACCTCGCAGAAATATATTATATCATGCGGGGATGTTTACTATTTGAATTAGAAAATATCAACCTTATGAAATAGTAAGTATAAACTTACTTCCCAATTAGTGCATACATACTATTTAAATCAGTGAGTTCTCACTGTTTCAAATAGTAAACATCACACTTTTATGTAGTAAAAAATTTTGCTAAATGAAATAGTAAATAATTACTAATTCATAGTTGCATACTTTTTACAAACTGAATTAGTAAATATTTACTATTAAACAGTTGTTTTTTACTATTTTAATTTAAGCAGAGTTCCACGACTTAGGAAGTATACGAGAAGGGTAGAGTTCGCGATAGGACACATCGTCTAATCCAAAGGGTGCATCGCATCGCGGACATTAGCTCGATGGTTAGACTACGAGATTAGTAATCCAAGATCCGTTTGTTCAAATCCCGTCGTTCGGCTTTTTCATTCGTTGTACACTAGTCAACACGAAAAAATAACAATCCGATGTTACCCCCACCTTCAATATAGAAGGACTAGTTTTAAAGGTTTCAAACGCGTAGCAACATTTACACAAAACATTAAACTTGTGAACCCTGTGAAACTCTCCGTTCCCTGAACAGTGTATATTATATTATTTTTAGCGTGTACTATTCATTTATTTTAGTAAACGGCATCATGAATGTACTTACTCAAACTGTTCAACCTGCAACAATATATCAACTAATAAAATGTGAGTGAGTGTGTAGCATCATATAACCAAATCATGATAAATATTAAATATATTACAATTATTTTACATAGTTTTATTATTTATAAATTTTATAACGTAACCATGTTTTTCTTTGAATTCAATGTAGGTTACATATTTCTTATTTATAATATGTACACCATTATTACATGCATAAAATATCAGCTAACGTGTATTGATCGTATAAGTATAACCAATAAAATTTAATGGCGCATGTAAACAAGCATCACGAACTAAAATAAAAAACTAAATGAAATGCAATATCGTGTTCAATTTTTTCGATCAATCACGATACATACTATCGGTTGACGCGAGCACTATTTCTAAAGGTACCTCAAGTTGAGCGAGGATCGTCTTTTTAAATGACATTAAATAGATCGTAAAATACGTTTACATAAAATTTACGTGTTATTTATTAAATTATAAATCTTTTCTTTTCCGTAATATCCGTTTACGATAATACAAAAAGTATAATTTACACATGTGCATTTAAAATATAAATTAGATGGAAAGTTCATTTTAACGAAAATAAATATTCATTTATCAGTATTTAATAATAGATAATAATAATAGACTAATTGATTTTTCATTAAGTTATAGCTAATTTCCACTTCATCGTCATCAGAAAATATGTTTAACGAATACATTTGCAATTATCTACTTCCTTATTTCCATATTATAAAGATATTAGAGATATATTCATCGGCAAACATAATATAAATATAAGCTATAGTTATATTAATGTAATGTCATGCACACTTTTTGATTTCTCATCAGGTAACAAGTTTTTATACATACCAAATAATATTTAATATAATCAGTCCATTTATATAAATATATTTTTAATAGGGTCACGTGTAAACGGTTGCCGGTTCCGCGGGCGATTTTCATGGAATTGCCAAACCAACCGGAACGATAGTTTGGTCAAGCTAATTTGCACCTCGTTATATATGTACAAGCCTGCAAAACGATGGCTGTTTATCAGTACGCTTTAATGAATTGATTATTTATTAACGTGGACTCTCGAAAACCTCTGTAAATTTGCAACTCTTTGCGCGCGTTTAGCAATTTTAAGAAGACAAACTCTTTTTACATTCGTTTTTCGAGCTTTCGCCATTCTTATAGTAGTTTACTTCATGATGAGTGTCTATAAAATCTTAGATAAAATTTATTAAAGTTATATAAATGATTTTTCATTTCACTTACAATTTCAATCATTTATTATAGTAGTATTCTATTACTTAAAAGAGATTGAAGTGACAGTAAAAGATGGCCATAAATGTGAAAACTGCGAAGGCAATAGATCAAACGTTTATTATTTACATCTAATCGTGGATGATAATGATTATGAAATGATACTTAGCAATATACACAAACATATGCATATTATTTAATTATTTGATTTTAAATATTATTATTTATTTAATTACACTATAACAATGATTGAACGATTCTGTTTGACATGAGTTTTCACAAATGATTAAATACAATCTGTTTATACAATTAATACACTGGGAACAGAGTTTAATAACAACAAAATATTATTATAGAAATGAAATGTTATCCTGCGGTAAATAAATAGTATAGTAATAAGTTAAGTAATTTATATACGCAAGTGTATATATAATTTTTATATTACCAAATAAACCTGTTCTATTACCTTGAAATTATACATAAATACAAATTATTAATGTTTATACTGTATATATTTAATACTTTTCAAAAAATTACATATGCATTTAATTTACAACATAATGTTATGGTCAATGATTACTAAAATATTGGAATTAACGAATCAATGGCATAACCGCCAGTATACTTATATTTACCAATTTTTCATTTATTTCGCTTGAAAATTTAGATTTTAAATTTCGTGGGCCGTGCTCAAACTTCTCTTCCAGTTCATCCAATTATTTACCCTTCCCTGGCGTTTTTGCGCGCGCAAATATATATAGCTATGAGATTCCATATAGCTTCGGTGTCTCATCCTCCCTCCAGTTGGTGTATGGATGTGTGCTTTATACATTACCCGCCTTCCTTTTTGTCTCCTCTGTCTTTTGAGCGCACTTTGTTTTATCCCATCCTGGCGTGTCTCTCTTTATTTTTCGTCAAGCGCAGCTGACAGAGACTCCAATTAAATTTTCCGGCTGTATAAAAGCCGACGGCGATTTTTCTACCGGCCGACAACAACGTTAATAAAGCGTTTATGACGCGCGATGCCGCTATCTTCTTCCCCTTACGAATTATAAACAAAAGTCTATCTTCGGAAAATTGTTCACGAACTCGCGTCGAAATTTTTGGGTAGAGCCTAACCGGAAATTGCACAAGGGAAAATATCATTACGCCGAGTCTTATCTTTCATGAAGTTTTCTCGGTCGAATTTCATACCAATATTCGTGGCCTGCTTATACAGTTAGGAGTAATGCTTTTGGAGAATCACTTTGTCTTCTTCTCTCGGTGGGGTTAACTAAAATGAAAGAAATTATGATTTCTATCCGAGGAAATTATATTTGCCAATTTTTATATTTTTGTATAGTATATTTAATAATAAGGTTACGTTTCGTTATTCTCAGTTTACAATAATATTTATGGTATCGAAATTAATTATTCTTTTGTGTCAAGATTGTCGTAAACAGTTATAATTTTGAAACGATTTAATTAATTGAATTATATAAATATATGAAGTTATACGTTATATTTATTTTTAGATTAAATTGAAAATATTAAATCATATATAACAAAATAATACACTGAGAAAAATGAAATAATAAAAATTACTATATTTTATAGTAATGATGGGACATACTTCGACTATCGTAATTTTTGCTATATTTTGTAGTAATTTTTGTTATAATATGTAGTAATTTTTGTTATAATTTTTGTAAAAATTACTATGTACATAGGAAAAATTGCTATAAAATATAGCAAAAATTACGATAGTCGAAGTATGTCCCACCATTACTATAAAATATAGTAATTTTTATTATTTCATTTTTCTCAGTGTAAAATACTAGATGAAGATGGGTTAAAGAATTAATTTGAAATCCAGGTATTAACGTGCTATGAATTTTAATTATTATTAAATGGATATTTTAAACTACAATATAAACGAGTTATGCAAACAAAATGACTAATTGAAATATTTCATAGCTGAGAAACCTTAGCCCCAACAAACGAGGGGTCGCAAACAGAAAGGCGCACCGAGCCGCGAGAAAGAATATACGCTTTCGGTGGATTCATATAGGTATACCTATACAACCAAAACGCGAGTACCCGAGGGAATGCACGAGCGCACACGTATACACGTGTACTTAGAGTAAACAAGGTAGAGTAAACGCAATATCGTTACTTTCGCATTATCGGTTGGAGCTTCCTGACAGGAAAACCCGAAACCCCGATAGTGAATCGAGCCGACCGCGCTGAAATGTATTTTTCGTGAAAACCTCAGAGGAAAATTGACTGACTTTTGGCCCAACTCTCGATCACAATTCAACGAGAAAGAATCATCGATAAATCGAACGAATCTTAGGTATGTTTTGTTTGCGCATCGAGAGAAGTTTACATTGATAAAGGAAAAACAAAATTAAAATAAGTACCTATTGGATATTGTGTAGGTACGATGGTGTTAAAAGCGATCGAGTATATAAAGCGAAATTCTGATGATGGCCGGAATAAACGAAGCGTTGTGCCCTTGTCTCCATTCGTAAATAAAGTATTCGGAAATCAATATTGGACTTTTGGTCCAGGCCGTATAACGAGGTATCACAAAAGCAGACTTTTTTCTCAAAATTAGAATATACCAGTCCTTTGTAAAGTTTCACCTATCAAATGTGAGAGAATTTATTCCAGACGTTTTATTAAATTTGCTTTTAATGTTTTATCAAAACTTATTTTGTTCTTATAGAAATAATGATTAATGTTCCACCCTCTCAAAACTATTTGACACAATTTTAAGTAAAGATCGTATAAACATTATTTGATAACTATATACAAGAGGGAAATAAAAAAAAAGTAGACTTATATTTTTAAATCCCTTTAACATGTCTATCCACATGCCCGAGAGCATTACAAAAAGAGCTTAGCGGATATCAATCCACAAAAGTCAATTTTTCTCCTCGGCTGACAGATTTAACGTGGTACCCTCTCTAGAAGAAAGTGTAAACTCACATATTATCCGTGCGACTGCTCGATCGCATTAAGACCAGACACGCGACCCCGCCCGAGAAACGAACATATACGCACAGACACGCACAAACACGGTAAAACAAACGTCAACGAGACAACCGGGAAAACCAAATCTATATACGCTCAGAGTTGGGAAAGCCACGGGGAAATGCGCCGGGAGAGTGAGGGGGTCAGGTCCGGGCAAGGAGAAACCTCACGGCCACGTGCGTACCATGCTCCCTCGTAGAAACAGGAAAAATTTATGCGTTGTTCGAGGGCGCGCGTGGAATTGAAAAAAGGGAAAGGGCTCTTTGTTGGCTCGAGTCTCGGAATTTTCGCGGGTAGCAGTAGCCCCTTCAACCCTTTCGAGGGCTCGCACCTGGGGGATTCGCGGACCAGTATAGCTTTTTCGAGATTTATTGACAAAGGATACATCGATGAATAATGAAAGTGCGCTTGCTCCATGGGAGGGAGTAGCACAATCTCATTCCTTTTGCAGTCTGGTCTGGTGCTCTTTCGGTATTAGAAATCGATACCGCTTTATTATATACGCTAACCTGCCGCACTGGAGAGACTCGAGAGTTTCGCGCTCTCTTTGTGCACCGCGCGCGGCTAATTATACCAACTTGATCGAATGCGATGATTTGCTGTTTATCGTTCTGGCTAATGCGCACATTGAATAACGATTTAATATATTTTACTCAATACGGGCTACACGATTCATGATTGTCAATTATAGATTTGATGTACCTTTAGAATTTACTGGTATCGCGGGAGCTTATCTTGTTAAAGGATGACATTTTAATTATTATTTTATCACCTTATTTGCACTCATTTAATATCATCGATATAATTAACACTACTTTAAATAGTACTCCAAAATTTTCTATAAAATGTATTAAGCTATCTTTGTATAATAAAGGAAAAATATCCTAACACGCTGGTTGCAGATAAAATGGTAGTACCGTAGTTGATAAATTTTTATAAGTATAAAAGTTACTCGATACTAAAAATAGTCAATATTAGTATTAATTATAAGGAGTAAACTGAAAAAATATATACACTATTCCTTTTTTATTCTAGTTTGTGTTCATTTTGGCACTTCCACACCGTATGCCCTTATCGTTAGACTTTTACGGTATTCTCCCACCACCTCTGTGTGGGGGTGCTTACCCCTCTCTAATTATTTCTCCACCGTCTCGCATTTGCCCGAGGTTATATGCTGTGAAGGAGGGAAAACTCATAAGTATAGGAAAACTTCCTTTGTGACGGTCGAAGTATTAAAAATTCTTTGTAGGTGTTCAGGTCACAATGTGTAAGCCCAAACATCGAAACGGAATATTCCACAGCTCCCGCTTACGTTGTGAACTGTGATATTCAAGTACTTATAAAAATGCTACTTAACTTTCGTGATCGGCAGAGGTGCGTTTCCGCGTCAATAGCAAAAAATATGTATAATATCCTGTAAAATACGTATAGCTATTCCAGAATGTCAATTTATCATTTTATTGGTGATATTTTATAATCGAAAATGGCAATTGACCATAAACTCCTGATAATATCGTAAAAAGAAAATGAGATATATTTATCTGCATTAAAATTAATTATAAAACGTCGATTATTTTATAAAATACGTTATTTTATTAAGGATCTGTATACGTATACATAGATGTGTGAGCGTGGGTGTATGTCACAAGTCAGTATTTTCTGTGCCTTTTCTTTGATATAAATAATATAAAAAACATTTGTATGGACAAGTAAATGAAAAAGTCGAGAACATTCAAAAGTATGTCATTAGCAAAAAAACAAAAACACATGCAAAATTAGCAAAGACAACAGAGACAACTTGATTCATATAACTGCGTTGGCCAATGTATAACATCATAGCGTTTGTGAGAAGGAAGAGGTTACCTTAATATTTATTCAAAATCTTAGTTTTAAAATATAAACTAAAACCTCTATTTTTATTTTATATTCTAGTATAACGTTACTATATTTCAAAATATATATTAATCTATATAAAATTTATAATCAGATGTAATCATGATTTTATTATGATTTTATGATCATAAAATCCATTAAATGTTTGACGTTTTTGTCGAGATTTAGCTTCATAATCCTCATCAAAATTTGATGCTTTATCTTAAATTTGCCATAACATGATCTGAAAATCTTAAAGATTTCAAATAGGAGTATATGGACTAATTTGCTAGGAAATTACACAAAAAATAATTTATTAAAAACAAGATTTTTATTAATATTTCTGAAGTCAGCAATTATCGCATTATGTATAGCAATTCAGGATCTCTGTTTACGAAACATTCTACTAAATTCAATAAATAACAGAAAAATTCTTTAAAAGCAACCTCGGCCCTGGAACTCCAGCCTTGCGGGGTCACTGCCTTACCAAATAACGCTAACTATTTTTATTAGGTATATCTAATATTATAATCAAATTTGGGTAGTTGAAATAATTATAAAAATTCTATTTAAGATAACCGTTTCTTAGCAATAGTTGACAGATTACACAGTTACCGGTACTGTAACATTTTTTCTGTATAAGAATACCAATATTATTTTATGTGTAAAATTATATAAGTTTAATTATTATGACCATACTACATGAATATTTTAGTTTCACTGATAATGATACCAATCATGATTCGAGAGATAACAGTAAAATTAACTATATATTTATTCTATATCACCTTAAATATGGTTTTCCCTTAGTTTAAACTATATATCAATTCAATTGTAGATGTACACGTGTACGACTGTTCAGCGGAAGAAATAAATCGTACATTATTTCGTAAGACCCAATTCAGCGCATAAAGCAAGTACACGCAAGCCAGTGGAATGTCCCGTCTTCACGAAACCTAGATAAGGAGCTTTACTTTTTCTGGTCGGCAGCCAGCTGAGACATCCCCCATTCTATTGTGGTACTTTGGACGCGTGTACATGAACTCGTGATCCTATTCTATGGTTCCTTCCCCATCGTGCAATATACCTCGACTGTGTCCGTGCTCGCAGTTAGTCACCCTTCGTTCTCGGCCACGGTCCCACCCTCGCGACCAACGGTGTTCTGGAAATGTAATAACAGTCAATTTATGGGAATTTCTTTGATTTCTTTAGCTGAGGGCTGTTTACAATTTCATCAGGATGATTGCCTACCGAGGGTACACGTTGACATTTCAATTTTTTCGGAGGGGTGTCTTTTCCTCTTTGCGGTGAAAACCGATACGACATTTTTGTTCGTTTCACTCGATTTTTAATTAAATGTATATTTAGAGATGACTGGTGCAGTCAATCTTTGATCATCTGTTTATTGATGTTGTATGTATCGATAGATTAAACAATGCGTGATTAATTACCGATTAAATTAAGCGCATGGTTGTGATTACAATAGTAAAAGCGTGCATCGCTTATTATATTCCTAGGTAAATTGTGATCCTATACTTATATTTTAATAATGAAACTTGTACTTCTCTCTGGGAATGCATTCTCAAAATTAGAAATATAGTAGTTTAGTTGTTTAGAATACGTATATTCGTAAAATTCTTGTTGGCAAGATTTATCCGAAAACTAAAACTACTGTCTACGCAAATAGATGAAGATAGAAATGTATCGTTATTAGATATAGATACGTGTATATATAAAATTCAACCTGAAATTTGCGTCAGATGTGTCATGTTAGTACATAAACTCATCGGTCCGTACAACTCGCATCTCTACGGCTTTACAGAGTTATTAATAATCTTTCAGGAAAATGAGTAAAGCGCAGCTGATAAGCGTCTCGGATCCTCCGGAGCGTCATAACGATCTCGTAATTGCGCGAACGCGTGTTTGCGCGCTCGGGGAATGAAAAGGTGAATTCCCGTGCGCGACTCTATCTGCCAAAACGCGCGTATTGTCTCACTCGTGCTCGCGCGATTTCACCGCATCGGGACATCGCTCGAGGGTAACGCGACGAAGGGTTTCAAACGAGCTCGATCTCCTTTTACTCATTACTGTGTAATGACGCGGTAAAGAATACTTTGAGACTCGCGCCAACTTAAGACTGTTGTCGTACCGCGAGATGGCATTTTGATATACACTTTGATACATTTTACTTCAACTTTATATTTCCCTAGTTCTCGTCAGTTGAGTGAACTGAGCTTTAGTTGTTATTAATGGAACCGTAATGAGCTGAATACTAGACGTAACAAATTTACACCTAACTTTAGATATTGTATAAAAATATAATTTATAATTTAGGTCCTTGCATAAGTTGCTCACAGTCGAAGATACTTTAACTATACACATAGAAGTAATTTATATAATTTTACATTTCACACACAATTAAGATATTTTTGTATACTTATTTCTAAATGATAATTTCATTCTTTAAAATTAATTCTTGACAATGTCAAAATTATCTTTTTTGTACATAAAAAGGATGTGTATAAATGCGCCTTACTTGGACTCCTATACTTATTTCACGCGTGAGAAAAATAGTAATTTAATAAAGTTGGTCAGCCTCTGTAGTGTGTAGCAGACGATTTGCAGTTGGCTCGTGTAATTCAATATGGAACGAAGAGAGATTTTTCAAATTTCGAGGGGGAAACATGTAGGACTCAACATTATTTCTTTCTCCTTTTCTCGTACAGAAATTTACCCTTCACACGAGAGGACGAGCACTTAGTCATTCCTTCCGTAACCTCCTTTCTAGCACCTCGACCTCCCCCTTTTTTCTCACCCTCGTAATACACGATGCGCGCGCTACCGCGCATTTTTCCTCCCTCTCGCGTTCACAAGTCGTTTTTGTACTCTTCGAACTTCTCGGGTTTTCCTGGTGCCCCCGACATTGATGCCCTAGTACCCTCGGCGCTCTTTATCTTCTCGTTTATAATCATTTTTGCTGGCTTTTTTGTGAATTCTTAAATTCTAGATGAGTCGCTGCTCGTTTACTGGTTTTTCATACTTTTGTCAAAGTTCTTATTAGAGCTTTAGAATTTACAGATCAAAAAGTGTATTTTCTCGGTAGCTTCTGATAATCTAAATGATCCGATAATCTAAATGATATTTAGCTATATTCTTAGTTTCCTATTATAATATCCACTCATATATACACAAGTATTCAATTCGTTTACATATTATATAAATATTACATAATTAAAAAATTATTATAGCACTTTATAGGGTATAAAAGAGCAAAATTCATTACTATTAGAGTTTTTCTGCGCTCTGTTCTTTGTTGTATGTATAAAATATATAAAACTTTGATTAATCTACAATGACGCGTTCAATACCTTTTTAATTTGTAACGTAAAGTTACAGGTGTTCATAAATTTAAAAAAATGTATAATATACTTAAGTGTTTTTTATTCTTAAGACTATAAATTGTCTATAAAAGACTATAATATAAAATATGGTGATTACATTTAATCGTTATTTTACTAATTCACGTCTTGCTGTTTTATATTTTCCAATTAATCTTGTTTAGAGAAATATAGAAGCATTGTTGGATAAAAAGCTTGATAGTTCTTGTCTGAGACTTTTTAATGCCTCTTTTATTATCTTTTTAAATTAATGAAAGAGTACCGTATATTTAACACTATAATAAAATATATTTAACTCTATCTTATAGTAAAAATTTATGCATTTTTGATGTTTTGAGATTAAAAATATCTATCCAAAAAATTATCTTAAAAACGAAGATATACTTAAAAATGGTGATATACTCAATTATGTTAAAAAAACCACTGTGATCACTGTGTTAGGTGGTCAATTACTGTGTAAGGCTTTTGTGAGGATAAGTACGTACGTCTAATACATACATGCAAACGTGTTTAACGAGCTGTAACGAACTGAACTGCTTGGGATGGTGCAGTAATATACCTCCCGTTGTTAAATCGCTGCGTTGCCAAAGTGATGGATCTAGAACCACGCGGCTACGGGTATGCTGCTCACTCACAAAGAAAAGCAGTTCACGATATAGTTAAGACTATGCCGCTTTTCTATTTCTACGCTTAATGCGGCCGTTTTAATGCCAAAAACAGCTACCCTCAATTTTTTTTTAATAATTTTTATCAACAGTACACGGATACAATACCTTATTTTAACCATAATTGTGAAAGAATATATATATATTGCTATATATATTGTTAAAGAATATATTATATTGGTAAATTTTCTGCATCAAGTATTGCCCTTTGTTCCCATAATTTTTGTCCAGAATTTTCTATAAAAATTGAGAATCGAGGGTATTTAAACAAACGAGGGCGTTTTAAGCACGTCTTTTTGTTTTAGAATATTTAATTTTGTCTGTGATGTATCTACTAAATATTACCGGATAAGAAGCAAATAATTTATTTACAAGTACGTATTAGACAATTTTATGCACTTATCTACCGTTAAACAATTACTAGTAATTTCTTAAATTTCCAAAGTAATTTGTAAAATTCTCGCTAAATATCAAAACAATCTATAAAACACTTTGATCTATGCTATATGTCGAGGTTTTTTGACATATTGTCTTAAAACTTTGTAATATAATGTTATCATATGTCGCTATAGTTATAATGTCAGCTATTAAAATTTGTAAGCTATACATTGGAAAAATATAATATTTATTTTAATTATTTACTAAATGTATTACCGCATATTCAACAAGTATTAAACACATTTTTAAATTTGTATGTAGATTTAAAAATTTTTGCAATTTTCCTTCAATTTTTAGTAATTTCACATCGAAATAATTTTTTTCGAACAGTATATTACTTTAGCTTTTTCTTGAAAAATAACTCAATGTAACAAAAAATCTTGGTTTAATTCCACCGAAGAATTATCCCCGAAAAATAGAGGTCCTATTTACCAAGATATTTATCTAGACACGAATAATGGCTAGCCCGGTAGACACAAATAATATGACTCACCAATTCTAGGATCAAGTGTATACACGAACAGACTCGCTCGATAATTTCAATTCCCGATTAAAATCTTATCAATGTATACGAATACGCGTCTTAACGTGCGCCTCGTTTACTGGTACTCTCGTGGTTGATCGGTCGAGTTGCGCGAGCCTTTTGTTTTATCTCCATCTTTATCGAGTCGAGTATTACACACACGTGCACCCATATTTATATATATACACACATGCACGGCATTGTCTCAGAGTTTTGCAGTTTGCACAAGGCGGCAAGATAAAGGCCTCTCTTTCTCTTTGTATTCTCAGAACGAATCCTCGGACTGTTTCGTGCGTTATTGCCATGGGAAGCTCTTTCTTCGCCTTGTACCTTCATCCCTTGTATAGGAAAAAGAGAGGGAAACCTACCACTGGGAAAACAGATATGTATTGCCAATATTTTCGCTCCCGCTCGATTTTGTTATTGTGGAATTTCCCTTGAAAAGTTTTCCGAAGAGATTTGCGGATCGTTTTTGCTAAATGTTTCGAGCAATATTCGAGTTCTTTCTTCTAGCTTTTCTTTTATTAAGTATAAAAGTTTCTTTTTATATTTTCAGAGTTGTAGGAATGCTGTGCGATGCATTGGTAATCATTTATTTCCATTATTCTGAAAGTCAGATGAATATTTTATATTTGTAATTCACGATGGAGAAAAAGGTCCTAGTAAAAATTACTGTGATATTGCGCAATTCAAAGACAGAGTTGACGAGTCATAAAAATCACTATGTTGTATAGGAAACTTTACAAGTTTTGGGAAATTTGAATAGATATATAGTAAATATTAATAAATCTGGATAAATATAGTTAGATATATGATTATTTTCTGAGATGTTATGCAATACAAAATATAATGTACTTTGCTTGAATGTAAAATTAAAATAAAATTTAAAAGTGTTTACTTAATATTTAATCTTGCAGTAAACATACTAATTAACACTCGGATTATAGTACAACGTCAATATGATCTTTTTTTTTTTAATAATGAACAGTCGGGTCTTTAAAAGTAAAAACTTCGACCAGTTAGAGATAAATTATGACATTTCCAAGAGAACCTCGTTTCATTAATAATTCTATCATTAGTATAATTTTTCGCTCATAAATTTTCTTTTCTCTATTCGTATCAATAAGCAATCTGTATCGAATCCCCGAAAATTTCGGTTTAACTGTAACGCAATTTCCCACGCATTCGCACAGCTGGCAGAAAGAAATTTTGAAAGTAGCTCTTCGGAAAAATTGCCTTTGGTATATACGGCAAGTATAGCTACAATTTTCTTAAACATCGTACAACGCAAGCCACCGGCGCACGATTCAATATCGACTCCGCGATCAAATTTTCCAATCCCCGTTTCATTGAATTTCGGGTGCGGCGACGACACACAAAGCAACGCCTCATCTTGGGCACGCGTCTTTGTTTTCTCACCCCCAAGGGGGAAACCTGAGAGTCGGTGGCATTATCCGGGTGCCGATGGCCCAGGATATAATGAACGATCACAAGGCCGAATTGTACACGCGTAAATTGGAGCGTAGGCGGGTAAACCCGGTGTGACCCATAATTGCGTGGACCTGGATTTTTCTTGTCGCGTTGAGGGTCTGAAGGCTTTTAATGGCTTGTCTCTCGAGAGATCCGGTATATACGTGTGCATCATGCGTTGACTGTGGATAGAAATTTATACCTCGCTTAGAGCCAAATAGCGCTATGAATCGACTATGAATATGTTTATACTTGGCCTTTTGTTGAAGACCAAGTTTTCTATCTAATTTTTATGTACTTTCGTACATCAACGAATCCAGCTTACGAGTCAATGCACTATCATATTTTGACTTACGTTAGCAACAATTTTCTACAAATATAACAAGTATTTTATTTCGCATAAAGTTTGTTTCTTAATATTTTGAAAGTAAAATTAGTTATTTTTGTTTATAGAAGCTTTTACTTTCAATACTTTCAATACTTAGCATTTAAAAATCTTTGATTTAATGAATATGACTTGTAATATATCATATTTTCTTGTATAGTAAAAATTACATTTAAGATTTACGAAATTCGAAGCAGTTAAATATTTCAAACTTAATTTAATGATAGCTGCAAAATTGACGAAAAGTTACTGCACGACTTATTCCTATTAATTATTACTTACAATTATTTATAATAATTATGATAAAACAGAAATGCTGATTAATGTTAAACTTCAAGAGACTAATTTGTTGGGTAAAATGAGCAGTGTTCCTTTATTTACTGTAAATACATTACCAACTTTCTAATTGTACGAAACCTTACAAATTACATTCATTAATCTACTTCTTGCTTTGATTATATTAAGAAGCAACATTTACGAATAAAAACAAATTAATGAATTTAATCTTATGCCGTATATGATGTAGACGTTTAAAAATTAAAATATTATAAATTAAAACTTTTCTTTATTTGATTATTAAAAATGGTTATAGTCCCAGAATGATGTGATTTTTTATATAAGATACGCACAGGTGAATGTAATTCAAATTAATACTGTTAACTTAAATTACAAAAATTTCATAATAAAAGAATGGTGAGGCTCGTTATGAATTCGACAAACTATATTATTACATAGGTATATATACATATGAAAAATAAAAAAAAACTGTCGTTTCTCGTTTCATGAAAATAAATGTAGTTATTGTTATAACAATATTACTTTTATTTGTCAAAAACATTACTTTCCGTATAATATAGTGGAATAATTTTCGAAACTAGAGTTAACAGAAACTCTCTTGGAAGTTAAGGTATATATCCCTAATCCACTGTTTAAACATATAAAACCCGAGGAAAAATGATTTTGTATGCCGTCTAGGTGTAAGCGCGTTCGTGTGACCTATAATCGCAGGCGAACTTCTTATATTTCGGGGTGGAGTTTTTATGGGCTTGTTTCTTCCAAGACGTTTTATTACTCCTGCAACTCCCTGTATACAGCTCTATTATGTTTACGTATGGATCTTGCGATTGAAATATGGAGGCACGCGTGCCGCATTTATTTGGCCGAGAAAATCGATTTCTTACGGGAAAACTGTACGATGTGTACACATACATGTATATATACGCTAAGCGTATCTTGGGGAGTCGGCTCATTTTTTTACTCGCGTTTCTCCCTTTTTACTCCGTCGGAAAATTCATGGACCGTGTGATTTAATTATCCTGTGATTTTTTTCTCTTTTTTACCCGGTAGAACAAATGGGAAGTCGTCGGCATTTTTCTATTCCCGCAAAATTAATACGAATCTACTGCAAGAAATCGTTGCTGTTTTTTTCACTTTTTTACCCAACTTTTTGCATTTCACGACTGCAAAATTGAGGGAGAAAAGTGGCGTATAAAAATAACGCAAAGTGAAACGGAGCTATATAACGTGGAAAGAGGAGGGATATATATATATATATATATATATATATATAACAAAGAAACGATAGGATTTTGTATAGTTTTATTTCTGTTCGATGAAGCGGAAATAGCGAGTGTATGTAGCGATAGGAAGGGCGAAATCGTGAAATTGTACGGAGAAATAGGTAGAATAGAATGAAGCTCCAGGTGAGTAAAAATGTGCCACCTGCTGCCGCAGTGGCCAATAGCTGACGAAAGACAGCCCTCGGACATTTAATCGGTCAGATTCAAAGTCCAGGTGGATCAGACGATTTTTCGAAATTCAACGTTTTTTTATCCTTCCTGTAGCTTTAATGCGTTTTATTTTTACCTTTTTTTATTTGGCTCTGTTGCTTTTTTTTATTTTATTTCCTTCTTTCTAAGCGTGTATACCCACTTTTATAGTTTGGATTTTAATACTACTTTTATGTCTGGTGATCAGATATTGTTTAGTGTTTAAGGGAACGACCGACAAAAACTATATAAATTCGTTTGTCAATATTGCGTTTGTAGGAAACCGAAATTGAACTTTCAAATCTGCAGTGTATGGAATCAATACTTTTGTAATCAAATAACGGAATTTTTCGAAACATTTTTATTTATCGCAGATTTTATAACCTCATTTTGATATAAATTTTATTGACAACATATTTTTTTACCACTTATATATTTATATAGTATTTATTTTATTAATAGTCTTCCTAATGTAATGTTGAATTTTTATTTATGTTTCAGGTAAGCAGTTATTCCTAAACTATTAAAGCATTTTTAATCAAAGGCTTATTATTAACAGGTAAGTCACTCAATTATGTAAAGGAAAATCAGTAATATGAATGATGACATAAGCAATTATTCAATAAACAAAATTTTTGCTTCTATCATGATTTGTTCTGAAAAAAATATAAATAATTTTAATAAAACAAAGTACGAGTGTATAGATTTTACTGTGGTTTCCAACAAAAAAGTGTAAAAGTGTTATAATTAATTTTTTAATTTAATGTATATATATATATTAAATTATAAAATTAAATAAAACGCAAATGAACATCTGTTTGTTGAAACCCGTTGTGAAATCTATATGGCAGCTGGGACGTGGCTGTTAATGTCGGTATCATTTTTGTGTAAACGATAAAAAACAAATAATTCAATACCGTTATCTTAATGTAAATTTTCCATTTTAAACATATTATAACATTATACATTTTAATAAATATCTGTCTGATGACATTATTCAGTTATTTAATGTGGATAGTTGTATCCCTAGTAGAAATATGGCGATTTTAAATGGTTTGAGGTTAGGAATAGCCATGTGATAGATCGTAACTAGCCAATTTCTATCCATATTTTAGAAATGCCTTGTTTCTACTTTAAAAATCGTTTATATTTCTACTAGGATAACAATAATAGCATTGTATATTAACAGATTTTATAAAAATAAAATAACTACAAAGTTAAATATGATAATTGTATTGACAACTACACATAATTTACAATCAATATAGATACTACTGAATTTTGAAACTTTATTTTTTACGGTTATTGGGCAAAAGAACATTTGTTGTAATATTATTATCGTATAGCCGTATTAAAAAAATGAAATAGTAGGTCAGAAAGATGTATACGAAGCGCATATCTCATTCTTGTATGCGCGGAAGATTTTTCATTTCCGATAAGCCATCATTTATTCGGAAAAGAGCATACGCCTCGGTTTCCGATCTTTCTTTTTTCCTCTTCCCCCCACCCTCCCCCCTCTTCTTCTTTCTCTCTATCTTTCTAAATAAGGCGCTTCTCGAGGCTATTCGACAATTCGTACACCGTTGTCGCTTACCCTAGTGTCATCCCTTATTCTCTTCTCTCACGCTGTCTCAATGTCTCGACGCAATAAATCATAAGCTCGGTTACCGTATCGAGTATGATATGATAAACCTCTATCTCGTATCCTTGATATTAAAGACCGCTCTTTTTCAGTTTTTTCATACACCTATTGTATACCTTTGTGTGAATATCCTTTTTTTAATTTATTTCGTTACGATCGTCTGTCTGTTTCTCTGGTTTTATTTGAATTGTTGTGCCGAAATTTTAATGTATATATAATAATTTAATATGTATATCAAATTAAATCTACTCGTTTTTGCTTTGATACGATTTAAGTTTTTTTGATGGCTGTGATGTAACTTTTTAAAGCAGTGAATGATTATTTGTTCGTACGACGCTCCTAATATTTTTTTTTATTCTAAGCTACTTCATCTGTGTATTTTGCGTAACACAATTGAAAAATGGTTAGTTGTAGTTTGACTTTATAAACTATCGGTTGAGTGTAATGACCTCGTAAGTTTTTAGATCGTGTTGACTTGGTAGGTAAGGACATTCTTTGGGTCAACAACATTGCGAGTGCAGTGTTGCAATGACGCTGTATCGGGTTTTCGCCAATCAACTATCGATTTCCACGATGTGATATTTATAGCTTTCTGCACCTTTCTATAATTGTTTTCGTTATATGTTACACTATACATTAATGTTTAATATAAATGCGTATGGGTCGTCACACTATTGTACAATGTAATAGAGTAACAAAGTTTTAATTTAATTAAATATGCATTTAAAATGTTCAATTGAATAAAACAATTTAATTTATTACATTATTTAAAATGTAAAAATAAAAGATATAATAAATAAATGTAAAAGTATATACGTTTTAAAAAATATAGAATGTGCAAATAATCCAGTATAACTCCAGATTCAATGACACCGATGAATTTCCCAAGCTAACTGCATTTACACGACTTATACCCGCACATAGAAAACGAAATTAATAGAGTCGAGGCGCGGAAGAACCGTTTATCATCGTGGTACCTACTTCGTCTTTTCTCTTTCCCTCGATTTTCGTCATCTTCCTTTCCTTCTATTTCTCTCTGCACCCCTCTTCTATTTTCTCAAGTTTTCGCTTTTGGCCGGTGCGCGAGTATTTGCCAAAGTGAAATATCGTTATTGCGTGCCGATTCGATTATCTGCTTGGGAGAAGCGAGACTTTTCCTGGATATAGAGAGACGCGAGCTTTTTTTGCTCCCGACCGTTCGTTTTCTTTGGCTCGCCGCGCGAAATTCAATTTTCTACCGCTCTCGCGACACTCGGTCGTTTTTATATATGTATATACCTAACTAACTATACACATAGCTGCTCTCTTTTTTTGACCGGCTAATCGTTTCGACCGAGTGCAAATTCGGGAAACCAGCGCGCCAGAAAAATTAATCTCCGGTTATTTTTCGTCTCTCTTACGAAATCGCTTATGGGAGCTAACGGTATAGGCGCGCTTTTTCTGATTTATTTTTGTTCGTGCGGGAGGGGTTTCAAGTATGTTGTTTTTAAACTTCGGCTTATTATACGGATTATTTGAGGTTAGTAGGTGGTAGACTATTTCATTTCCGGATCGATTTTCGGCAATATACTATTCTTTATATATTATTTTCTTTAGCCAATAATGTCAAATATGTTTTAAAAACTATATAAGATTTCAAGAAATTTTTGTACGACCAATCTTGAATTTTATAGAAAAAAATGTATTTTATTTAACGCATTTTTCTTAATGGATTACATTTTTACGAGTGCAGCGCGGTGACCAAAATTTAATCCAATTTAATACCAGTTTTAGAATGCTTGAAATTTTCGTAACAAAATATAGGGCGATCAATATAAGAAAAATTGATCTCGTGTTATTTTTTGACATTCATATGTGCAATGAAAAACATAATTGAATGATTTTAAAAATGTAGAAATACTTACTAATTATTTGACTTTAACGATCCTCTGTTTTTGAACAGATTAATGCATTTTCCAATTAATTATTGCACATACCTCAAAAATATTTCTAAAAACTTTTAATACAGTTATATTTTACTATTATACAGCATACTTTACCATAAAATAAAAATAAAAAAAATCCTTTTACATTTTTATTTTTCTTAAAAACTTGTTGTAAGTTTTTTTTAGTATTAGGTACAATTTTTTGAATTTTTATTTTTTTATTTAAAAACTAATCTATATATAATAATTTCAAAATATTGCAGCATATATCTACTATTATTTTTTTATTACCATATTGTTTTGCAGTATCTCCGAAAAACTAAATTAATAAAGAAAATCAGTTTTTTTAATAACTTGAAGTCGAATAGAGATAATTGGAAAACCCCAAATCGGGAGGAAAAATTCTTTTATTCTCTACAAAGTGTATTTGAACCTTCGTTTTCCCTTCTTTTTTTCAGACATTTTCTAAACACGCGTGATTTGGTCCCTAGGCATCTTGAAACATACTTTTAACATGTTTTTAACAAATTGATGAAATTTATTAAATATAGATAAGTAATATGGAACAATGTTTCTAGATAAATGAAAACTTAGGAACGTCAGAAACTTGGTATCATTTATATTGTTCAATAAAAATTCGTTCTTAATATTTACCACATTTTGTATCAATATTTATAATGTTGAGGATAAAATCCACGTCTGCAAAATAACGTAGCGAAATAATATTCCAATTTACATCGAAGCCTCGCAGGTAGAAAATCCACTAAATTTTTGGGTCCTTTCTATCAGACATTCGATCAGCGGAAGCCACACTCGAGTGTTGTATATATTCATAAGTAGCCGTCGTTCCGCTTCTTTGCTCGAGCGCGTGCCCTTTATACCTTCATCTCGCTCGCTCTCCCTTAAACGAGTCCGACTCTCTTTTTAGCCGCCTCATAAATCCCTCCGCCTTTCTCGTCTCGCTCGGCTTTTTCGAAACGCTCGAAAGTTTCTACATCCACCTTCTTCTTTCGTTCTCTTTCTTTTCCGGCTCTTGTACGCGAGCCGTTTTGTCGCTGGCCTTTTTTCCGTGATTTTTCTGTTTCTTCGTGGCGCGTGCACGTATGCAAATATTATTTTGGTACGCGACTCTTGCCCCGTTCTAATGAATTTAGACGTCCTTTTGAAGCGCTACAGCAATTCTTTTTTTTTTACTTTCACATTTAGTCTGGTAGTGTGAATTTAGAATATTTCCGAGGTCATCCGTTACACCAAATGAAGTATTCTATTTTCAATTACTTAATCTGTTACAGCAAATTAGTACTGAAGGTAGATCCCTTTTCAATAAATGTAAAAAACTTACTTTATAAAATTATGTACACCGATGTAATTATTAAATATTTAAAATAATAGATGTTTCAAAAATGCAAAATTTGCAAAAACATTGTAAAATGCAAAGAAAAATATAAAAATGAGTTCCAGATTGATGAATATATATTTATATAAATTAAACTTTCGAATATGAATTAAAAAGTATTTATTATAATAAGATGAATGACAATATATATCAAAGTTGACTGCATTTTTTTAGTTAAGGTTTATTCTCATTATGGTACAAGATTAACTTTGAATGACCGATACTTATTTGAGTATATTGATTTCATAAATTTGCGGTATACATATTAAAGTCGTACAAATTGAATAAAGCGTTTTTTATTCAACTTAAAGTATTTTAATCAATTAAATAAATAACTACATATGAAAGTACATATATTGCCAAAATCGAATAATTGAATCTGTGATGATAAAAATAATTAAACAAATATTTAAATAACTTTTGGCAAAGTATATATATATATATTTATTATATTAACAAATTGCAGTACTTGTATAGAATATTAATATAGTAACATATAAATGTTTGTTTATTTAAAATTTTAATTTTAATTTAAACTAAAACTATTTAATTTATAATATTAATATTTGTAGTAATGTCTTCATATTGGACATATATTAAATATAGTTGCTTATTTGGGATGTTGATAAAAAAATTTTAAAAATCCGTAGTAAATTAGAATAAATCCGTATACATACGTATGCTTATAAGTGAAAAAATGAAAATGTTGTAGAAAAAGACGAATATAAGGAAAACGCCTCACCTCTATACGAATTCCCGAGACACTTGTGCTTCGCGAATAAGGAAACAAAAGCATTCTCAGCTGGTACTCGGAGGTATAGGTATACACTCACATGCGCATATATCCAACAGTTAGGTTTTCTTTTTCTCGTGTAGGGTGCATGTATGTATGTATATATGGGTGTATACACACCACCTCGAATAAGTTCGGGGACGCTGCTCGTACCGCGGCCTCGGCTGTGAATTGCAAGGCGCCGGCCGAGTCTACTTAGCGCCGGGGATTGTTTTCGCGTTCCGCGCACATGCGGCTCTCGGCTCCCTTGGGGGACAAAGATACGACCAAGCCGGTTCTTGCGTGATGCTCTACCTGACCCACGGAACAAAGGGGACGTACTACTCTGGTTTCGCATAGCTTAGTCTCTCTATGTACCAACTTTTTTTTCTCAGTTTTTCAGGCTTTTTTGTTGGGTAGTTTAAGAGGGAAAACGTGTATATACGAGGAGATGCTTTTAAATACGGACGCTCTATTTTTCTTACCTTTGGTTGTTATTAATACTTTAAAACTTTTCATCCAACGCACAAATATACCTTGAATATCTTCCTGGGGATAATATTTTTTATACAAATATATTCATACGCGAGTAAATGCACTAAAGTGCTTTACTCACTCATTGTACATATTAGAGATATAATTGTTTACTTGCAAACTTTAAAAAAATGAAATAAGGAATGTTAAATAAATAAATTGTTGAATTATTTAAAAGACTGTGATTTCAAGTTTTAATTATTCATTCAAATGTATCGTTTATTTTACTTTTACATAACTACAAATATTTTACTGGATGGTAACAAGCCAAATGAAATTTTTAGGTTGAGAAAATTGTATTAATCATAAGTACTTTCGAGTACGACTTTTGAATTCGTGAATAAAATATTTTTATTTAGTTTATTTAAAGACTATACTGTTGTATTCGCTACGCCAATTCAGTGTTTTTTTAATCAGAATGGACGTAACGTTTAACTGAATAATTGCTGAATTAACGCTGTATAAAGTGAAACAATATTAATATTTTAGTTTTACATAAAGGGTAAGTTTTGTTGAATAAAAAAATACACTAAGCCGAGCACTAAGCGAAAAAATCATCTAATACTAGTAAATACTTGTATAAGTAGAATGAATAAAAAGGGAAACAAACATTTAATATTTGAGAACGTTCCAAGGGCAAATAAACGACAATTATATTATACGTTTCTATAAGTAGGGAATGAATCATTAAAATGCAGTTTCTAGACCTCGGGAACGAGAGAGTCGAAAAGCCAAGTTCGCCATTAACAGATGCTCTCTGATGCGATTCTTAGCGAAGACTTACCAGTGTAAAATAATTGGCGAAACGGGTTAAGGACGTACCGAGAGAGTCGGGCGAAGTAGGTCATCGCTAGTAACGATTATATCCTTCCTGGAATATCCAAGTACGCACTATAGTTATAACCTTATATTGCGTGACGTTGTTTGTTTTATAGTATAGGAAAGAAACGTATATTGAGGGTGGCAAGCTGTTAAAATTGTGGAAAAATTATGTCTTGTCGGATCTATTTAAATTATTTATATATAGGTATTTTTAATCATAGAATTCGTGTTCACGTTTCTCTCATGTACTTTTATTATGGAAATGAGATAATGATAATGAGTTGAAGAGTGATATAACTATTTAAACCTTAGCTGTCGGTGTCAAAATAATTCACTGTTTTAACGCACATCGTGTGCTCATTACCGTTTAACGTAGAAGTTACATTAGAAATTATAATCAAGATTTACGAATTCGTTTGTTATCGATGCTTAACGTGCGAAGGATCTTTTATTAAACTAAACGAGAAATCCATCATCAACAGGTCAGGTACGCGGAAATCGCATTATCAGGAAGAAGATTATTCTTCTTCAGTAAGAATGAACAAACATAATTAATTTTGTTCGGAATATAACGAAATAAAGATGATTCCGATCTACATTGAGTAGATAGCGGAAAATCGAGTCTCAACACCTCAGACAGCACAAGACGGGAGAAACGAGGCAGCAGCGCGATATAGCAGCGAGCGTCTCGAGCGAAAGCCGATTGTCGTTTCGTTTTCCATTTTCAGACCGCCCGCGGCCGGATTATTCCGCTAGCCGAGTTTCCTTATTCCAAACGCTGCCCTCCAGGAAAAGTTTTACCTCTCGCGATTTTCCTCTCGTTTTCTTCGCGCTCCTCCCTTTCGAGTTATAAACCGGATTACGCGAATCATTCGATATAACGAACGTCGCCGTTATTTAGAGAACCTGCTACGAGTTTAATGGCATACGACGAGTCCTCGAGTTTTTGGGAATTTGCATATTTATATAGGAGAGCGCGTCTTTTGCCGCGGCGGCAACGGATCTTCTTGTATATGGTTTATGCCCACCGTTATACATGTACATACTGCACATATACATCGAAATAAAAGTTTCCCGTGCAAATTGACGAAGAACCGTGCGGCTGCTTACGTCGAGAATAATTCTCTTGCTATATGAATATGCAAATTTCCGAAAGTGAGCTCAGGGTTTCACTTTTATTGTCAATTGTTTGTCATTTCCAAGATGAGGGATGGTCTATATAAAGACCGGCTGCCCCGTCAAGGATCTTTCATCTTCAACGTATTCGTGTATTTTGTTTAGAGATGCTTTTATTTTTTTTTTTTGCTGAGTACACTCGACGATATAACATATAATACAATGGAATTATTCGAGGATTGTCGAGGCCTCTTTATCACTTACGTATATATATCTATAGCTAATCTAGAGGGCGAAAAATTCTGAAAATAAAATTATGAAATTGTCTTTGATTATTGTGTTAAATAAATGCAGAAAATAAAGGAAATAGGATGCTTTGGGGTATAATAAACTTTAATTGCGTACAATTGCATCCGCGTATATGAAATCTCTGAGTCTCTAATGTGAGCATTGATATTAAGTATACACGCTTAAATTACGAGAGCTGTAAATATATAAATAGACGTATCTTTATTTTGGTCTAATATTTGCATATACAATTATTAATACAGGTTGCTGAGAGATCCGAGTCATGAATACTAAACGGCAATTACCACTATGGTAGTACGATGGAAACTTTCGACAAGTTGAAATATTGTTATAGGTTTGCGATACAACGTGTATAGGACAATAGTTATCGTGGGGTTTCGTCGTAAGCAAAGCTCGATCGGGCATTCGATTACCCAAGTAATTCCTTGAAAATTAGGAGGACGCCGTAGGGCGAAAATTTGGTAGCGCGAGGCTCGTCGTGGTGCGGGTAGAGGGAAACCGCGCTTTTATCCGTGAAAACGTCGATCCTCTCGCGTAATCTATAATCGCATTTTCCGCGTCCCCACAGTTCTCGCGCGAACCAAACCAAACTCAGAGGACAAACGCTTTGAACTTATGCTCCGAGACTCACCTCGGTGAATCTCTACCCGAACCGAACCTCCTACCTAAATTGTTTACCTTCGAACGTTCCATTCTTGGTATAGTTATAACCAATTAATTTCCTTTTTCCAATAATATTGATATTTTACCATACCGACATATTCAATATTTATTCTTTGATTTATTCGCTTTATAATTATTTTATATATTACTGCTTATTGATATTTTTATCCATCTAATTCGCATAAGTATTTGTAAAGTATTAGCGAGATAAGTAATCAATTATTAATATTAGAAACAAACATTTCTTCATTTTATTTTTAACATGTATACGTTTAATACATTTATGCTAGAAAATAAAAAAATGAAATAATTTAATAAGAAAGGAAATAGGAAACTATTAACCTAAAAGTTGATAGATTTTACAGTAATTATATATTTTTTGCTGTACTTAACATAAACAGGTCAAATTTTTAACGTTAATATAAAAATACTCAAAAATACAAGAAATTATAGTTATACAGATATTGATAAAAAACAAAATCAATTATCACTTTCATAGATATAATTGTATAAAAAAGCTAGAGACACGAACTGCTTGATAAAATGGTTTATTTTACTTCCCACAGTAAACTCTGTTATATTATATAACACGGATACGATTGCAAATTGAGACGAAAAATTTCACACATTGTAAGCACGATTCCTTGAACCACAAACGATCAAATACCTACATTTGCAATTCGCACTTCTTATTCGTCTATATTCTCGGTCCGCTTGCTCTTCTCCGGTTCCTTCTTTGAGTGTGTTACATATATATACTCACACAGACACACATATACATCACGCTTCCGCCTCGTGCGTATTAACATCTACGCTACGGTACGGCTCTTCTGCCCCTCCGTACCCTGTTCTTCCCCGCGCATCCCCGCATATCCCCACCGTTGGAGTTGGTTCACCCGCTACGCAGTCAGGGGCCCGCAATGCCCGCAGGACCCGCGAGACTGGAACAGCAGGCTCGGCTCGGCGGCTCTCTCGATCCTCTCCAACAGCTGGCAGGGAGAGAGAGAGAGAGAGGGAGAGAGATGGGTGGAGTGGTGCGGCGGTAGGGAAGGGAGGGGGTGAGGGGGGGGGGGCGAGCGAGCCTGCGCTGCACAACTGCCAGCAGTGCCAGCCAGCCTATACCGGCATCACGATCACATTCTCGTGGCGCGCTTCGCTCCGGCGCGTCCTCTGGAATCTCTTGATTGCTTCTCTGGTTCCCATATTTCTCAGTGACGCGTTCTCTGGCTCCGTTCTCTTTGTTAAGTGCAGTTCTGTCAGTGCGTGTTTTTTCTCACGCGAGTGCGCGATGGTGAGTGGATTTTCGTGTGGTTCGCACTTAAAAATTATTGCGTAAGTAACGAAAATTCTCGTGGAAGATTGTGTGCACGTGTATGTGTCCTCTGTGTTGTCGATGGTATACATTCAAGAAATATTTCGTGTATACGTGAAGAATTTCGACTGTGAGAGGGTGACAGGTGTGTGGGAGTTTGTTTGCATACGTCGTTCCTAACATTGAAATTGGAGAAGTTTTGGGGAAATCTTAGCTTTTCAATTTGTAAGTATTCGTCATACACGTCAAGGCTAATAATGTAAATTTTTGGACAAAATACGCATAGCCCAATGCACGCCGATGCATATAAGTCTTTCGATTTTTGTAAAGATTCGTTGATCATTTAATTTTAAATTGACTTTTTATATACTTTTATCTATCGAATCGTGCCTTATAACTTATTAGAATCTTAATGCGTAATTATATATCAATTTACTGTTAATTCAATTAATTACACTTTAACTTGCATATTTCATAAATAAATTACACTTTTTAATGTGAAACACGTGACGTGAAACGCTTAATTTCTAGGTTGAAGTAACAAGTGTTAATTGAATAAAGTTAAGCTACTTAGGTGAGTGAAAAACGTGCACATTCTTTTCCGTAAAATATTACTTATAACTTCCATTTACTTTTAATGCTCTACCAATTATTTAAGTTTGATAATAATGTTATTTGTAAACCGTATCAATATATATATACATATAAGAGTTTAAGTGCATTTTTATATAGTAAAAGTATGATACAAGACCATCGTTTTATTTGTCAAAATCTTACACCTTGTCTAGCATTTAGCGTCTTTCGAGCTGTTGTAAACATTTTTGTTCAACAAGTTTAAAATAACGTACACTAACATTGAATGGAAGATTACACGTTTAAGATTAAATCGGAAAGGAAAATATGAAAATTATCATAAGTAAATAGAGGATTACAGAGCATTACAATATTTATCTCCGAGACAAGTAGGTAGTTGCATTTAAATTCGATATAAGCATTACACTCGAAGATACGGAGGGCACTTAATTTCACCCCTCGATACAAAAATGTATTTCTCTTTTTCCACAAGCGGTGCAGATAGCTAAGTAGTAATCCTGCGAAGCTATACATTTCAATGAAATTGTCAGGGTAAAACGCCCCCGCGGGAGCATCTGAAAATCCTTTCGGTTGAATAATTCGAGTCCGAAAAAAAAGCGGGAGGGCGTGCGTAATAAATAACATTCGCGTCCTCGGCGTCGATGAAAAAGAAAGCGAAAAATCCGGTCGGCTGGCTAACCGGGCGTCGGGGCTCGGACGCACGGTGGTACGTGGGAGGGGGGCAATCGTAACTTGTCACGTGCCTCCCCCCTGCTCCTGACAATATGGGAGCCACAGGTCCCGATGCTCGCGAGAGATTCGCCCGCGCCTGCAGGACTGCATAAATATTTATGAGAATTTCCAGCTGCATATCGATTGGAGTCGCGCGAACGCCGCGCGTATACGTATACATAGTCATACTTATATATATATACCTATACCTATACCTATACCTATACCAACACATAATGCGGTCGCTCCTCCTTTTCCTTTTTCTCTCTCTTCCTCGATCGGGACGGCATTATATGGGACTAGGGTTCTTCTTTCTTTTCCCCTTCTCCTCTCCACGCCTCAATATATCCTTCGAGGGTGAGCCTCGCGTGAGACGATCCGGATTGTACGAATTTCGTACGGCCAGTTTCGCTGTGATTTCCGCTATGCTTTTAAAATAGTGCTTCTCGGTATCGATGAGGATTCCGGTCATTTGAGGCTTTACCATTTAAGTTGAATTTTATTTCTTCGATTGGTGTGTGTATTATGATCACTCCGAGAATACGATATTTGTAGATGAGACTTAGGTATACGTTCAATGTATTTCTGACGTTTTGTAATTCAGCAAACTAAACATTTTACTAACATTTTTTTTAAAACGATGACCATTATATAAATCTTAGTGGAACTTCCGAGTTTCGTGCATACTTAGCTTTGCTAGATTTCCCTGAAAGATTTAGAGAGAAAAAATCATACGCGTCCATGATCAATGTATATACAAAAAACCAAGTTAGCATTTTAATCGTTTTTTTCCTTTTTTAGTAAATGTAGGTTAAAACGTAAAGTAAGGTCACTTATCTTTACTGACATTTTTGCATATCAATTTGGTTTCAAAGTGCATTAAAGGAAAGAACTAGATAATACTAATTCAGTATTATGAGTAAGACACACGCAACGCTCTGTTAAAGAATATGACAAACTAATTGTCACTTAAACTATATATTTTTCTACAAAATATTTTGGGCAAATGTAAAAATGTAACTAAAAGAGATTCTATATTTCATTAATATTAACCGACTACCTAAGACAATACTTCAAGTGTACACTCTCTTAATGAAGGTATTAATTCGATACTCTACAACATATAATGGCTATTTATATTTATCATCCATGTAGTTACTGTCTTAAAATTAAATTGAATTAATAATAAAATTATGATTCAAGTTCTATTCATCTAATTATTTGATTTGTCATGTAATTTACTATTTTACGATTTTCTAAAGAATTTAGTATTTGCCTCAATTCAATTTTGCGCAATATACGCTACTATTAAATTATAATTCTTCGATTTCGTGTAAATATTGATTATTAGATATTAAATTATAGAAATAGTGTAAATAAATAAATTAAGTGCTCTATGAAGTAATTCATATTCAAACAACAAACTTTATAAATATATTACTGGAACCTTACATGAAAATGCCACCTATTAAGTTTCATGATACTTGAAATACATATAAATATAATAATAATATAAATCTAAAAAATATAAAGTTTAAAATATAAGATAGTTATTTATGCACATAAGGAATAAAATAGGCATATATTCTCGGGATGAAAGTTGTTGCCCGAGCTTTAGTGAGGACAGTAATTCATCACTGAAAAAACTTTCTGTGATTAAATTAGCGAAAAGTACTTTGAAAGTCACTAGTAGCAAATAATTTGATACGTGATCTCAAAATTTTTGCTACAGAAACTAGTATGCAAACTGCAGTGCGATTGTAGTTGTTGAAATAAGCAATAATCGGTTGCTACGGGAACTCGTATTAATATACAGTAGCTCTTAACCAATTTTTTGTTCGTAGTAACAAAAAAAATAGTATTTGTAGCTACATATTTTGTAGTACGTGCAAAGGCACTTGTACTGAATTTTTTTGTTAAGAATAGCAAAGCTTTAAAGCATTAAATTTAACCATTTGATGTAAGTCAAAAGCAACATATATTTAGAACAAATAATGATCGCCGAAGATGTTGCAAAGTTGTTAAGATCTTGGAAAATGTCCGAAAAAATTGTAGGAATAATATTCTAAGATAATTAATATAAAATTATATATATTTAAAACCTAACTAACCTAACCTCCAAAGATAAACAAAGGAGTCCGCCAATAAGTATAAAGACGTTCCAAGACGTATAAATCATGCATTATCTTTTACTTTTACTAGCGATATTTCATTTGCAAAAAAAATGATTTTCGGGAAATGAAAGGAAAAGCCAAAATTAACCGAGAAAGTTTCATTTTTAACATTGCAAGTATATCTATATATACAAATTTTGAATGTATATAGATATACTTCAAATGCTTTCCGTTGGCGTTCTCCTTTTCCAAATCGAAATTTATAATATTTTTCTTCATCTTACTTTGTACGTGATACAAAATACTTTGCATTTACAAAAAATAAAATTGACGAATTTGCTATTTTAAGTTTAACACTTTCGTTAACAGAAAAACTAATATTTAAAGGAATATAGAATCTTAAAAAGATATAATACATCTCAACTTCAGGTTTTTTGATGGATTAAAATTTATTTTTTTGTACAATATATACTTCTATAATAAACGGACTAATAATTCAAAACTTTAAAAACACTACGATAAACTAAAGTCTATTTTCTTTAATTATTTAGTTTTTTTTTTACTAGGATATTAATGATTATGCATCATCGAAACCATAAGTTGATGTAAGTTAACATATACGTTCTATTGTCCTTATAATTTAAAAATATTAAACTGCAAGCAATGGATTGTGATATGAAATGTCGAAATAGGTTATATAACATAAAATACTTATTTCATTTTTATATTATGTTTATAGCGTTTTTCGTTTATTATACGGTTAAGTCGTATTTGCGAATTTTTCATTTTTATTATATTTACAAAAATATTATAAATAATAAAAAATAATAATACAAAAATAAGTTGTTTCTTAACAAAAAATATGTTTGTAGTTATCATATGAGTCGCTGAAAGCTGTAGCGAAATATCGTTTGCTGCGGCTGCTGTTAACATTTGCTGTTTTCGAGTTACCATATTTTTTGCAACGGCAACTTCAATTTTAGCTATTTAAGCAATGCTTTTTTCTCAGTGATCCAAGGGAAGTCTTTCCCTCCCATATAAAATTTTTCACCCTGAGCATTGAAAGGCCACTTTATGTAACAACAATTTATTTCAAAATTTCTAATTTTTTTCAGTTTTGTAAGATCTCTTGGTATATATTTAACTTAATATAATAAATGTAATTTTGTGTATATTTGTAAGAAAAGGCTAAAATAAGTGTTCAAAGCAAAAAAGTAAGTCTATGGTGAATAAAATGAATATACGATGAATAGAATGGGTCTACGGGGAATAAAACCATCGAAAGAATAAAATGCAATTTTACTCCCTTTGCATAGATCAATAAAGTAGACTTTTTAGATGACTAGGGTAAAATTAATATTTATAGCTGCATAACATCTTGGTGTCACAGTTCATCTTGCGGCAAACGTATAGGGTAAGATCTCCAGTTTCTAACTAAGCAGTCCATACTGGAGGTCGAGGACGAAACGTCTATAATGTTTAAAATGGCTATATTCTGGGAAATTACACCAACCATAGTAGACAAAGAGTAAAATAAGGCTTCTTTACTTTAAAGTCCAGTTTTGGTTCAGAAAGACTGATGGATATATTCTATCTATACATATAAAAGTAGTATGTACACTTTCAAGTTATTTACAAAGTATAAAATTTATTATAAATAATAATTTTTATTAAATTACTATTGTGATATGTGAACAATAAGTGTGCCTATGCAAAATAGGACATAAATTATAATATAATATTTAATGTATGCGGTCGGTTTAACTGGCATTTCATTAAATTGAGATATTAAAATAGATTGTATTTTAATCAGTTTTCATTATAACTTCTTTGATTAAAGTTAATATTATTCTTTTAATATACTCTTAATGAAGTTATTGGATAATAATTGACAAGAAGGTAATTTAGTACAATTATTTTATAAATAGTATTTAATTATATCTCCATTAGTAAAATATAATACATTTAACTATTTTAAAGTTGTACAACGGACTAGCCAGTAGAATAAAAGCACTCACGCATGCACACAATTTAGAATATTCTACTTGGTTAAACTATTTAGGTAGGTTTATATGCCGATTAAACAATTAAAATTGACTGTAAAGCTGAAACAGAAATTTACAACATTTTGCATACCAAAATGAAAAAGACGATTTTATTGGGTATAAAAAAGGTGGTCAAGGATACGACTATATAACGCAGTATTCTCGTGGTTATCAGATTTGGCTGAGATTTTTTTATACACGCCATTTCTTTCTCATATTTTGCATCTACGGCTGTAAACATTGTAGTACGTTCAGTGTGCATGGAATAATAAAGTTACCTTATAGAATATAGGCTATATAACTTTTATTTTGCAATAAACCACTGTGTTATATAAATTTTATAGAATTTAAGATAGAGAGACTTTAAATAAATTTAATAAATAATGTTTGATTTATGCTAAACTATGGATGTGTGGGAACATTTGTGCACACATACCGATTGATTGCGCATATTAAGTTAATTTATACAATCGTAGAATGGGCCACGTCGACCAAGTATACCGTACGCAACTTAAGACTCGACACGATTTTAGGAGTTTAATTATCCTGTGTGTATGCATAAACATTAAGAACCACCATATCTGATTTGTTAGACGAAGCATCTTGATTACGAAGATTGCAGAAATATATAGTAGAGAAAATGCTTCCCTTTCATTATGCGTACAAAGTCTATATAAAACGTGAAGTCAAAAGGGGGAGCTCGTATCAAAAGAGATCTCATTATCATTGTAACTGCACGCCCTCGCGGGTCCTTTGCCACAATTCCGCTGCTCTGTTTCATCCGTGTACACACACACACATATATATATATATATACACATCGATACCGTCTTGCATAAAGGGCGAACACGGGCGGTTCCACGACCCCATAAATATTTATGAGAATTTTCTGCTGCATCGATTTATTCGGTCCTGTCCCTTGTCCCCTAGAGTCTATAAGTATCTATGTGTGTATGTATATATATATATACATTATTATACGTATACACCTACAAAGATTTGCACACGCAGACACGTGCGTAAGATGGATGTAGGTATTCATATACGGAAGGTGACGCTCGATTACCTTGCCAACGAGATTCCCGAAGATTATTAACCCTCTCGTATAGTGTTCTATATACTGAATACGCGTGAACTTTCTTTTCTTACGGTGTCTCATCGAGTTGAAATCTAGTTTCGCTTCGGTGAAACCGCAGCTATATCGCTATGTCAGTGCTTGTGCATGGGGAGATTCGCGGTTTTAAGATATCGCGTTATTATTTAATGTGCACAACTATAACTTCATGTGAAATGTATAAATCTTGTTATTTCGCGTTGGTGTAATTGGACTTTTTTCTATTTTATGTAGACAGCCTGTCATTCGTAATTCCGATATAATAAATATTTATAAAATTTCCATATAATTATAAAATATGGCTGCAAAATATTTCTAGGATCATTTACATCGGTCATTTTCATACAGTGCGTGCGTGTGTGTGTATATATATATATATATATGCATTTCAATTTCGTTTAAACTATAGTTTTATACTATTTATTTGTGTGACAAATTGCATAAACTTATTTATTGAAAATATAATATTATTAATATTTATATCTAGAGATACATGAATAAAAATAATAAAAATAATGTTTTTCCTTTTACTTATTCAATACGAGTATTCGTTTTTAACGCCTCTAATATATAGTCATATTTCAAAGTAAAATTTAATCAACTAAAAATATGAAAATCTACATCAACGTATAATTTATGATTTTTGTAATGTATCTATTGAAGCAAATATTTATTTTGTACGTTTTATTATAAATGTAAAAAAATGTAAACACGTAGATAATTTTCATGTATAATTTTTATTTTTTTCAAAATATAAAAATATTTATTTTGTAAATTATAATCAGTACTGATTTATATTAAATTTTAAATTTGATATATAATCATATTATACCTACGTATAGTGACTGCTTCATATTAATGAATGAAAAATAATAAAAAACAGGTAAATACAATACTTTTCTACAAGAATTTATTATTAGATTATTGTGAAATATTGTAAAATAAAATAATTAAGTCATATTTCATTTTTTTATGAAACTCATAAATTAAAGAGTTATAGTCGTTTAAAATTCTATGAGTTTTCCGATATACACAGACATACTCTATCTTTACGCGATGTTACGATTCTATAACATTGTAACGTTATACTATAGTTTTAATTTATTGTATCTACTTGAATAATTTATATAACAGTAAAAAATCATGACCTAATATTCACAAAAAAGAAACTATTTCTATATAATAATCCAAATGGTCAATATTTCCCAGAATTATATAGAGTTCTCACATTCATGAATAGGAAAGTAGCACTTGTTACTTAAAAATTATTAAAAATGTTTTATCAATATTATAAATTTAAAGATTATATCGAATAACTGAATCGTTTAATATTTCTTTTTTATTTAATTATTAAATATTTAATGTACCTTAAAATCAAAACCTTTTTTAATCGATGTTGCGTGGTTAGATGACGTACATATATCTGACAGTAAAATAGTTTGTTTTATAAAATATTGTATTGTTCGTGGGTCTATTAGGACATTATAGAATTATTAAGTATGACAAGCTTTATGACAACTATAACATACCTATATTTCAAATTTGATAATATAACCTGTGTAATGTTGACATTTTAACTTAAATAATTTTTCTTAATTTTCTACGCATCCTGTAGCTTTACATTAATATTTTCTTTCTGAATCTTTTTAAGGAACAGAATAAACACATTTTTAGAAGCAGTTATCGTTGAATTTTTATGTTCAGATACAAAATAATATTTATACCAGTAATAGCCCAGTAGAGACCAAAGAATTGCACTTTACTGAAATCGCCAGATTCGTTTTCAAAGTAAATAAAATAATCAATTTAACAAAAATAAGAATAATTAAAAGACTGTTAATAAAATTTTGTTATTATGTCATAAACTATAATTTAAAAAAAAATTTTAATAGAGTATAACAGTTCCCTAAGCTATTGCTCGTGGAAAATTGAATTTGATTACGAATCGCTTTAGGATCGTGGAGAATAAAAGGTGAAGGAAACGGGAATTAGGAGAGAGACCTCGGGAAGAACGTGAGAGCTGCATATTGCTGGGTGGTTTAAGTTTGCAAGGCTCAATTGAAATTTTCTGATAATCAGTGAACTGCTTTTCACGCTCGGCCCGATTGCCATTGGGATTGCGGGGGAGTCAAATAATGGTCTAAAAGAGAGTACGATCGAACGGCTGGCTTTAAATGGGCGCACAGGCTCAACTTCTGCTTCGCATTTGTTGCTTCGCAAATTCTCCCAGGCACTCAGCAATCTTGACGTGACGAAATCCGCTGCGCTCTGGGCCTGTCAATAGCTTAATCGACCAATCCTTGAGCAAATTACACTTATCACGCCCAATCGAACAAACAAGATTCGAGACCGTTTGATTTTTTAAACAATAAATTCGAATTGAGTAATTTTTCTGTCATTTTAACAACAATGCTAATAACAACAACAATATCAAGAATAATAATACGCTTTATTCAGGCAAATAATCAAATAATCCAATTATTATTTCATATTGTTAATTTAAATACATTGTTAATTTGATACATTAACTTACTTGAAATGTATCGGTTAACGTCAAAGAAACAGTAATCTACAACAACGGGACTTAGTGTCACCTAAATCTTATTCAATACTGTTCTTCACTCTTACTTATACAAAGTAAATCGAGTTTTGCTTTATAACTATTATAATAGTTAAAATTTAATAAACGAGAATATTTTGTTTGAAGAGTATGAGTATATTTAATAAGACAATCTTATTCTTTATATAAATAGTAAAAAAATAGAAAGAAAATCCAATTGCAAGGCAACATTAAGTCATCGAGCATAACTCGTCAAGTTTTTATATCTTGACTCAGAAAGAAAACTTCATGAAAAAAATAGAAGCAATTCGATTAAAATCAATTCTAGTATTTAAATTGAAAGTCCGAAGGAAAAGCGATTACGTACTTAACGTCGAATCTCTTGGACTCCGCGAGACTCGAGGAACAAGCGAGCTAGCAGAAGTCCAGATGTCGTGGTTGAGAACCGTTTCGTAGGTGGACTCTCCCGGTCTCTTTCTCCGCTTTAGAGCAACGCACTCTATTCTTGTTCTCCCAATAACCGAGTTCGCCGTGGACTCCATTGCTGCACCTTTCCGAGCGCTTCCGTCTTTTGACGTACGGACGCGCGAGAAACCGCAAATTAATGACGACTGACCCTGGATTTATCGACGGGCGGTTTCACTCTTTTTTTTTAGCTGTCTCGTGTGGCTTGACGTTGGTACAATTGGTTATCCACTGGTAGTTACAAATTTCTATCCTGACCAATAGATTTCTTCGTTTTACAGGAAAGTAATGAATTTTAACTTTGTCTAACAGTTTAATTTTGCGGTTCAAAGATTGTTTAGAAACATTTTTTGCAACAATTGTTGATTTTTATGATTCATTTTTTTAGCAAGTTAATTGTAATTTCAAGAGTGCACATATACGTAATAATTTGTACATATAGTGTTGATAAGTATATGTATGTAGTATAATTGAAATGAAAACTTTAATAATTTTTTGACTAATTAAGTAAAAACACCTTTACGTTCAAAATAAAAAACAGATATAATAGCAGCTAATTACTGTAGGTATATACATACAATTTTATTATATCTCGCTACCAACGATATCTCATTTATCAAAGTCTATATATTTCGTAGTGTCGTTGACCTAGTTAATCTACCGGAAGTAAGAACAAAAATTTGAATTACTATTTTGATTAATGGATAATTCGATAAGTCGATAATCGAGCATACATATCACCGCGAATTTGAATCGAATAGGAATGTATACCGATAATAGAAATTCACATTGGTCTTGAAATTTCTCTTAAATCAATTCTGAATATTAATTTGAATCTATGAAACTATGCGGTTAACTTCATTTATTTTTTATTTAAAGTTATTCAATTGTGATACATACAAAGAAGGTTTGACTTCGGTACCAGAAAACCGTAATCCAAACAATTTACTGGATAAGATTACGGTCCTTCCCTAATTATCGTCCATACGCGATCAATATTCTCTTCATCTCGAACTTTACCAAGACCCGCGCAGTTTAATTGGCCAATGAGCTTTTTTACGAACCATTTATACAGCCCTCCGATTAATTCGATACCGAGTTTTTCTCGCTTCGATGCGCCTAAATGGAAATTCCCGGTCGAGAAGTCGGTAAAGAAAAAAAAGGATAATATATAAGGTCCGGGCCAACTGCCCTTCCCTCAATGAGATTCTCCAAGAGTTTTTTCTTTTTGGAGAGCTCACCCTCTCTCTCTCACGCGCGCGCGCGCATGCGCTCTTTAATTCCCGCGACAACTGCCGACCGGATTAGTCGTGGGGGCGCGCGGCCCAGCAACTTACAATGATTATCAATGTTCCCCAGTCGTATAATACCTTCGTGTCCGTCGTAGCCCTCTCCTTCCGCGAAATTGAGTTCTATGATAATCATTTCGCTGTCGCGCTTTATAAATATTCATGGGACGTCGTCGACTATTCCCGAGCCCGGCACTCTTTACATCTCAATTGCCTGGGAGACTGCTGCTACTCCTTTCTCCGCTTCGTGTGTGCCGTATTGCTTTTCTTTTTTCTTTCCTCGACGACTTTGAATTTCTTTTGAGACCTATCCTTTACATTTTTTCTTATTCTACGAGGCGCCCTTTTCTCTTCGTAGGTGCGCGTTTTGACGACTAACTATTAATATTAGAGCTTGTTATAAGCTCTCGATTACGTTTTTCGGCATGCGTTAAATTGTTTATGTCAAAACTATTTTCTTACATTGTAAGTAACTTTCAAAAAAGAATTGTGAACATACAATATCTTGTTATGTATATTTTTAAATATTAAAAACATTGTTTGCTGTATTTTCTCTTTTATTATTTAATATGTTGATTCTATTTTAAATTCATAAATAATGTTAATTATATCTGTGAGCTTCCATAAAAGGTAGATTGTATTGATGTGCCTGCGCATAAAGACAATTATTGTTCCAATACTTTTAAGAAATCTTATAAAAACGTTTGCTTAATATATTCACAATTTTATCAATTTTATTATAACAGAGAAATTAAATAATTTTACAAATTATTATAACGTTAATAAAGCCTTATTTATTTATTTTCAAAACGGTGAATATTTATACAGTAGATAAATCTTTCTGCTTTGTCAAGTTAAATAGTTCGTTTACTGCGAACGATACTCACAACTATATACATGGAAATAATAAAAAAAATTGCAATATACTCATTTATTAAAATATTGGAAAAGTTATATTAACGAATAAAAATTGTTATCTAAGGTTAAAATTAAAACTTTTCGGTTTTCTTTTTATCGAATGCGAATATGTTGTGTATTCTTAGTTAAGTATTGGTTTTTTTCTTCTCAAGTCTTTAAAACTGATTTCAATATTTCTCATTAATGAATATACTTTTTACCAGCTTTCACTTTTACACACTTTACCGAGTCAAACTCGTGAAATATATTCAAGTTTTAATTCTTAGCAGAGTTTGCGATGTAATAGATAAAGACTAAAAGGGTAATTACAAGGTAATTGCAAAGCTATTAACGAACGAGATCAAAGAATTTAAAAGTTTGTAATTCATATCTGTGTGTTCTTGTTCGCGCATTCTTATATTTTCTGGACAAACAAACCCAATTAAATGTCTCTCTTCAATTAAAAACCTACCCCTTGAGGAAGTCTTAAAAACGAAGTATATGTAACAAAAGCAAAACAATAAATTAACGGTTGCGAGTTTAAATGGCGTTCACTGGTATTTTCCTTAAATTAAAAAGTGAAGGGCCTGCACAATGAGTTTCCCGTCTCTCTAGGAGTATGCATAATTTATTTCAATTTCCTAAGCGCTATCAACGTGTCGGTTAACGCTCAACCCCACGGTTAATTCGTTATCGCGGCCGCGTTTCCGGCGACCTTCCACGCTGGTAATTGGCTTATCTTCGCGGACTCGTCACCGGACATCGGGTGAAATAAATTTCATCGCGCAGTAGTGGTCGAGCCTTTCTTCGGGCAACGCCTCGATGTCCGTTTTAGTTGCGCAAACCTTTAACGAGATAGTAGCGTGTGCCCTTGTGTTTTTCTTTCATTTGCCACGAATCTGTAATTCTCGCCTGAAGGAAAAACCGCGACTATCACTTCACTCGTTTAACTAGGTTAGATAGTGCTTTCCTTTTTTACATCTTTTTTGTTATATTTGAAGGGATCGTTAGCGGTACGGTGGCAACTCTTGCTTTTTCTACAGTAGTGTTTTGTTATTCGCAATTAATAGATTATAGGCAAATAAAATCTATAAAATATGTTTTTAATACATTATTGCACACGATGACTTACTCATTTGGTTTATTAATTTAATATATCTGTTACCTATAATTACTATGCAATTCAGCATAGTTGGAAGTTTCTAATTAATTGATGGAATATGATAAAAGAACCCGAAATCTGTTAATTTTTCACAAAAATGAATGATATTCTATTCTTTTGATAAGGTGGATGAATTTTCGTGAATTTTACCACAAATGTAAAGTTAACGAAAAGCTTTAGCCAAACGATATAAAATGCACAATTATATTAAATAGAAACTAATATTTCTACAGATAAAGTTTAATGCGAATATTATCAAAATGTTCTAGTGTAGATAAAAATAAGTGTGTATATCATCTTCTGCTTATATGAAATGTGTATATGTTTATTTCACAATATTAATAAGAGTATCTATATTTTGGTAATATAAAGTGAGATTATTTATTATTAAAAAGATATAACTAGAATCAACACGTTTATCTTGAAATCTTCCATATTTTCTGGTTATATAACTGTACGAGTACACATACTCATCCTACCATGAATTCGTATACGATATCAAAGTGCACGCAAGAGACTCGTCCGAAGTTGTCCCATCAATTTTTTATACGAGGTCGAATCATACTTGCATCATATAAACACGAGTAATTTCGTACCTCCGAGTTTACTTGGCGTCTTCTCTCGAAATAACGTGAAATTTCCTGCCTCGAGCTGCGACGGACGAATTTAAATTTCGAAATTGTCCCAATCTAGCGAAACGGGCGTGCGACGTCGATGGAAGGACGCGAGACGCAGACAAAGATGACAATTTTCCTAGGAGCAAGAGATCCATCGTGTATATCGAGATGTGCTTGATAAAAGAGATAAGCATTCGCTACAGAAGCAACGAAATGGTCTGTCGATTCAATTCCACCTGAAAAAGCAAAGTAAAAAGAAGACTGGTGGCGCGGTAACTTGCTCTTTTCTTTTTTTTTCTTCGTCATCTCTTTCAGGGTGTCTTTGTCTATGTCTTCAAACCTCCTTTGGTTTCTACCTTTGTATAATATATTGTGTAACAAAGAAAATGTATAATACAGATTTTTACATTTTTATAAGGTTTATGTTAATTATCATCACAGGAAATCGTTAATTTAATTTAATTAATCATAAATATAATAGCTTGTACACATGTCTACATTTATAATATGGCTTGTTTTGATATACCTTATTAAAACCCAGGTAATCTACGTAACAATAATGTTTAATTTATAATTATACATACTTATAGCAATTACCGCAAATAAATTATATAAGGATTTTAAAATATAATTAGGAGTATCACGATTAAAGTAAATACTCCATAAAGTTTAAAACAATGGACCCGTTTTTTAAAAGACCAAAGTATATTTAATAATTTCCGCGATAATATTTTGAGAATTCTTCTTCTCAAAACGATATTCGCGCCATCAATGTCGTATGTCGGTAAGCTTACAGCTCTATAGCGTCGAATGATAAGAAAGAAATTAAGGAGGCGTGGTAATAAAAAAAATACTGCAGCAATCGAACCAGCGCGAAAAAGGCGAACAAAGCGGCGACGAAAAACAAGTGAAACTCTATATAGGAGATAAAAAAAGAGAGACCCCAAAGACGGCGATGCGGAAAGTTTGAATAAGCGAGACAGAGTCGACGCAGCGAATCGAGATAATGCACCGCTATATAGCTGCAGCTTTTCAAATTATCGTGGAATGATTTAATGAAGACAACCATACAACTTATTTAAATAAATTGGAGCAATCGATGACAGATAAGTTAAGTATTTGATTGAAGCACTTTTTACAACTACTTGCAAATACGCATAAGAAATTAATTATTCAAATTTTGTAATTGATTTACATTTCGATAATAAGTCGAGATATATTTAAATGGAAATGTGTTATTAATCGTTATTTCCTGTTTATAATAATGTCCATTTCTTTTTTCGATTATGCAAGGCAATCAAGTCAAACAAAAAAAAATATGAATAATATCGAGAACATGAATATTTAATCTAAAGAAATATTAAGGTTTGACGATATTAAACTTGAATTCAGATGTTTGGTCGTGATCGCAGGAAGAACAGAAAGCTCTTAATAGTTGTGGGCAATGCGAAGAAAAAGCGATCCCGTGGAAAGAAAGAGGCAAGAGGAAGAGATAGCGAGTAGAGTAACTCGGCTCTTGTCGACAGACACCGGGAGCTCGTAAATAACGGAATTATGATACTCCCTGGCGTGACACCGCAAGACGCGAGTAAACTTTTGTATAAGAGAACGCCCGGGAGTGCCGGAGGAAGTAATAAGGACAGGACGAGTTGTCGAGGAAGAGAGCACAAAAAACAGGGAGAAAGGAATCACACGAGAGCGAGAGTATGGGAACGAGCACCGAGACAAACAATGACGAGAGAGTAAGGAACAATGAGAGACCTAGCGGATGATGTTCCTTGTTTATGCAATAAATTACGCGATTCCGCTCTTCCCTTGGTATATATACATTTTTTTCGGGAATTTTGAGATCTTGCCTCATTCTTTGAGAATGACTCTGATACAATGGGAATGCACAACGGGTTTATCGTTACAGTCCATTATATTCGCGCGATCCCGACGTTCTAACGATCATGTGTAGTAAATCGCATTTTTTATGCGAATCTCCGCGAGGGTAATCTGCGTAGCTTTGTAGGCGCGCGCATGCACGCCCATTTATTCTGCATAGAAATTTCTTCCCGGGACAATATACCGGACGAAATTTTACCAAGAATATTCATGTCAGTGTTAAGAGTGAAAAAGCACGCATTCTCTTGCACATTCCTACTGCATAACTGCGTCCAATCAAAATTGTAAATCACAGCATTACTCATCCAAACTGTTGGTCGCATCATAAGCTTCTACTATATAGCATTTACGTATTAGACTTGACCCTTTCATTAAAGAAACACTTTCTTTGACAAGAGTTTTATCACAGGTTTCTTAAATTTGTAATGTATATTGAAAAACTTTAAATAATTATAATTATATATTAATTTAATATATAAATTATAAATATAAATAAAATAGTATATAAATTAATTACAAAATTTACTGTTATTCATCTTAAAGATAATTATTATGTTCAAAATATTTCACATTTTTATATTTTAAAAAATTTAAACCAAAATTACTGCGTAGTATTACTAGTAAATTGGAATTTGAATCAACGAGCAAATAATTATATTCTCATTACAAGTACTATAATTAATATTTTCCATTAAATGTAACCTGGTTTAAATGAAATACCTGCATACGTCCCTACGTTTCGATTTAAATCGAGATGAAAAACTTGAAAATAAATAATGAAAATTTAAGTTTTCTTTTGATGTGAAGGAAAATATGTAATAATTGTTTGCCAATATTGTGTATTATACATTAATTATAAATATTGAAATATATACACGTTATAACAAGTGCAGTTATTACACAGAAGACTATAGAGACAGCAATATACAAACATTTTCAAATATTGTTTGTTGAATATTAATGAAACCCACATTTTTATTCGTTATAACTTTATATCATTTTCCTACTATTACAAAAGTTACTCTTACAAAAGCAACTATATTAAAATTATGTTATATGGAAATTTAAATTAAAAAAATATTCTCATTGTTATGGATTATGTAAATGTATATATACACATAATATATATGCTTTAATTTTTTAATAGTTTAATTCGCACTAAAATAAAAATGCTTAAGTCTTGTATGTATTAATCGTTATAGTGTACTAACCTTGGAGACATTTTATTACAGTTTAGCCATTTAAAGCAAGAACCACATAAAATAAAAAAATAATGATCACACGTACATCAAACACAGCCGATACATTTAGTCGAATGGCAGGAGGATAATAACCTATGTCACCCGAAAAATTACGATGCTACGGGACTAGGACGCGGGTAGCGAAAAATTTATGTTCACGACTCGGCAGGTATATAAACGCGAATCCATCGTATACGTATACAAACCAGCCTAAATAATACGTGCCGGAGGTGCTCGGAAAACCCGCGCAACAGGGATTACGGATTACGAGGGCCGCGCTTGGCGATCACGTGACATTGTCGTCGTTGGACCGCGTTGCCTTTACAACTTTGCTCGGCGATTCGCTGTCGTTATTTACAACGCCGCCGCGTTTTACTCTAGGTGTGGTTCTCCGTATAAAGGTACACGCACGCTACACTTGGGAAGTGCTTCCTCAACTTTTGCGGTGGGCCAGTGACTCGTTCGTGCGTTACAATTGACTAATAGCTGCAGTTTCATAATGTTACGAACTTAGGTGTGGGTGTGATACCGACTTGAAATATTTACTACTTCAATCCATTTAAAATGTCTTGTGCGAATTTCAACGTCGACAAAGAAAAAAATAGTTAAATTTTGAAGACACGTATATTTTTTTATTTTTATTAATCATTTCCTTAAATATACTTAACCAACAAATGTATCTTGCTAACGATAGTTTAATTCTTATTAAACGAAAGGTTATATACAGTAAACTAATGGTTAGTTAAATTCCTACTTGGAAACATGATTCTCATAAAGCGATTAGAGCACGTCTACGTAAAGCACAAGGTATTATACTTTTACCAAAAATAACCAGTTATTCCAAAACGTCAATTTCTCTATATTTACGTCGCATCAGTGAAGTGAACTCTGGACGAGCACATTAAGTACGTGGTATACTTTACCAGATCGTGCGGTCGAAAGTTTCGGTGGAAATGCGAGGTGTAACTCGGCTTCGAGCGGGATTATTCTTACTTATGTAAATTTAACTGCGTTTCGCCTCGTTTCGCTTTTAATGGGAGTGTCACTTGAAAGCTCGAGGAACGAAAGTTTCACTCTCCCGCGGTCGATTTGGGCGGCGCGTTTTCCATTAATTACAACCTTCCGTCGTGCTGATGTAGAAAAGAAACTGTAGAGCTTGCGATGAGAGTCCGAAATCGACCCAGAAATAACATTTCCGGAATTCACTATTTTCAAACTATATTGCAATATTTTTCAAATTTTACCGCGATTTAGTATTCAGTATAATTCCTTTTATTTTTTTTACGCAAAGTCGAGATGAGATTCATGAATTTGAATTGAAATACTTTCTTTTCTAGATTGCGCAAAATGAAAATGCTTGCGTGTATAAATTTTTTATGGAAAATTTCTTAATGAGATCATTCGTAAAAAATGTTAATGATGTCTTCGCGTTTGAATGAAATTTGCATGAATTATAAATGTAAAGTCAAGCTAAAAAAATATTTCAATTTAATTATTTAAAACTGGGTGTGATATATCTTATCAAAATATAATGTGTACTATTCTTCGCTAAAATTCATTCGTTGAAAATGAGCTAGAAAACTATGAAATCGCTATGAGAAAAATGTTACTCGTATTATACTTATGCAAATAAAGTCATTAGAACCTCCCATTCATGAAACTAGTAATTACAGTGAAATATTTAAATTAAACTCCAAAAATACTATTTTAAGTAATAAACGTCATTAAATACCAAAATGAAACAATTAATTCAAAGTACACACAATTTATTGAATTCGACGGTAAATAGTTACGAGCACGAGGTAAAATCTTTCCTCTTAAAATTGAATAAATATTTATTTAGAATTAAGAAATTTAGTTCACGAGCTATCAGTGGGTAGATTTTCCGAGGGCGCGGAAACTACCGCAATTGAGTACGTGTGGCAAACGAAAAATAAGTCGCACTCGCCAATTTTTCCTGCAATCCCACTGAATGTTCCTTATACTCCCAAGACCGCAGCATTCCTGGTTTTTCCTTTTTCCCCGAGAATTTCGAGTTCACTCCTCGTTGCACCAGGCAAAAGGGAAACCTCCGAGCTAACAAGTATACCTGTGCACAGAAACCCCGAGATATTCCGGAGTGCTGAATTCACAAAGGCTTTCTCGTTCGGGTTTCGTTGGAAATTATTCGCGGTATGTATACGTATATATTTCCGACTAATCAGAACACGCGACGTCAGGTGTACGTGTCCCGGTAATTGTTCCTGTCGTTCTGGCACGTCTTTATCCGCAACTGTTTCCCAAGTTTTCTTTGACGTATACTTGGACGAAACTGTCTTTGGTTTATTCTCTGGTATACCTTCGAATTTATATACTTCATTTTCTTCTGCTATCCTTTTACTTTGTACTATTTCGACTATATATTTCACTTTTAACTATTTTGAGGCATATATCATTTATATTTTAGTATAATAATGTTTCACTTATTGAAGTTTATGATTAACAAATTTTTTCGTTTTAAAAGTGGAAAGTAAAATATTTTTAAATATTATGGTGAAACGTATTATTAAGTAACTAACATTTGGTTTTTGTAAATATATTACAATTTTATAAATGGAAGAGATGTTTTGTCGTTGATGGTATTTGTAGTACTACCTCAATACTTACTGTATAAATTTTCGTTTAAAAGATATACTGTTTAATTTCTAAAATAATAAAAATCTCGTCTAAAATATAATAAAACGTGCGAGACTTTCTGTAAAGAAACATAATTAAAATTCTCCCGTGAGAAATACATTTTCCACAGTACAATGAATGTCATTTTACCGTAACCAGACCATAGTCGTTATGAAATCGTGTTAAATTCCGCAGTAATCGCATTCATAGATGACAACCTGTACCATTCGATACAAGATTCTTAGAGAACGATTTTTTTTTCTGGTCCAAGGTATCCGCTTGGTAATGGAAAGAAAATAGCATATGATAATTATGTGTAAGCGTCGGTGGGCATTTGCGTAAGCAACGCGTATACGCGCATCGATGGTATCGACCTGCTGCAGCTCGCGTCGAAGGCAAACTGCGCATACGAAGATAGAAACAGCGTAGGTGCGGCGCTCCGACCAATTGCTAATAACCTAATGGATTACGTCCGTGTGATCGTCGATGCGCTTCGTCGTCTCGGACTGTGGATTTCGCAATGTATTGTAATAGGTATAGTCTCGCGATCAATACTTCAATCGTTTTCAGTTTTGACTGTCTGGAATTTTCGGTTGCATTAAGAATTCGCACCGTATATGTACATACATAACGAACCAATGCTTTTTTATTTGTCAATAGGTATACGTATAGACTCTCTACATTTCTTTCATTCCGATCACGCACTTTCTGAATCTCTCGGGAGGCATCTTGTCCAGTCTCTCGTCTCTCGTCTTTCTCCATCTCGATTACTGCGGTATCTTATCCCTGACGCGACATGAGGACAGATGACGAGACTAGAGAGATTGCAGAATTCACGTATCAAATATATTTATGGATTAGGATGAGATGTACACGTGACCTCCTATACTAGGATGATGGGCTGACTGCGTACTGATACTAGGCGTCTCTATTTTACCGATGTCCTACTTTACAAAGTTCTGAATATCAAATTGCCGTCTTATTTGTTTGATTTGTTTAGGCAGCGCTAGCGCGGCTTCAGGGACCTCAAAGTTTCTATGGTACACTGAATTCGGTGGGAAATCATTCTGTATCCAAGGTGTGCATCTACGGGATTCCCTTCCGACCGATATTAAAAATGCGCCCTCACTTGTATGCTTTAAAATCCTAGTTGTATTTTAATAAACTTGACTAATAACTGTCATGTTTATATCGCCTTACTGTTATATTTTCTAGTTATATTGACAGTTTATACAAATAAACATATTTATTTGCATAATTTATTTATTGTTAATAATCACTGACAATTATGCGGCGCATGATATTCACTTACTTAATAAATTTATTATTATTAATAATATTATTATTATTCTATAGTGTTCCGTATAAGGTCGATACCTTTAAATATATTGATAATTATCTAGAGACTGAAAAACTTTTTATAAAGTGCATGTCTAGATGTATTTATAAAAAGGGAAATTTAATAAAATTTTAAAGACCTCGGATCCTTTCTGCTTTTTATGTTTGGGTAATAAGTACTTTTCGAAATCCGTATGTTTAAGTTTTACGCATGAATGTACGAAGCTTACTTTAAAATTTATTCTAATGAAATTCTGCAAATTTCTGCATAAAGTTACATTTAAAACATTCTTTAAAAAAGAAACAAATTTAGATTTGTATAAGATATTTTCCAATTTGTATGACTTATACAATATTTTTATAAATTACTTATAGAATATTGTTTATAAACTATTTAAACACTTTCTATTTATAGAAAAATTAATAAGAAAAATTGTAAATTCCAATTCAATTTTGCGTCTTTTTAGTACGTGTTCTAATTCTTAAATCTGCTTTTTTTACAAGTGTAGTAAACATATTAGCAGTTAAAATCAGTAGGCGATTCGTTTATACTTACTTCTGCATTATTGCTAATTTTATTGTGTCTATTTCACCTTCTTTCTAGAAACCCTGAAACCAGCGGAATAGTTAATTGAATATCATCCTCAGTTTTATACAAATCTGATTTCAAGATGTCGCGCAGTCCCCTTATAAGTGAACATGCGTAGTTAAATAATTATAACTGACATAACTTATTACCTTTTCAAAGCAAATTTACGATTCTATAGACACTGTTTATACGTTCTACGAATATTACGATTAGATTTTTAAAATTCAACATAAAGTCGTGAAAATATTTAATACAAATACTAAATCTTGAATTTTACATTTTTATACGCATTTATTTTATTTACAATGTCGATGTTGTAGCTCACACTTTATAAGCACCTAATAAATTTTCAGGGTAAATAAAATAAAACTTTTAATACGGAAATATTGTAAATCACTATAATTTAAAATATTTCCTAAACATAAAATATTACAGAAGCAAATTTATTCAAGTAAGGTAAAAAATGTTTAATATAAAATAGTAAAGAGTATACATTTCAAAGATTATAACATTTAATTTTTAAAACACGAATATTGTATGTGGGCCACGTCAAATAATACACAAGTATGAATTTAATTAATTTTCTTTCAATGTAGTATTATAATGTCAGGAGCTAATTACAAAACTGAATTATGCACTGACAGTATAAAATACTAAATTATAAAGATATATCGCGAAAGAATTTACATGCAAATACAAATTTTCATATTTGAAATATGAAAGTGACCGCTTGTTACGTAGTTCAATACCTTCCCTTTTTCAGTAATTTCTTTCATTTCTCATGGATTAATAAATATTTAAGCGATTTGAATTATTCTAGTAAACTAAACCACGCCGAATATTCAACTTACTCGTTACAATGAAATATGATTTACCAAAGTGGCTGTGGACGTCGAGTACTTTCCAGAATTATTAAACTTTGTATCATTATTTCTTGATTAAATTTCAATTGCACACCATTGTCGAAATTTTAAGATAATTTTAATTAAATATTTTGTCAGTTGCAAAATAATATGCCGTGTTTTATGAAAATCGATGAGGGATTTTGAAATAAAGATTTAATGGTTTATACACGTTGCGTATACATTTATTTAGTAATGCAAATTTTGTATTAAAACCCGTACAAATTACGCTTGCGTATGAGTTTTGTACAATATTTCAGTAAAGCTATGTCAGTATTATGTAGTTGATTCTCTTATTGCAATTTTCATTACACGTTAAAGATTGAAATTCAATTTTTAAATATATAATTAATCAACTAAATTCTCAAATATCAACTAATAATTTACTAACATATACTTCATTTCGAAATGGAATATTTTGCATTCTGTGAGTATATTGTAAATTATAACAAAAACTGCATTAGTTAATTTAATTTTCGTAAACTAGTATATAGTTTTTTACAATAAAATAATTAATTTTACTTATTAAATAGTGTACTATAGAATTATTCACAAGATTCGTCAATTGAATTACACTTGGCTTACTAAAACATCAACTAATGATCAAACGCAATGATTTCTTCATTCAAATATAGATATTGTTAATTACTATCACAAATTAATCATGTAGATTAAACCTCAAAATGAAAAAATGAAGAAATTTAAAAATCTGGTACAATTTATTTAGGCAATGGTTAAAAATAATTAAAATAGGTAACAAATTAGTTTATAAGTAGTTCAAGATTCCTGTATGGTTTTTTTTTCATTATGCTGACATGGCCACTACAGTTTAATATACCCGGTGAAAGAAGAACGGTTATCAACCACAGGTAATTTTTCCTCAAAAGGAGTAATACAAGAACGTTTAATTCGCGTCCAGCGGGAACCGTATGCGCAGCAAGTAATCCAAAGCATCGACTAGCGGGCGTTTCGAGCGCTCGGGCACCAAAGCAATTTCTTTCCCTCTAATTAAAGAACGCGCGTCGGGAGCCCGCACTTCCTCCGGGGTTCCCAAGGCTGCCGCGGAATCCAACGAGTTCTTCCGGGCTGTTCCGAGGATTATCGGGATTTTCCGAGCACCGCCCGCACTCACCCGATTTTCACCCGACGACGACGACGAGTTTTCGCGCATTCGGCGCATCCCTTCTAAAGCTCCTTTTACTCGTCGAGGGCTATTCGTCTTCGGGGTTATAACATCGGGCTTTTTTATTCCTCTCGCAAGTGAAGGATGCGATTTTCAATAACGAGGATTTATTTCCTAGGCTTGTTTTATTATACGCGAAATCCCTCACAGCCGGGCGTTCAATTCGAAAACTTGCGGATAATGCTTGCGATCAAAATCGGAAAGCGATGCTTTCAGGTGAACCGCTTGAATGTTATTTGTACTTCCATCGATTTTATGCTTAACCAAATTTCGTGCAATCGATCTTTCTAGAATTTATGCATTTTCGGAATAATGGATGAATTTGTAAGTGCATGATTCTCAGAATGTTCTTATCAAATTTTTATAAGAAAATTCATATGAAAAAAACACATTTCGTTATAATTATTACACTTATTAGTTATGATCTTTTCTTTTATATTTTTACAATATTGAAAAGCAATTACAATCATTACAAATACAATATTATTTTGAGTATTTAGTGTAAATACTAATGATTTATATATATAATAGTGATTACTACCCATATTTACTAAATCGTGTCAAGTATTTCATTATCCACAGGAAGTACATATATGTTGCTATGATTTATTATTTAATCACGAATACTAGGTATTAGTTATTTAAGAATTAGTAAAAATATACATTTTTTTGTTTCTCATAGAATAATAAAATTTTGATTTTGCGCGTTCTTTTGTACACGGAACTTTGCCGTAGTTTTATTATTTTATGTAATATAATGTAGAAATAAAATTGTATAGATAAATAATAAGGTATACCACTTTATAAAGGGCTGCATTATTACTGCAATGTATGTTTGCTTTAAAGATTTCACTAACCTCAATCACTTATGGAACTTAGTAAAGGAAATGATTATAATGACAACAACAATCTGACTTTGAATGAAATCAGCATTAAAGCAGAACGGTCATTCGTCAAAGTGACGTATTTCATTGACCACGGCTGGTTCGCGGAATCTACAGTATGTCCTTATTTAAAGTGACTGTGAAACCGAGCGCGAGCTAACCAATTTAAGACGTCTGCATCGTCTTAAATAAACTTATGTCTTAATTGTCCCCTCTATCTCGTATAAACGAAAAAGAGGGTCAGAGAATAAATGTCTCGCCGAGACGGATCACCCAGTCTCTCGTTGCCATCGGGCTTGCGGGCTTTAATGGCCAAGCGAGTACCCGTGGCACTCGTCATGCTCGACCCTACGGTCATTCGACTCGGTACTTCGACCCGCTCGAGCCTTATAAATCACGCCTTGGAAATGACGGACCGCGGTTTTTAAACCATTCGATTTTAATATTCAACTTGAAACTTGGCTAACCTTTTCCAAGATTTATACGCGTATTACGCGGCGTAACTATCGTTCTTCATTAATTTAAATATACAATACGTTATTTTTTTTATATGTGATGTATTTTATTAATGAAGTTAGTTTTAATGAAAAACGGTGTATTTTGTATTTTTGTATACGTATTTATAAATTTTAACAATTCATTTTACATTTCTTTCGAACTTTGTATTATTCAAACTGTTAATAATTTAAGTTGTTAAATTCGAATTATTATATAATTTAAAAACACTTTTCTATAGAGCTTACGTGCAGACAACTTGTTCAGAAGGCCTGCGTGCAAAGTCGTTGATGTATATTTAATTTGCTCAGCGTTTGATTGTACGGTTATAAATCGATAATAAAAGAGTGATAAAACTTATTGCATGGTCACGAGTTTTGATTAACTGATCTAATTTTATTTTATATCATATTTTGCTTACTTGCTGCAGAAATATTTTGTTACTGTTTTTTTTCTTGACAAGGTTAATTAACAATATACATGTAACAAATTTAATAGCGTCTCATCCTTATATATTTTACTTTATAGAAATTAAATAGTTTTAAGAATAATTGTAATTGTAACATTTTAATACCCTTACATCCAAAAATATGTGTAATTAATAAATATAAAATGAAATTTATTTCTCTATCGTTAAGGCATACTTAAGAGATTCACTCGCATTCAATAAAGCTGTCTCATCGTTTGAGATAACATTGTTAAACCATAGGTGAAGGTGTAGCATCAAACAGTGTAGCTCTCTTAAGTTGATAAGAGATCGAATGGAGTTGATACGACGGCAATTGTAACCACCGCTCGGTCTCCTCGAACTTCGTAACAGTCAGAGATTGGTGTGGTAACCGGCAAACAGGACGTTATACCATGAGAAAATGTGTCGATTGACATAATGGTGATTACATCGCTGCCATGTTACTAATCGCTCTTGCGTACACAATTTCTTTCAAAGTATTGTTGTCTCAACTGGTCAGTAATCATTCACTCAGTAGTGCATAATGTTCTCGTAAGCAATTAGTGTTTATATCTGGTTAAATTAGTCCCTTTTTCTACTTTGCAACGGATAATCAACAAATGAGACATATCGAAATTATAATATGTAAATTTATGTGCTGCATATTTATGTACAGTTTATAAAAGATTACTGTTTCAAGTATGGTAAATGGAAAAACTTTAATCAACCTTTGACAGTTTCGAAATTTAAAAAAGCTCATTTCATTTTTCCATCTTTTCTTGTTCATAGGATGATTAAAGTTTTGCAAAATTTTATTTTATGCATCTTGCATTAATTATAATTACATTAATTTTTTTTCTTCCTAGCTTTCTTCTGTATTTTTAGTCAATACACTTTCTTTTTGTTAGCATAATTTAAATTATATTATTTATTTTAGTACAGCAAATATATTTTAATGAAATCCAGAAAGTGATTTAATAAATAATTAAGAACTTTTATTTATTTATTTATTTATTTAACCAGAAAAGAATTTACATAATAGAAACACATACATCATGCAAACCTCCCACAGAGATAAACGGAGTTATCTGTTGGTGGGACTGGTTACAAAAAGAAAACTTAAAACTAACTTAAATATTAAACTAAACTAATATAATAAATCTTTAACAATTATTCAAGTAACAAATAGTATACAACTGTAGCTAAAAGTAATTTGTGACGAATACAACAGAAAATAAAAACTTTTTTTTTTAATATATATTATTTTTAATCCATTTTTTAATTTTTGATTTCTTATTTTTGGTGCTTAAGATTTTCATATCGTTAGGTAACATATTAAATATATTTATTGCTTTGATATAACTATTTTTACAACTAATTGTTCTTCTTGTACGAGATAAAATTAAATTTTTTTTCCTCGTTATGCTGTTAGAAGACATAAAATTGCTTTTTAGAGATTCGTAATGGAACATTAATGAATCTAGTGTAAAAATCTGTTCAATACTTAGTGGATTATTTTCAATAATAAAATTATTCTTGTTTATAATTTTTAATAATTTTTTCTGCAAACTATGTAATATTTTCATATAATTATTATATGCACCACCCCAAGCTATTATACCATAACTAATTATACTATTAAATAAAGCATAATATATCATTCTAAGCGTATCCAGGTTCATAATCTTGGCCAGTTTATGAAACACAAAGATAAGATATTTTGTTTTATTAACAATATATTCAATGTGTTTACCCCAACTCATTCTAAAGTCAAAAATTACACCTAGGTATTTGGTATACTCAACTCTATTTATGTTAACATTATTTATATGAATATTAAAATTATTAACCTCAGGTACACTATCGCAATAATTTCCAAATGTAATATAAGTTGTTTTTTTAACATTTAAAGACAATTTATTAGTAGCCAACCAATTGGAGATTGATTCTAATTCGCTATTCATTAAACATTCAACTTCTTTCCAATTTTTACCAGTGACAATTATCGCAGTGTCATCTGCATATGAGATAATATTATCTGCTAACATATCATTTACATATAAAATAAATAACAATGGTCCCAATATTGTACCTTGAGGAACACCAGTTTTTACTGTCATATTAGAACTAAAAACGTTATCTAATTTAACTCTTTGTTGTCTATTCGATAAATAACATTTCATGATATCATAAGCACCCCCTCTTATTCCATAGTTATATAACTTATTCAGTAATATAATATGATCTACTGTATCAAAAGCTTTTGCTAGATCAAGAAAAGCTATTGCGATTGGTTTGCTCATATCTAAACAATTGTACAGTTTACTAGAGATGTATTGCAGAGCATCTTTAGTTCCCTTATTTTTAACAAAACCAAACTGATTTTTTGACAAAATATCACATTTATTTAAAAAATTAATAAATCTTTTATAAATTAGTTTTTCCAAGATTTTTGCTAGATTAGATATTAAAGAGATAGGTCTATAGTTTTCTGCATAGTTTTTATCTCCAGCTTTATAAATAGGTACAATTTCAGCGATTTTTAAAGCATCTGGCCAAATAGCTTTTTCTATGCATAAGTTAAAAATATGGACCAAAGGTCCTACAATGTAACTTAATAATGTCTTTAATACTCTAGTGTTATTTTATCTACTCCTCCATTCTTTATATCAAAATCGTTGTACAACATCAATGATTTCATATGCAACAATCGGGTTTAAAATATTGATTTCTGATTAATTTCGTTATTTTCCTGCTGTATTCTTGGTGTGATAATTACAATATCTTTGCATTTTTGATAACTTTATTTAGTATTTTTTCATATGTTTTATATATTAGTTTTTCCAAGATTTTTGCTAGATTAGATATTAAAGAGATAGGTCTATAGTTTTCTGCATAGTTTTTATCACCAGCTTTATAAATAGGTACAATTTCAGCGATTTTTAAAGCATCTGGCCAAATAGCTTTTTCTATGCATAAGTTAAAAATATGGACCAAAGGTCCTACAATGTAGCTTAATAATGTCTTTAATACTCTAGTGTTTATTTTATCTACTCCTCCATTCTTTATATCAAAATCGTTTACAACATCAATGATTTCATATGCAACAATCGGGTTTAAAAATATTGATTTCTGATTAATTTTCGTTATTTTCCTGCTGTAATTCGTTGGTGTGATAATTTTTTTCCTTAATTCAGTACCTATGTCAGTGAAAAATTTATTCATTGTATTTGCAATTTCTGTAGTATTATTTATAACTTTCATTTGTTATCGTATATGTAAGATATAGCTTTACTTTTTTTCTTATTTTTACCTAATTTTTGGTTAATTATATTCCATAATTTTCTAGGATTTCTAGTTGAGTTTTCAACTAGTTCTTTATCATACAATATCTTTGCATTTTTGATAACTTTATTTAGTATTTTTTCATATGTTTTATATATTTCTTTGTTTAATAAATTGTTTGTATCTAATCTCCAAATATTATATAAAAATTCCTTTTTATTACATGAAACTGTTATAGCTTTAGTTATCCAACCTTTTCTTGGTTTATTTTTATCTCTTTTGTTACTAATATTCGTAACTGTAGCCTTCTCAATACAAGTTTTAATAGTCGATATTAATACATCAATTGCTAGATTAGGATCAGACATTGTTAGTATATTATTCCAATTATAACCTTTAGCAAAAGAATGGAGTTTGTTATACTTTAGTAGTACGTTTTTTCTATCAGTTCTAGATACTTTAATCTTTTTAATTGATAAAAATAACGGAAAATGATCTGTAATTGTGTATATTAATTTGCAAGATTTAGTGTTAAGTGATTTCATTTTAATAAAAAAATTATCAATACAAGATCCATTATCAGATAAGCTAGATGGTCTTGTAATAGATTGAAAACCTGGATAGTAACCGTTTACTAGAATATTATTTAGAAATTCTTGGCTAACATTGTCTAAATCCAAAATATCAATATTAAAATCTCCTACTATTATATGATTAGTGATATTTTTTTTTATTTTTAACAATTCTTTTATATTCATAAGAAAATCCGTCTTACTTATATCGTGAGATCTATATATTGAAGAAATTTCTATATTTACTTTTTCGTTATTTATACGTGTATTGAGAATTTTAAGTTTACCAATTTCTATTATTTCAGTAAATTCATTTATATTTTCATCAATATAAATAACGACACCGTCCGATTTATTCAATTTACTATTATTGTAATGCATTTTGTAACCTTTTAGATTAAAGTATTGATAATATTCCAAATTCCAAGTTTCAGCACAAACAATCATAAAAGGCTTAATGCTCAGACCATTAATTAAAATTTCTAATTTGTTAAAATTCGCATTTAAACTTCTTATATTAATATATAAGATATTGTCCTTATTAGAATTTATATAAGTATTTAAAGTATCAAAATTTTTTACAACCAATTCTTTTTTTAAAGTATCACTTAATATCTCAGAAATCACTTCAATGTTGCTTTCCATTTTGATGATCTTGCTGGATACTTGAGCTGTTTGATGCAATAGATGATACCGACATAGTAGATTTAGCCTTTATCCTATTTACCTTTCTATTAGTTATATGTTTAAAATCTAATTTACCGATGTATCTTGGTATACTTGGACTCATCGGATAGTCAATGTTATCTATAAATTTTTTAATTTTCATTTTAACACTTGGCAGCACTCACTATCATTGGCCACATGTTTAAAGTCATAATTTTTGTTAAATTTATTATTGTGATATACACAATTTACACAAGCTAGTTTATCTATATTCATGCAATTTTCGGTATTATGAGGACCAGCGCACTTCAAACAAACTTTACTATTTGTACACTTATTACCACTATGTCCAAATCTTCCACAATTGTAACACGGTCTTATATCGATAATGTCATATACTCTACAGTTTTGATAACCAATAAAAACTCTATTTTATTTTCTCTTATGTATTTGTAAATTTCACTCGTTACTTCTATTATAACACTTTCTAGTCTCGTTCTCGTGTTTTCATATCTGTGCACAACATTGCATCCAGTATTAAATTCTATAAAATTTCTTTCATTTAAATCATTTTCTATAGCTTTAGTATTTAGATTTTCAAAATTATCAATCCCTACTATTTTAAGCTTAGGTTTAAATACTTCTTCTTTTTTGACTTCACATATATTTGATAATTTTTCTTTCAAAATTTTTTCCGTCTCAGTAGCACTTTTTTCGTTCATACATTCCACTATCACTTCAGAATTATTTTTATTATAAATTTGCTTAGTTTGCACAGATTTCTTTTTTATCAAGTAATGCGCGACACATTTCTTGATGTCGTATTTGTCCTCTTTATTATTATTTTCTTGATTATTAATTTCGGTACTTTTTTGGTTTAATATTTTCGTGATTAATAACTTGTGAATATAAAGGGTTCTTTACAACATTGTCTATTTCCTTGTCTTGTTCCAAAGCACTTTTTAATAGTAAATTTTTATCACTCATTTCTGATACCAGTTGTTTTAACAATTTATTTTCGATTCTTAAAGTTTCAAGTTCTGATTGATCACTAGTTAGATTTAAGTCTACATTATTGTTTCATTAATAATGTCATTTAAATATTCTTCTCTTATTTGTAGCCTTTGTTGTAATTTTATTTGTGCAATAATGCACTTTGCTGTTTCATTCAGACACGTGTCTTTTGTAATTTTGAGGTTAGATTTAGACTTGAGTGTTCCGGGCAAATAATAAAGCATTACTAATTGCAATTCCACTTTTTGATTTATTAAAGTCACTCTTATGATATATATTCTCACAAATTAAGCACGTCACAGTTGTTACTTTACTTTTTGTACACTTATTACCACTATGTCCAAATCTTCCACAATTGTAACACGGTCTTATATCGATAATGTCATATACTCTACAGTTTTGATAACCAATAAAAACTCTATTTTTATTTTCTCTTATGTATTTGTAAATTTCACTCGTTACTTCTATTATAACACTTTCTAGCTCGTTCTCGTGTTTTCATATCTGTGCACAACATTGCATCCAGTATTAAATTCTTTAAAATTTCTTTCATTTAAATCATTTTCTATAGCTTTAGTATTTAGATTTTCAAAATTATCAATCCCTACTATTTTAAGCTTAGGTTTAAATACTTCTTCTTTTTTGACTTCACATATATTTGATAATTTTTCTTTCAAAATTTTTTCCGTCTCAGTAGCACTTTTTTCGTTCATACATTCCACTATCACTTCAGAATTATTTTTATTATAAATTTGCTTAGTTTGCACAGATTTCTTTTTTATCAAGTAATGCGCGACACATTTCTTGATGTCGTATTTGTCCTCTTTATTATTTATTTTCTTGATTATTAATTTCGGTACTTTTTTTGGTTTAATATTTCGTGATTAATAACTTGTGAATATAAAGGGTTCTTTACAACATTGTCTATTTCCTTGTCTTGTTCCAAAGCACTTTTTAATAGTAAATTTTTATCACTCATTTCTGATACCAGTTGTTTTAACAATTTATTTTCGATTCTTAAAGTTTCAAGTTCTGATTGATCACTAGTTAGATTTAAGTCTACATTATTTGTTTCATTAATAATGTCATTTAAATATTCTTCTCTTATTTGTAGCCTTTGTTGTAATTTTATTTGTGCAATAATGCACTTTGCTGTTTCATTCAGACACGTGTCTTTTGTAATTTTTGAGGTTAGATTTAGACTTGAGTGTTCCGGGCAAATAATAAAAGCATTACTAATTGCAATTCCACTTTTTGATTTATTAAAGTCACTCTTATGATATATATTCTCACAAATTAAGCACGTCACAGTTGTTACTTTACTTTTTGGATGACATTTAAAGAAAACTTCTTCATCCAGATCGGGAGTGTCTACCACTCCCGACGCCATGATGGCGTATGAAAATGAAAAGAACTATAATTAAACATTTAATCAGATATTGATTCAACGTAGTAAAGAAAAAAAGCTATTTCAATTCGAACGTCTGTAGAAAATAATTAAAACAGACAAATTTTTGTTTTATAAATTAAAGGGTATATATACTGTTGTATATTGTTGACATGAATAATAATTACACCATCAATTTAATTTATTATAGTTGTAGATCTCACATTATAATATTAAATATATTCACTCATTTTATTACGTAATACTAAGACATTTTATTGAATTTTTAATAAAAATTGAATGACATAAGTCACTCATTTACTGGGTGATCGTATGTGTACGCATGTCTTCTGAAAAAACTTACAGGGTCACTCTGAAAAAAATACCAAACCGTTTGTTTTTTACATTTTTTACAATTTGTGTCAAGTCTAGGTTGAATAAATGTTATTTGTTTAAATATTTAATCAGTATGTGTTCCCTTAATTAGAAAAATCATATAATTAATGTATGTTAAAGGAATTTAATACAAGAATGCATAATCAATCATATCAGAATTCATACAATCGCAAGAAAATTATTTTTTTCCAATTCCCGACAGTTTTGAAGTTAATAGATCGATAATTTACTGGCTGCTAGTAAATTTTAACTATGATATTGATGTACCCAAATGTGTCAGAATCCCTCTTTGACCGTCCGTCGATTAGCTCGCTAATGAGAGTAACTATCCAACCTGGTTAAATGCACAAATGAGAAATGATCCCGCGGTATTCGCGACCACGAAAACGCCTCTCTTATCCAGGCTTTCGATAGGCAAATGAGAGAGAGAGAGAGAGAGAGAGAGAGGGAGAGAGAGAGAAACGCCGCCGCTTGGCAATTCAATTAAGTCGGGATGTGCTCGAGGGTGGGATGATGAGATGCGAGGGAGGAAACTAACGGCCATCTTGCCTTTCGGAAAAGTTATTGGAGACTAGGTTCGTAGACTGTTTTCCTCTCCTCCTCTCTTCTGGTCCCGTTCCGTCTGTGTCGGTTCGCCTTTTAACTTTATGCGCGCTCGTGTATGCGTTACTCTCGCGTGGTTGCCTCGGTTAATGGCGGGGGCTTGTATCGTGGTTTTGGAAACGGCTCGCAATTATGTTTATGTTGCACCGATGCGTACTTTCGGATTGAAGAAATCAAATTAAACTTAGGTTGAGTTTCGTGCATTTCGACCCGTCTGACTGAACCGTGTACCTTTTCTACTGATTCGATTCCAATGGAGATGTAATGCTTTCGTAGAAATCAACCTCTTGGTGTGAAATGTTCCGTGGATCGTAAACGAGTGATTTTCCTTTCATCATTTCGTTTGCAACCGATCGGTTAATTAAACTCTTTTGTGCGCTCTGTAGAGTGCTAGTTTTAATTTGTAGTTTTCGATACTAATGTACGCTTATCGAAATAAAAAAACCGCTGCCAATTCATTGGCACGTAGCTTCCTCAAAAATTAATGTATCACTTCTATGTGTAATATATTATTTTAAAATATGAAATTCAATTATTTATAATAAATTAATCCAACTTTTTAAAACTGTTTATAGTTAAATGATTTAAAAACATTATAAATTAGTACTATTATTAAAACTACTCATTATTTTGGAATCTGAACCATCAATACAAGGAATTATAAAGGAAACACCAAAGTAAGTTGTTTTCGTAAGAATTGGATTTACCGATTAATACAACACTAATTGACTTCGAATTATAAAATTTAATTAATTCTACCAAATTATCTTATTTTACTTGTAAAATAAAAGCAAATTTATAGATCCAAATACAAAGTTCCCCGAATTCGAAAATTGGAAAGAAAACTTCGCGCACAAGCCGAGCGATATTGATACAGTAAAATAAATAGGCGGTACATGAGGACACACGTACAGATATTTTCTATAAATACGTGATTTGGACTCTAGACATATCAAAACATACTTTTAGTAGCAATATCATACTTTTAGGAAGCAATAGCTTATTCGTATAAGACACATTTATAAATATATCTATCCTGTAGATAGCTACAGACTAATGAAGATAGATATAAAATCTATCGAAATGTCGTTAAATTCATTGTTGGTTTCTTCATGAAGATTGAAAAACACCTATTTTCTAAAAAATATATCTTTCCGTTAGATTTACTTTAAATATCGACGTTTAATATTTATTTTTGTCAAAAAGAAGAGTTTCGCGTACTTCTTTATCTTTTTAAAACTAGTGCATTGTTCGTGAAAGATTAATATAAAATGTTAAGGAGTTTTTTAAGAAAAAATTGAACTTTTTTAAGAGAGAATAAGTCAAGAAGTATGAGGTCAAAGTTTTCGTTTTATTCAGTAAATCACTATATCTGTAAGTAGATGTGGCCTAAATTTTGTTAACCTTTGTGCACAATCACTATAGTTGTAATATGCACTACCTATAGATGTATATTGATATATTGGAAACTTTCTCAAAGTATGTCATAACTTTTCTTTTATTTGAAATGAATTGATATTCAAAATTTATAATTAATGTTTGATATACCTTTTCTTGCTCTGAGAGAAGGTAAGGAATCTATATACGGCGATATAGATGTATTATTTTGAAGCGTTAAAATATTTAACACATATTTTTCTGCTGCAATTGAACCAAAATTATCGAATATATGTAAAGTTTAAAATTAATCTGAATATTGAAAAATGGCAAGTATCTTATGAAAAGTGTTGAAAGAGGTGCATGCAAATAGAGTTTTTGAATAAGTTAGTAAGTCTAATGGGTAAAATTTTAAAACCATCTTGCTTTTTTGTTCTAGCGCTGAAGAGTCTAAACCAGCTGAATAAGAAGAGTGACGTGCTTAGCCTCGATGATGACGTCACAGCACACCCCACCCTGGCCTTGATGCGCCGCATCCTCGCAGATGCACAGGTAAGCTGCATATAGATTACTAATCGCAAGTCAAGTCCGAACTATCTTGATAATTGGGGATCTGTCTCACTATGCGGTTATAAGAAATAAAGGGGAGCTTTTGAGGCTTCCTCGACTGGTGGCCTATGCTGTATATTCTACACCTTTTTGTTCTCCTCTTCAGTTTTTGCGGTTATGTAAGCACTTGTGTTTATTGCCTGGATTTACTAGGGTTTAAGGTTCCTTAAGATGCATGGGTAAATAGGGTAGTGCCTTTTTGTAATATTTTCAAATATTTGTAATTTTTTTCAAACAACATAGGTTAAAGTACGTTCAACTATAATATTTAAAATTTGGAGTGAATTATTTTTGTAACTCTACTAAAAGATATTTTTAGTGCAAAAATGGTATTTGTCTTATGAGATTTATATTTCAATCGTTCGAACAATAGCAATACGGATTTTGTTCTATCCTCTATTAATTATTTCTTATTATAATTTCATAAGTATAATAGATCAGAAACTTTTAGAAATGAAAACTGTACTTATCAGTTTCTGTATAAATTATTGAACTATTGAGTTAGTGTTAATTTAGTATATATAGGTAGATAATTTTTACTTATCTAAATGAACAAAGGTTTATTTGTATGACATAGATGCCTATCTGCATTAATATCTTAAAAATGACATTTTAAATAAATAAAACGATTTTATAAAGAATCTATATAAATAATTTTAAAAATTTCAATATTACAAAAACGATATATAAAAAAAAATTCTTTGAAATTCTGGTACTGTCATAAAAAATACAAAAGAAAAGAATGTTGAAACTCGACCTTTTGTAGATCTCAAAGAAAACGGAAACTGTAAAACATTCCCAAAGTATCATGAAAAAAGCTCACTACAGAGTGGAGGCGGTGGCTCAAGCCCCGCGACCTTATTCAAAACCGCGTCTCTCCATCGATCTCTTGCAGCCTTTTGGACTGTGTGTGTGTGTGCGCGCGCGCCCACCAATGGAAAAGAGGGCGAAAGGAAAGGCTTGGACTGTTCGTCCGACTGATGGATAAAGAGAGATAGTTTGATTGGTGTAAATGATTTGTGAGTCAGACTTCAAGCTGTTAATGTTTCAGATCGATCGGGACCGGAAATTATTAATCAATTACCATGATTGCGCGTATTAGCAATCTGGACGAGATCTCCCGGTAATGTGGATTTCATTGTGACACACGCCAGATTTCGAGAGCTTTCGAATTTTTTATGAATTTATTTTGGGTGCCATGTCGTATGTGAAATACACTGTCGGGAGATTTCGTAGATACAATACAAATTTTATTATTACGCGGAATATTAATATTGTAAATGTTTTTGATTGTTTAATAAAAGTTACTTAGGAAGCTTTTAGTATTTCAAAATATACTTATATATTACACATAATAGCTTTCCGATTATAATCTCACGTAACGTTGAAAAATATCGAACCATTTAAGGCGCTAGAGTACACTCGTTCGAAAGATAGTTCATTGAAATATGTATGTCCGCACGTGATGTGCACGGTTAAAGAATATTTGATCCTCATTGAATACATTTTCAAATTCTGGTATGCATACTTTGATATATTTACAAGAATTAGTTAGTACAATAAATGTTTAGCATGTAGGACGTGAGAAATATGATAAACTTGAATAACACTACGGATCCTCGCGTTAAATATTGGTACTTTGTATCTTAATATAGTATATATAGGTAGATAATTTTTACTTATCTAAATGAACAAAGGTTTATTTGTATGACATAGATGCCTATCTGCATTAATATCTTAAAAATGACATTTTAAATAAATAAAACGATTTTATAAAGAATCTATATAAATAATTTTAAAAATTTCAATATTACAAAAACGATATATAAAAAAAAATTCTTTGAAATTCTGGTACTGTCATAAAAAATACAAAAGAAAAGAATGTTGAAACTCGACCTTTTGTAGATCTCAAAGAAAACGGAAACTGTAAAACATTCCCAAAGTATCATGAAAAAAGCTCACTACAGAGTGGAGGCGGTGGCTCAAGCCCCGCGACCTTATTCAAAACCGCGTCTCTCCATCGATCTCTTGCAGCCTTTTGGACTGTGTGTGTGTGTGCGCGCGCGCCCACCAATGGAAAAGAGGGCGAAAGGAAAGGCTTGGACTGTTCGTCCGACTGATGGATAAAGAGAGATAGTTTGATTGGTGTAAATGATTTGTGAGTCAGACTTCAAGCTGTTAATGTTTCAGATCGATCGGGACCGGAAATTATTAATCAATTACCATGATTGCGCGTATTAGCAATCTGGACGAGATCTCCCGGTAATGTGGATTTCATTGTGACACACGCCAGATTTCGAGAGCTTTCGAATTTTTTATGAATTTATTTTGGGTGCCATGTCGTATGTGAAATACACTGTCGGGAGATTTCGTAGATACAATACAAATTTTATTATTACGCGGAATATTAATATTGTAAATGTTTTTGATTGTTTAATAAAAGTTACTTAGGAAGCTTTTAGTATTTCAAAATATACTTATATATTACACATAATAGCTTTCCGATTATAATCTCACGTAACGTTGAAAAATATCGAACCATTTAAGGCGCTAGAGTACACTCGTTCGAAAGATAGTTCATTGAAATATGTATGTCCGCACGTGATGTGCACGGTTAAAGAATATTTGATCCTCATTGAATACATTTTCAAATTCTGGTATGCATACTTTGATATATTTACAAGAATTAGTTAGTACAATAAATGTTTAGCATGTAGGACGTGAGAAATATGATAAACTTGAATAACACTACGGATCCTCGCGTTAAATATTGGTACTTTGTATCTTAATATAGAATCTACATTGTAAGACAATATTAATCAAATTTTGTCGATATTAATCAAAACTATTGTATAGTTTAACGACAGTATGATAAATCACATATAATCTTAAAATAGTATGTCAAAAAATCCTGATCGATTTTATTTAAAATCCCAGTGTTTTAGGTAATCATTAGGAAAGTGAATCTTAATGCGATCCGTCGACTGCAACTAAAAAAAGTAGTCGATAGTTATAGAGAAAACCCGCCATTTAAAAAAAAAATCAACGCGAGCTAGGTAGTAATCGTACCGGTATTTACCGTACATAGAATTTCTGACCGTACAGTCAAACTCACCAAGGCTCCATTCAAACCACTTTTCGCATGCTAACCGAGCCTTTTACGCCAAAGGTATATTCAAAGTTACGGGCGCTCCAAGATCGAGTAACGCCGTTCGTTTAAGCGCGCCGCGCGAGTTTCGCGTGCTTCTGGAACCGTCGGAGTCATTAATTAATATAACCGAAGCCCTTCGTCATACATCATAAAACCTATCCTCATTGCCAAGACACGCGTTTGGGTCGTTCAATTTTTTTTGTCGTGCTGCCCCAGTTAACAAGTGGCGCGAGGATAAGCGAACGCGACCCTTGTTCTTCTTCTTTTTTTTTAAATGTGCAACTGCTTCATTATTATGCACGCATCAGCCGAGCGTGCGGCGAATTTCCCGTGTATTTTAATTGCAATTACGGAGTTGTGTTTGCATGCCCAGAACAACTTTTTCCACAACTCCGTGAAAGGGAGGTGCACCAGCTTATACTCGTCTGTCTCTTTTCCATTTATTCTAGTTCGCGCAGTTACCGCTTTTCAAGTTTCTCCATTTTCCATTTTTTTTACGACGATAATGTATACGTATGATACTCGAGTGTCATATATGAATATTTTAAATGTAGCAAATCTACGTGGAAAGTTATAAATTTATGCTAATCTTTCTAACCTTATATACGTTAGTGCGTCTAGTAGAATTTTGAATGTAGCAATTTGAGTTTCACGAAAATTTAATTCACCTAGTTATTTTTAAATTAATGAAGAGTTTCATCGCTAATGCATTATTTCATTTGAGTTTCATAAGTTCTTTTGATTTTATTAAATGAACATTTATCTATTGTCATACAAATTATTTCAAAACGAATGTCATGTATGATTAATAAGGTTTGAAATACTATTATTGAAGTTTGTGTCACTTTAGTAATCCTGTGCTTACACGTAATTGATAGTTTTTAATTATTAGGATTGCAATGCTTTCATGATAATAAAATGAAATCGGAAATTATGGAAGTATTTAAAAGTTTACTCTGGAATACTGTGATGTAACATAATCAACTTTTAGCAATTCTATTGAAATCGTTGATTAGACAGTTGCTAGATTTGTATAAAAAAATATCATTGTAATGAGATTGTGAAATAAACCGCGAGATGCATTATAGAAACCAAACTTATGAGTTTGCTTTCTTTTTATCGAAACAAATTTCATTATTATTGGAATGAGAAACTATCGATGCAATTATTAAACTAGAACTTTAAATTATATCGTTTGAATGAAAAATATATTTACTATTAATTGCTAGCGTATAATTCGACTCCAAATGCATGGATTTTTCATCGAATAAAATGTTAAATAAATCAATTATATATAAAATAACATAGAACGAATACAAAAATTCATATAGGTTGAAAAAAACTATGCCTCCAAACTGTGACGGTGCTTCTAAAATCCAAGGCACGGCGCAGTTGCTCATAAAGATAATAAATCCATCAAGCCACGTATAAGAAAGACGGAGACTCGCGAACCACGACAAAAGATACCGTTTCAATAAAAATTTGGAGAGAGGTTGCGCGACACGTACGGATAAAAGAAAAGTTGCCGTGCCAAAGACGCAGGGTGAATTCGCGCGAAGCTTTTCATACGTTATCACGTAGCGCCTGGGAATTTCGTTAGGCGTCGCGCGGAGTTTCGTCACCGAGGCGCATATAAATACAAGCGCCATTTTTGTATATAGCTTATCCCCGCTCGTCTTCGCTTATATGTATGCACACACACACACACACACACACACACACATGTGTACCTTATCAACCGCTTCTCGTCTCTCTTCGCGTTTTCTTCTCGAACGCTCGCGGATTTGTTGCAAAATTCGAGTCGCGTATCCGGGGGGAATTTCACTTTAAAATGCCGTCCGATGCATTGTATTTCGATTACTTTTCTCGTAGGGTTGATCGATGCTATTGTTCACCTATATGGATATTTGTTTGGTTTTTGTTGTTTTCGAATGGTATAATTGACGGGAAGCGCGCGGTTCATGTTTTGTTCACTGCTAACTTTTGTGTGCAGAATTTTTCTGTGGCTTGAGTGTACACGGGAAATTTAACGTTTCGTACGCTTTCTCTTTGTCGTGCGTTTTTATCCATTTTTTTTTTTTCGAGTGCCAAATTTATGTTCGCCGAACGTGACTTTGGTGATGGAAAACTCGAGCGCATTGTTTACGTTTGAGAGTGTTAATGTTACGATAATAAAAGTGCTTACGTACTGTACACAAGTTTATTTTTTGATAAATTTCCATTGTTGCGGATAATGTATAATTTGAAAATAATATTACTGCATCAAATCATTTATTTCGATGTTGTTTTACTCGTTATCAGTATCATACATGTTTTTCATTTTGAAATGCTTCTACCCTAGTAGAAATTTACAATTTGAAGGTTAAATAAAACTAATTTTGCCATTAATTGGCCATTTATTGGGCATTTTATGACACTTGGCCATCTTTTGGCTTAAAAAACGTTACATTTATGGTTAGATTTCTACTAGAATAATCACTTATGTAATTAATATGATATTTTATACGAAATGAAGGATTCACAAATAGATTAATAAAAATATAATAGCTAAGAATTACTAGAGAAATCGTGATTTGAGTAAATCAAGATATATCCAATTCTTGCACGAGGCTTTTACCGTTATATTTGACTTTATTTGATATTTATCGACTTTGAAAGAAGTACATTGAATCAAAATTGAAATAGATACCGGGGTTTCATTAGAAAAAACCATTTATCACAATTATTCAGTAACACGAACCATCCTTACAATGGCTTTGAAAAATTTATGAACAAAAAAATCTCGAGGTATTTAATCGATTTAATAACCCTCGACTGGTTAAAAGTTTTAAAATTTAATGATAAATATTTCCTTTTTGCTTCTCCCGCATCCGGTATGTACTACATATACATGTTCGTGCAATCATGACAAAGAGAGCAAGATACTGGTTATTTCGATGCGATGACGTTAAAGCCAGCTTTTAGAAGTCCCCGAAACTCGATTCGATTACGGAGTAGAGCTGCGCGATTAGTATACCTTGCTTAAATCCGATTAACTACGGTAGAATAGAAAGAGAAATTCAAATCTATAGAGAAATCGAATGGACATGGTTGGGTTTCCTGTACGCGCAACCGGGGATAAACGTTATACTAAATTTTATTTACCGTCTTTGTTATTTAACTTTGATCATTTGTTTCCTTAATGACTACTTATACTGTGAATTACTTTCAATTTGATTCGAATAAATTCTGATTTATCATTTTTAAAATAATGAAATACAAAGTCATTATGTTCAATTAATTAGTAAATAATAAAGAATATTTATATAATCAAAATATATTTAATACTATAGTATTAATCTAATTTTCTCGGATACATAAATAGAATAGGTAAGATAAATATTTAGTCGTGAATTTTTATTGTACTAACGTTATTAAAATTGAACAAATCTCTATAAAACGTAATATAACACTATTGAGTAATTTGCAGTAAATGTGTATTTATTCTACGTGAGATTTTCATATTTCGACATATATAGTTATAATTTTTAAAATAAATATAGAGAGATTGAATACAATTACGTAATAAATAAACGTATTATTTATTTGTCGTAAAAAACAAATAGAGGTAGCTAGTTTCACTGAATACAATATTTAAATTTATGACGATGAGGATAACGATGAGGCTTTGGTATAATTATTTACGGCATATGTACAATTTAACCAATATTCTAAACGATCCAGAGATTTGTTTGTTGAAAATATTGATACATTTGATGAATAAATTAGTATTTTTTTTATTCTATAATAATATTTGTATAAAGAAGGAATTGAATATAATTCTAGAAAATATTACGCATTGTTTATAAATGTCTAACTTTGCAAACGTACAAAATTAATTTTCTACGCTTCATCATTTACGAGTATAGACGAATGCTAAATTGCGAGGATTTTACTCAACGTTATACAAATATGTTCACAAAGCAAACGAAATTTCGAAGCGAATACCAGGATTGTGGAATTGAATCACTAAGATTTATTTATATCAATACAAATATTTGAATCTAGTGCACGTGAGGAAGAAAGGTAAACTGTTCCACAATCTACTCGACGATTAGTCATCAAAAAATAATTGCACCAAAATAATACTTGCTTAAGTTATTAATTTCCGAGAGATACTCAGTCGTGAGGTCGATATAAAAAATTCATTAAGGGAATCGGGTATATCGTGTCCTTAGCTTGATTTATTTATAGAAGCGCAAACTAACAAACGGAGGAAGACGGCTATAGAGAGGAAGAAAATGGACGAAGCATCGGACATATTTTCGTGGTAATCGGCTTACACGAGTGCGTGACAAAGACAATCGCATTTGGACCCTCCTATTATACTTATACGGATGAGACGAGGGTGGGGTCGGGAGTCTTGGTTAACGCATAGTCGATTTCCATTGGAAAAGCTTCTTCCTCCGATCTCTCTCTGTACCACTCAACTCTTGAGGTATACACGTACGTACGTACGTTCTACCGAATGTATTACAAATACGACCAGGTTGCGATTACGTGTCGCGGGATTCAACCATGCTAATTTATGGAATTTCGCGGCACCTGGATTTGCCGGACCGCTTAGCTATGCATGCACCATTGGGCGCATGCTCGGCTTTCGGCTTTGGTAATGTTTAGGGTGAGCTTGAAAGTGCGAGATAGAGATAGAGGTAGAGGTAGAGGGACGGAGAATTTAGAGGGGACGATTTACAGGTAGGAGACGAGACACTCGGAAGCAAATGCAAGAGCTTGCTTGTTTGCGAGACATTGTGCTGTACTTGTCTTTTTAATGGCTTGCGTTACTTCATTAAGCTAAATGTTTTAAAACGTAAATTCTTAATGCTCCATTTATTTTCAATTTAAATTTACTTTTTTCTTATTTTATTTTCAATAATAATTTTCTTTAATGTTTATTTTACAGATTTTTTTATTTCATAGAGCAAAATTAGATTAAATGTAATTAATATATTATTAGAATTATTATTTGAAATGATTTGTTAATTAACTGCCAGTTATGTAAAAACGTATATAGTTTGTTATTGAAAATGTTATTATGTGTATTCTTAAACTGCAATTAATCTACCTTTAAAAGTATTAACGACAATAAAACAAGTATCGTAACTAATAACGAAAGTTTGTTGAGTTGATAAAATTAGTCATAATATCCGGAAATCGTAATTGATTCTTGTCAAAACTATTTTGACCGGTTGGATTACCGCCAACCAAAGTTTTACCGCAAGTGATAATAGGCACGTGATGACAATGTCAGGAGCCCGTAGTTGTTATCAAATTGCTCATTCCATATACTTGGTGAAATTCAGTTAGAGAACGGTAATGGAAATCCATTAGCGGGGCATGTACCGACTAATTACAGGACACCTAACACACAAACCCCGGGTTTCTGCAATAGGTTTCATCCGAAAAGTCTTATTTTCTCGTGGGCACGGGCACGACCTGTCCTCGGAATCGATAAGCCAACAATTTGAGGAAGCTTCGTCGAACGCACGAGTCCGTACTCCATCGACGACGTCGAGGTATGGAGTTTAATTAGCAGCCAGTGCACACACAATCCGTACGTAACTCGGTCGAGCCAAGGCGATCCGGGGGCTGGGTGGCGAACGGACGGAGCACGGACGAAGAACGGGGGGTCGTCGTCTTCGAAAGGGTTAATCCATTAGTCCCCAGACGAGGCCTCGCGCGTTGATAACTGCCTTTCATTAGGCGAACAACCCGGCGCCGCGATGACACTAATGAATCGCATTGCCTGCGCTACCGGACTCCCTCGATGAGCTGGCGCGGTGCTGCGCGGTGCTGTTTGTCTTGGTCTCGAGTGCAACCTAAACTGTGCAGCGGGATAGAAATTAATGGCCTCTGCCGAGGAACTTTTGCCGACCGATAACGCGACCACCCACTATCTCTCTTCTCTCGTTTTGGTCGATCACTCGGTATTTCCGAATTTGTAGTACTCTGCTGAAGGCTATTATAAACAGGACTCGCTGATGGAACTTGCTTCAGATTGGGTTCATTGAGTCTTCTGAGGTTTCTGCACTGCTTCTCTCGAATCGAGCCTTTGTTCCCTCTGTGTTTGGTTATTCGATCGTAGTACTCACTTTCCCATTGAAATATAGTAATTGCTTCAACTTGATTCAACATTCTGTCCTTTTTGTTTAAACTACTGTACAATATTGTAAGTGTCACATTTAAGAAATTTAAATTTTATGGAATTATCAAATTCGCTATTCGTTGTTTTGCACGAATCATTAAAAAAATATTCTTTTTTTAAACTATGCATTTTAAAAAATTCTATAATGGAATATTAAAACGTCTAAAATTTACCCCTACTAACCAGAAAAAAGTAAACCTTAAAAATTTAGAACCTCTCAAATGAAAGTGTTTGATAAATACTAGATTATAAATGTGTCTAAAATATACATAGCTTAAAAAATAGAGCTTTGAGGACCTAAAAAATAATTTGATTTTTTTTACATTAATTCTGGCTTAATTATAATTAATCAGAAATATTTAAAAATACGTTCAAAATAGTTAGTTATTGTAAGATAATTATTAATAACAAATTAAATCTGCCAAAAAATTGTTAGTTACTTTTAATATGTCATCAATTAAATGTCTATAATAAGTTTGTATGATTATTCATAATCTAATTAATAATGAATTTATGATAATTTTGGTCCAAATTGAAATTCTTTTGATTATTATTTAATTTCATTGTAATTTTTTTCCCTACAAAATTTTAAGCAATTCGTATATTGAACTGGAAACTATTTCGTTTGAATCATTAGAATATTATTTACTAGTAATTATGTGAAATAATTATGCAAAAGTATATGTATAAAAATATTATATAACTCTACTTTTGTGGGAGATGATTTTCTACCTCGCTCTAGGTTATCTGCTCGGACGAAGCGAGAGAGAACATCGAGCAAGGCATAAAAACACCTCCGACAATAGTTTCATTCGATATTATGTGATTTTCGTGCAGCAAAATTATTTTAATTCAACTTATTTTAAAAAGATTGTGATTTTTACATAATATATACTAATAATCATGATTCTGTACATTTCAATTATTAATCGATCCAAATATTATTTTTATTGGAAAAATTCTGTTCAATATATATACTATAAATAAAGTCAATTATTTATTAATTCCGAATCTGGAATTGAATAACCTCTATACATACATACACCTATATACAACAAAATTCAATGGGAGTTGATGAAAAAGGCTCAACGGCTCACAGAGATAGGAAGCTTCATCCACTTGATTGCAATGAAATGAAACTCTTACGCAAAAGTGAATGTCAAACGATATTTCTTTTGGATCGAGATAGAGTTACAAGTTAGTTATAGAAGTTAAAGTAGTACTGACATTTGCAATTTAAGATATTAATGAGGTACTTGAAAAACTTTAACAATTGTTGGAGTGTACCTACGCTTATCACTGATTTCCGTAAATTGTGCACATGTATTTAGGTGGATGCTATGTTTACATTTAACAGTTGCTCTTATCACGTGTTTTAAGTGTGTACTTAAAACACCTTAAATGCTGATATTCGTAAAGATTTTTCAAATGTTAGAAAGTTAAACAATTATAGGCTAGTATACTATATTATAATTAGTCACCAGTAATATAGAATGTTAACTAATCTCATATTTTTTAAGGCGCATTAATGGTTAAAAATAAATGTATAAATATCAAATTACTTAATACAGTAAATTAGTTAAAATTACAATAATTGAAATACCATTATACCTATAAATATCGAACAAATGTAGACACGTCGATAAAACGAGTTGAACTTTTGAACTACTTGCGTTTGTAGATTTTTTTTAAATAAATGTATGTATAATTTAATATTAGTTAAAAAATAATTTATATTTTATGCCGAATTATTGGTTATTTTATGCTAAATTAAAAAAAAAGATACTTATTTCTACATCATCTAAAGCATTGCATGGTCAAATACATTGACAAATAAATGCCAACTATTCTGTAATTGAATGCCCAAAAAATTAGGATTATATAGAGGAATGGAACTTTAACCTTAAAGTAACACGTGGTGTATGCATACATCTCCAAGATTTTGTTTTGATCACGCGTCCAATATTTTCTAACTTGTGCATGTGAAACATATTTTCGTGGTAGAATTCATTGTTGCGAGAGAAATAAGGACGTGTTCTTTAACGCAAGTGTTATGTTATTGTGGGTTCGTAGCTGTTTTCTAACTCGAAGGTAAAATAATTTGGTATAGAAGATAACCTGATCAACCTTACGAGAATCTGCTCATTCGATTGGAATTATGTGTCCTACACCAGAGGATTGAGAAAATTTGTTAGTTAGTCAAGTTTTAGAAGTGCAATAATATTATATTTTTATAAGTGCAACAGAAATTAATGCAACTATATGCAGCTAAATCAACGATCACACGCATTATTTAAACTAAACAATAATTTTTTATAAACATTTTTTACGCATCGTTAGACAGTAAGCTATAGTTACATTTTAATAACTGCAGAATGAATAAAATTTGTATATCTATTCGTTAACTGTTTTTCCGTTAGGAATGATGTACAGTTTCCGAGTTTTAATAGATGCGATATATCACATCAAACTACTTGTCCTTTCTCCCTTCGGCTTCCCGAATAAATTCTTTGCCCCCCGAATGGTTCGTTCAGTGTAGAAGCAATGTATCGGATCGCCTCGACCTCTAAGGTTATCTCTCCGAAATAACTCTGCTCGGTTGCAAATTTTAAGTCACTTGACCAGTAATATATTTACTACCACATTTCAGTCAGGTGTTGCCCTTTTTCTCTTCACTTATTTAGTAAACACATTTTTCATAGTTTAAAATTATACATTATATAATAACGAAATTGACCTTTATTTTCCTATAGTATCTTTTCCAGTAGCGTGCAGTATAACAATTTTATGTTTAAGATTCATTTATGACAAGCTTCTTGCAAATTATTCGTCAATTATGTTTTGCAGCAATGTAAGTTATACTATGGAAATGTAGTATTTAAGCCATTAAATAATTAAGAAATATTAAGAAATCGTATCGAAAAGGTAAAAACGGGTTACATGAAAGTACAATACAATAACCCAATCATATCATGAATTAAATCATCACCATCAAAAGTCTTTTGGCTCGGAATCTCTTAAAAAAATGTTTCGCGCTTCAGTTATATATATGTAGTGAAGGTGGAGGGCGAGACATTGCTCTCGAGAAAGAGAAATATAAATTAAAAAAAGAAAGAGACCGAAAAGCATATCAAATATAATTATAACGCTGCCAGCTGCGGCATTAAACGCAAGTTGCGACACATTTGCCCTCTTGGTGCACAGCAAAATGAAGGAAACTCTTTGACATTTTTCTCTCCTCCGTGTACTGAAATATACAAACGAGTTGTTGGTGAATTTATAGAGAATCGCCTTTACAAGGGAGCGTTGCCATTAGTAACGTATCTCGCTATTTTACTCCTTCACCCGTCAATTGTGCGAAAGTATTTTTTGCGAATTTTATTTGAAAGCGCATCAGGAAAACTCGGCGCATTCGAAATCGTTGATTGCGCAAAGAGCCTTCTAATTTTTAGCCTAGCGTAATCAGCTGAGCGCTCTGAAAGATTAAAATTTAATCAAGATACATGCGTTCTTGAGTGCAGGTTACTGAATGGTGTTGAATCATTTATTTATTTAGATATTCTCGACGTAATTTCATTTTCAACGAGTAAACGTGTGGTAGGTAACTTTCATTTGTTGATATACCTCTTAAATACGCCGCTTTTTCTTTCGAATGGAACGCGATTAATGACCTAATATAACCATCCCCTCTTTATACTTTTTTTTTGATAGTTGATAAAATTTATCAATGAGAGGTCATTATTTTGGGGTTTACGTTGCAAAATTGCCAGATTCGTGTCTTTGGGGATTTGTAGATGCCGGAGAAATCCACTTAGGGTAGGATTAGAACCCTAAATGCTTGCTCGAACTCTTATCAAAATAATCCGAAAGGGGTTTATTATGATCAAATAAAAATATGTACAATATTTCATCGTTTCACTGTAAAATTTATATTGCGCGTTTTAATAAATTATATTGGGGTGCGTATATTTCGTAAAATTAATGTTGAAGCGAGGAAACAATTTTTTAATATTTCTATTAATTATTCTATATTATTTATTCTTATTTATTTTATGTTACCGTTTATTGGACGATATTTTGAATTTATTCAAAAACTATATTTTTAAAAATACAAATATTAATCTAGAAAGACTTTTAATTTGAAATTTATTAAATAAATTGATTATTATTTATTATTTAAAAAAGTAATTTGTTAGATTTTATTTGGTAAAAGTTAAATTTATCATACGATATAGTTTGGATGAAATCTACTTTGCGAAGGTTACCTACATAGAACTGAACGTCCAAAGTTGTAAGTACACTGGCGCTCTTTTCTTAATTCTATTGTTCTCGAAACAATTTACTTTCCTAGGATAATCGTATTAAAAAGTATAGGAATGGAATTAATTATTTACGAATAAACACCTGATAAACCTCTTATGCTTCTATGATAACAAGATGCATTTAAATAATTAATTGCCAATTTACTTATACATAAGTTAAAATCAACTTTTGCTCTAGCATTAACTCGATTGCCAGGAGTAACAAATTCAGTAAAAGACCGTCTGTCTTTAGTCGAACGCAAGACAAAAACCAAACGAACTAATCGAATGAACAAATTGAACGTAGTTAATCTGTTAATTCGCGAGTGGTAGTGTAATTAAGACAAGCCAGAAGCCACGTCTCTGTGCGAAAAGAATTTGCAACAAATTGACTCTTCAAGGTAAGCAAAGTTACAAGTGGGAAGGCACGGGTAATCTACGTCTCCCCTGAAAAATTATTCCCCATCCGTGCCTCTTCTTCTTCTCCTCCTCGTCGACGTACCAAAGGAGACGTTTATCTCTGCGGGGCTCGCGATAACGTGGCTGCTTGTCGCGTTTTCCGCCCTCGGGGGTTCGTAAAAAGCAGCGTGACGGGTAGGAAGGAAAGGGAATGACGATAATATCGGCTGATGCAAAAAGACATGACAATTTTGGTTCCATTACGAGTTGAAAAATATTGCAGGATATAGATATTGTCGTTTGCTCGAGAGAGGGTGGATAATAGTAGAAGAGGTGAGGAAAGCACGGTTTAACGAAAATGTTTGATGTATTTTAATTAAACGAGGTTGATAAGCTGTGTTGAGTTAATGAACTTGATTATCGCGTTCAGAAGAATCTAATTAAGCTGTACGAGGTAGGTCAGGAATGTTGTTTTCTTTCACCTACACTTTCGTGCATTTTAATATTAGTAATAATGTTTAATACATAATGAGTGTAAAAATACTGTTTAATTTTATTTAAAATTTAAAATTCGAATCGTTGTATGTGATTATTCAAATAATATAAATTATTTGGTTTGAAAGGAACTTTTTACGATATTTATCAATATGGTCATAATTTTTATAATACTTGACTACAATACTCTATTTTATAATATTTAATAATATACTTTATAAATAATTTCGTATCTAAAGTTACGCTGTCAAACATCGAATTGGGAGTATGAGAGTGCTCTTAAACAATAAAACAAAATAAAATTTTAGAGCATGGACAAATAAGCTTCTCAATGTCATTTGATATAAAAACGTGTGTAATAATGAATGAAAATAATAACAGTACCGTAAACAAGCGCATTCCCAACAAAAAGTGTTGCCCATTGAAATGTCAAGAGCCAGTCACGTTGTAAAACTCACACTGCTGAACAAAAAGTGAAGCAAAGAGTAACGAACAAAATGATGCGCAACGACGAGATTAAGAGAGGCGTATGCCTGTGTGCGGTTAAATAAAAAATGTAGAAAAGAACGAGAAGTCAAATCAAGAGTAAAAGAAGGGAGTCACGCGTACGTGCGTGTGAGGATACGAGAAGGACTATGTTCCGGAGCTCGAGAGTCTCTTCCGAACAGGAAGGGGGAATTTAAGTTTTTCCCCTTGTATGTACTCTTCTCCTGCAGTGCGTATCCGATGGGTTTTCGACTGCGCTTTGCCACGAGAAGTTTATCTTTGGTTTGCGTGCTCCAATCTCTCGACTCGATGGTTCTTATTCGGTGGAATTTGATCGAGTCACAGGAATGTCGTTGAAGCCCGATATCTTGATGAAGTTTACTCTTCAAGTTGATTTCGTGTGTGAGTCATTCTTGTCCAAGTCCTTAATTTTCTTTGTGTATTTAAGTACGGACTACGTTTCGCATCGTTCCGAAACGTTCGTTCGGAGATAAATAATTTAATGTAATTGCATATTTTGTATGTAATTCTTACTTTGATATATATAATTTTAGATTGTCTTTTACTACTTCCGATGAAAAAATAGCTTGTCGACAATAAAGAAGAATGATATTAAGCCAAGTATCCAATAATGGTAGAATGTGCAATATCCGTAGAGCTTTGGAAGTGAACCGCAGCTGAAGACGGGTTCAGAAGTACAATCGGTAGAAAGATCTAATGATTTTGAAAAGGAATCCCGCACAGATGAACCACCTAAACGTTGTTAGTCCAACCAAAGGTCGAAACAGTGGGAAGAGAAGAGGCAGAAGTACGGCACAGATAGCCAGACTTGTACCCTCATCGATCTTCTAGAAAAGACCTTTGGGTTGACAAAGGTCACAAAGGAGGTGTTGAAGGATAAACCTCTTTGTTACCGACAAGATTGTAGATGAACGGTGTCCGGTTCCAGGGTATGCAGTCTAAAATTGAACAATTACATATTCTTATTTCATTATTTAAAGTGATCTGCAAGTTATTTAAAGAATCTTTGCTTAAACGCACGAGGAAATTATTCATTTATACACTCTACCGTAATTTCACTCAATTCAGCAATCAAGGTAATTCTAAAGGCTACTCACATTTTTTACAATACTTTAATTTTATATAAAGCCAGCGAGCAACTAGATAAATTAATGGGCTGCTTTTTATTGTTATAAATCAAAATCAAAAGCAACAGTTTGGTCGTAAGTCTATTTTATGCAGTAGTATAATTTTGGCGCATGGTATACCAACGTAATATTTGTTGGGTCGTCGGTCTTACGTTGCAGGACTTAATGCCGAAGGAATCCAGGCGCTTCAAGATATTGAATTCCCCAATACGGATGACACGACGTCTAGGTTACGGCAGGCTTTCGTTCGCCTCTCTGGAACGCTAAAGTAATTTTTGCACATACGTGCATAACTCAATTTTCAACTTTCTTATTTAATTACAGATTTTATTATTAATCGTAAACTTTGAATTAGACTGTAAAAATAATATTTTTCTACTACTAAATACAGAAATAACTTACACAAATGATATGAATAAGTATTATTTGACACGGAGAAGCGGTTAAAAATATTTACAAAAACATTTTAAAAAGATGTCTAAATAAATGTTGAATGGTAGATGCTCCACAGTCTCATAATAGTATCTATATAAATATCAATTTCGTAGATCTTTATAATAAAAGGTCGCATTACATCTAATCTGAGCTTAACACACAACACAATGAAGACAATTTGAAAATTTCGTATAATAAACTGTAACGCACATTTTGCAATAAACACCACGGGAGTGAAATTCATTAAGGACGAGATAAGCGTAATCGACCAAAATCCAATAAAGCACGTCCACGCGCGCGTCTCTGTTTAGTAATTCAATATATTCATCAATTTGATTAGTAATAATTAATGCAAACGAAAATCTTCGTCAAAATTTTAGCGACCTTTTCCTCTACGCATCCGGAAAAACAATTTAGGAAGAAATTAAGCTCCGCGTTATTATAACATTATTAAATAGAATCTTTTGATCCACGTGGCTCCGAGAAAGCTCCTTAGAAACTTTCCGGCCGATCCTGGCTCTTATCTTCTCTTCTCGGCGGCTTCCCTTCGATAAATCAAATTTTCCACAGCCGCCTCTCCTTCTTGGTGCATCCTCGAGAAATTGCATCCGCGAAAGCTCACTGCTACCGTATACACACGTACACATACCCATCCAACCACTTACACCCACACACGCACACCTACACCTATACTTTCATAACGGATTACGAGATGTCTCTTGTTCTTTTTTCACCCGCCTTTTACTGGTCGAGTTCGCGGACAAGTTCCTCTCTTCCACTTCTTTTTCAAGAGGCCCTGTCTCGCTTCTTACTCTTCCTTTCTCGTCAATTTCAATTTTCCTCGCTCTCGAGTTTTCTTCTTACGCCCGTTTATTCCGACATGATATATATACTCGAATTTTATTCATTTGGAGAAACGCACAGAATCCGGTTAAGACATTGCTGTTTCTTTACTCTTTCGATATGGGCTTTAGTTTCCTACGGAGGTGAAATTATTGGATGTGGACTTATAAGCTCAAGTTTCATTTTCTTTGTTTCTCAAGGTTCAGTATTACGTGTTTATTGTTCAAATACAATAACAATATTACATTCTGTGTTTCTATTAAATCAACTCTATACGTTTTTATTCTATTCGTTTAATTGTTGAATTAAACGTGAGGTTAATGTATTGTTCTCCGTCAAATGTAAAAAGTATCTTGTGAATAGTATAATACTTTAAAAAATTGCTTCTAGCTAAGCTTTTTTCATCTTCCTTTTAAACAATAATTTTCTTTATCAAGAAAATTGCTTAGTACAATAACTTTGCGTTTCCACCACTTCGAAAATAATTTAAAAAAAATTAAATACCCTCTTTGATGGTATGAATGCATAAAAATTTCAGCAAATTTCTATATTTTTAAATGTTCTGCCTTTGGTATTGTTAATGCAATATTGCGCTTATGGTTATACATTAATTTTTTAAGTAAAATAGCAATAAAATTGTAATTTTAAAAATCTAGAGTAAAAAATTAGAAAAAAAATAAAATCTCTTGCGTAAAGGCGACTTCTCTAGAAATCTTAAGTCTCTTTACTCTAGATAGAATAAATTATAGTAAGACATTTCACTTTTACTTCAAAAGAATCCTCTTAGGTTTTTATTTAAGATTATTTTCTCGTGGTTTTCAAGACGAGCATATCTCTCGCTCGTAATCGTACAACTAAATGATCTTTCTTACTCTACTTCTACCCTAAAATTAAAATCAAAGATAAATGCGCCTTATCCAATAAATTTCGTACAATTTAAAAAATGTTAACAGCCCGTACGTGTAGAGACAAAGTCGACTATTTCCACAAAATTTCACCCAACAGGGTGAAAAAATCCTTCAACGTCTTTCTCATATCGCGCGTTAAACTTTTCACGCGCACGCGTGAAATATCGTCCCGCCGAATCAGCGAAGGACGTCTCGCGTAAAGCGAGTTATAAGCTAGGAAGGTACAGCTTCTTTATACCCCCCAAAGAGTAAACGAGTATGCGTGATCTCACTGAGGCTACGTGCTGCCAATTTACATGTAAAAGCTCCTCGCGCACCTTCGCTTCCACACGTCGTTTCTCGCATGCTGCCGTCGCTTTTTTACTTCTCTCTTTTTTTCAGACTATGGAAATTCGTATTCCATGCCCTTTTTCACGGATGATTTATTGGATGGGTGTGCTGGATGGGCATTAATTGTAAGAAATATCTCGTCGTTTCATTCGGTGCAAGGTAATTTTCTGCAACCGCTTTTTCTAATTTATCCAGTTAAAGTATTTTGGTCTGCGACTTAGAGAATTGTTTTATTTTAGAGGAACAATTGAATAGATTATTTTATAGCCGGCTCATAAAACTTCCAATTATTTTTCTCGACGTTCTTTTCAGGTAATTTTTTTATTGTGCATAGATATATAATATTTCTTATGATTATAAAAAAATTTTTAATGTTTTTTAATTATCTAGTTTTTCCTTGATTCTGTAAGTCATAGTAATGATGTACCGTACTTTGTGTAAGTTATAATAACAAATTATAATATACATTTCCAATTTTTAGCAAGTTAACAATACAATAAATTTATTCGTACATTACGCGAGAACCCCAAAATTATTAAAAATTATGTTCATACAATTATGCTCCATAAAAGTGAAAAATTTCATCCCCTGTACCGTTACGAAAAAGTAATATCACTGGTTATTTTACTGCATATTAAAAGCCAGTACAAGACAATCAGTTTCTTCCCTTCACCCAATAAAATAAGAAATACAGTTATGAAGCAATTCTTTGGTAGTACGGGTATAAAACTTGGCATAAAAGTGAAGTAGAAAGTATCGGCACGAACTGAAGCTAAACATTTAATATAATACCTAGCAATATCCATTTGTATCGCTAGCCATACACCAGTATATGTATAAGGTGGTATAGCAATAATGAACTTTATCTTAGGAAAAAAATAAGAGGGAGAAAAAAATTTTGCTGGAAAATTAATGCGAGAAAGCGACGTGCGCGGAAAAATTGAGAATCACGTCGCGACAACTGTTGAATTATTTACAAAAAGTTGGACAGGGTCAAACACGCCGAGAAATTACGAAAGAAAGTGTGGCTTAGACGTCGAGGGGTTAACGAGAGTTTCGAAACTCCTATATAGAGTATGCTTTACGACTCGGGTTCGATTCGCAGTATCTGGACTGGTATACAATCGAACTTGGACGTCGAGAGAGATGTCGATGTCGCTTGCATTAAGATATAGAATTTAACAGGTTGGTCTACACTCTTCGATACTCCTGACGCGTGACACGCGATACTCCGAAACGTGGGTACTATTTCGACGGGATAAATCTTTTGTCCTTTTATTTCCAGAATCACCTGGGATTAAGAGATATATGGATACGTGCGTGTATTAATAGTTCAATATAAGATTAAATAAGTAAGTAGCTAGAATGTCGATTCTATGCTCGCTACTTGTCATTATTATCTATTACCGCAAAACCTAGATTATTTTTCATCGAATTGAGGGATACCTTTGCACGTATAGATATTACGTCATTAAATAAGCCATTAAATTTCAATTTATTCCTAATTGATCTTTTAAAGAATTCGTCGTTTATTCGCTATCCGAGTGCTGATGTGTAAAAAGGAACCTCTATAAAATAAATGTTATACTATGATAACGCTTGAAATATATTTTCGATCATTGAATTTTATCGATTACGTGATTAATAGATTTTTCAAGAAATACTCGTCACGTTGATATAGATTTGGTTGTGAGCGCTTAACTGTAACTATTAAAATATTCTAGATAATAAATTAAAATATGCAATTAAATTGTGTAATTTGAATACACAATAAAATGAAATTATTTTCATTACATCAGTGTTCTTGGTATTTCAATCGAAATACCATATTTCTGCGTCGGTAAAACATTTCATAAGTCCGTTCCATTTCTACTAGAAAATTTAATTCCAGCAGTTACATCGCCAACCTAATATTTAAATTAACTAAATGTCTAGTTCGCGTGGACCGAATTTCCAAGAAAGTGGTAAACTTGTAAGCTCGAGAACACTCTGTACATAGTCGTCGAACTAATTTCCTCGAGAAAGAAATCGTTGAACTATCAAGTAAAATCAAAGAATCCGCGAACTACGTTAAACTTTTGTTCATTCCATGTAAGAAGGAGCACTCAAGAAAACCTCAAATAGCTCCTTTAGACGAAGAAGCGAGCCCATCTCGGAAATCCGGCCGCGAATTAGTAGAAAAGATCAAAAGTGAGCGCGTGCTCGCGGAAAGGAAAAGCAAGTTCACTTTTCCTCTTCTTCTTTCGTCGAGAGGAGTGCAGCGTATCAACGCGCCTTAATGGCAATTATCTGTAAGGAGGCTCGTGTCTATATGAGTGTACGTGTCTACGTATATACCATATACATATACATGTACATACGTATGTATAGAGGCGTGCGACATTGAAAGCGATCGGCTGACTCGGGCGGGGTCTCACTACCTGCGCAGAGGCCTGAAAGAGAGAGAGGCTATCGATCCCCTCGGAGAAACGGGTGAACAACCAGTCGCCCCTTCTGCTTCCTTCACCACCCCACTTCTCCATCGGTAGCGCGTCTCCTCCGACAGTTTTCCCGAGGTGAATAAGCTCACTACCCACCCTCCTTTTACCTTATCATCGAACTCTGTCCTTTTCGAGAGCGAGCTGCTGTTACTGGTTTTTATTAGCATAATGTATATTGTTGGATTTTCTTTTCGTATTTTCTCCCTTGTATCAAGAGTTAGACCCTTGTGTACTTGACATTTTTCGAGGTGACTTACTGATCGGAAAAACTTTGATGGAATCAAATGTATTTTATCTTACATTCATCCCTTTTGTTCTTTACTAAATAAATTATACAACATTAACATTTCATAAAAAAATTATACGATATACTTGTAAAAGGTATAAGTTTAATAAGTCGATATGTTCAAATTACAACGCTACTTCGTTTTCGTTTTCTTACAGTTAATTCTTGAAAATTCGAGTTTACTCCAGACTACTCGATTTTCCGAGTCCTTATACGATGCTTTCATTTCCGAGCCTTTGTGAATTTTGATCGAAAGAAAGAAGACATATTTTGTATCTATAAAAAATAATTTAACCATCTTTAATTTATTGTTATTTTTTAGTTTGTTCAAAATACTTCTAACAATAAACAGTAATAACATCTTGTTAGTAAATACTCTTGATGAATTTTTTTTATTTACAAAAACAGCTACCAGCATTTTTATTCTTATTAAATGAAATGGCGTAATGCACATAAATATTTGTTGTCTTTTATGAAATTTATAAAATACATAATTATTAAATTGCAGAAAAGCACTAAGTAAAAAATAAAATTAAATACGTAAAATTGGTCTTTGACGATTGGTACAAGCAGCACTGGGGAACGTATTTTGTGTTTCTTGTGTGAAGTGCTTTCTTCACAAAGACACATCGTATGCTGCCTTCATCACTGATTAGCACCATATACTGGATATAAATATAGTCTAATATATAGATGAAATGTTGTAAATATCAGAACAAGTTCTTTTAATACGTTTTCCGAATCATAATTGTTACGCCTTCTCATGATTCCCATAAAATACATATACATTCAAATTGCTAAGAACTTTTCTGCAAGTTTTAATAAAAATTCTTGATTACGCAACTGCCTATGCAAAAGGAAAGAAGGTTAATAAACTTCTTCAAAGGATTTTCGTTATTTACGACGTTATCTCATTTGCGTCGAAAATTTCCTTATTTTATATTCATAAGGAAACATGCGCGTTAGTTTTCCGGTTCATATGCAGAGGAAAAAAAATAATCGGCATTCCTCTACGTATACGTACCGAGTGTGATAACATCAAGAAAGAAATTGGAAAATACCTAGGGCGGAAAAAGGTGTGACGTAAAAATTTATACGGGGTCAGCTTTACATAAATATATAAAAATCTTGTTCCCATTCGTCTCTTCCTTGATAAGTTGTAACACGCGCGTCATAGATTTCAATACGTAATATTATTATAATACATACTACTAATTGTATCCGACAACTCAGTTGTAATCTTAAGGTTGATGATTTATTACGATGGGAGAGTTCGTAAAAGTAAACTACGACGTAAAATACGGAGCATACACTATTATATTAGTCTCATTTTTTATTTCAATTTGGACATTGGAATATTTGCTCGTATGACTCATTTCAACGCTGCGTACGTATATATACGTCTTTATTTTCGTCGACTAGATATTTCCAAATTTCGTTTTTCTTCGCCACTCCCGTTCAATTCCCATAAACTTTCAGCGCGTGTCTCGCGCATACGGACTTTTACTACTAGCAGTAATACGTCACCGACGGACTCGTAAAAGAATCGATGGTAATAATTCATAAAAGAGAATGTGACGGAAACTTTCTTTACGTTAACTAAATAGATTTATTCCTCTTTACACTTAATTTTATTTATATCAATTAAAACAAACTGTAAAACCGTAATATATTTATATATATATATAACTTTGGTATTGGCTATTTTAAGGTACGACATGACCAAAAGTGTAGAAACTACATTGGAAAACAATAAAATTGTATTTGTAGGTAAAGTTTTCAACCCAGTCCAAAGAAGTGAAAAGAAACATTTATAAAAGAAAGTTAAAATTTAAAGTTTCTTTATTGTTCGATTCGTGATTGTACCAGAAATTAATAATATGTGGTTTAAATAATCAATGAGGCAAAGTTAATTAAAACTTGACATTTATTGTTTTAACGGTAATGAATTATTTGATAAATGTCTTCTACATGTGTTAAATGATTAATTTGTAAACTAAAATTTTGATTAATTATAATTTTATGGCTTGTCTGTATTGAATGAATTTCAAATTGTGCAATTATTTGTTTTAATACAATTTGTAAAATAAGTGGTACAATGAAGGTTTCATCAGACACTCAATCGTAAAAGTTTTTCGGTGTAATAATTCAATGATACGCCTCGATTTTGAATTTAACACGAGATTTTGCGATTATTACACTAGCAGCCTATTCCCTAAACAAATTGTAGCGAAATATTGAATTTGTTATTTTATTTTTAGCATATTATTTTTAACTTGAATATTATTACCTATGTATTTTGAGAGTGCAACGTACATTGTCAGCAATTTTTTGGTGTTGATAGATATAACAGCGTACAGAAATAACGTGTAGAAGATAATTTATGAAACCGCATTGACAAATAGCCTCCACACGAACTGAGAGCAAACACAGACAGTGGTGTCACATACCCCTACGCCGTCTTTCAAATAATACTTGGCGTCGTCATTATCATTCGGTCTCTCCCCTATTGAGGTATACGAGACGCGTCTTCGGCTTTCACGAGGCGTACCTGCTCGGACTATTACCACTGGGTCATGAGCCGCTGGACGACCGCTGACGTCTTTCTCATTATTCTTGTGCAAACGAATACCTCGGACGACTACTCGGGTCTTTTCACCCCCGATTCTCAGAGCCATCGACCCTCTCTTTTTCCAACTCCTCTACCTTATCCCCATCCCCGACATTCAGACTCGTCCGGTTCTTAATTCTCCATTTCCAGGCTCGCGTGGAATTCCTCGCTCGAGTCACCCTCGCATATCTCAACTCGTTCTCTCTGATTTTCTATATTTTCCAGATTTATTTTTTCTTCCACTTTTTATTTTTACGGCTTCATTACGGCGGCTCAAAAATGTCTTAACATTACTCTATCATTTCGCGTGGTTCCCGTAAACTATATACATAAAGGATGATGCTTTTTACTTTAACAAGGACTTTTTTCTAGACCAAGAATTATATATATATATATATATACATACATAAAATATATAAAAGCAATATATATTTATTTAGACAACTATAGTTTTTATATACGTATAAATATGTCTTTTATACTTCGTTGAAAAATACTGCAAAAATACTTAAAAAACAGTTGGTTCATTTGTAATACCGCATACATATGTAATAATATTTACTATTCATTTGTAAGTATGCAGATTATTCACATTAATTGCCATTTGTACATTACCATACCCATTAATTAACTTTTCGTATCTGGTTGATAAATAATTATTCATGATTGCTTGCACAAGTTTGATAACGCGGTAGGAAAACTGTTGAGCTAGCACAGCGTGCATAAAATAACTATACACAAACTGTCAAGGTGCAAAACCACAAACTTCGTATAACTCAATTATAAATTACAGGGAAAACTGTAATATCCTTAGAATATCAAGTATAATGAAACTAAGACGAGACAGGCAATGCACCAAGCGCGCCTCTAAACTCTCTTGTGACGCTGTGCCTGTGGTTTTTCGTCGCATCTACCTAAACCCAGACGAATACGTTTAAACAAGACCGGAAATAGCACAATTTTAACGGAACGCTGCGCTTTTAATTAACTAACCTTGTGTTCGTGCGGTATCCAAATCATTTCGCTCGCTCGCATCCTTTTTTAATCGAACGAGTTGAGTTTTTCGACCACTCGCGTAATGACATTCCTCGCGTGAGTCAATTGCATTTTTTTCTCAACCTAGGAAATTCGTACTTTCGCTTTATTTACCTAAGTTTACAGTGTGCCTGTATATATGTATACACGTGTATGCTTTTTTCAAGACCATTTTTTTACTCACGAACGGTTATATTGCAAGAACTCTTTAATCTCGCTGCCGAGGGGTGGAATTTCGCTTGGGAACTTAATTAAAAGTTCGGCCGAAACTTTCGTTCGTGTAATGATTATGTTGATATCAGTGTGAAATTGGAATATTAATTATATAGAGGAGTCTGAAAATAAAATGATAGTGAATATATACGGTAAGTTGGTAATTTGTTAGAATCACTTAATTTTGTTTTTTTTTTATTTCTTAATGATATAGTGTACAAAGTAACGTGGATGACGATTTCGCAAAAGTTTATGATAGAATTTTTAATTAGTTGAAAATCTACCCTTTTGATATTCGGTGAAATGAAGTATCCTGGAGTATTACTTTATTAATGGGATTCAATTTTTTACGGCATTAGATTGTATCTAAAAAATTATATCATCACTTTTGACGATTTGGACCAATATCTTTTATCGATATATTGATTAACTGTATATGTATTATTGTAGTATTATAATTATGATATAAAACGAAAATAGGGTATAATTGACTTAAGGAAATATTTTACTAGGATGCAAAAATTATAAATACTGCATTTCTCTAAATTAATGATGTTTGAAAAATATTATGAATATTGTACGACAATCAGTAAGATAAGAATCATGTATATAAACTTAATTATAAGGCTTATCATCTAAAAGTAAATAAATTGTGACTGTGAATGTCAATCCAGTCTATCCAAACTCACTGTTATACAAACGTTTATCTCGTTTCCGAGCAACCGAGAAAAAGAACGTAAAATCCTGAATTCATCAAGAGTGATCGGTATCCGTGTCCGAAGTCAATTGATCGATTGACATTGACCCAACCGGACAATCGCTAATCGCTAATCCTCAACGCGAGCCAGTCGTTCCTCTCGTCATTCAGCGACAGATCGGCAGGACGTGCATTGTCGAATACGCCATGGGCAATTGGACGGACCTTTTACCGGATTTTCATTGCCCTGGCGTCTAATGGACCAGTCGATACACACGACGAAACGAACTCAATGTACATTTTCCATCCGGGCGTCGTGCCGACATTCGTCGCATTTATTTATCGTTATTATTCAATTGCGGAGCCCGCATTTATTACCAGCGTTTATTTCAATATTGAGTGGTATCGAGTAAAGGATTTGGTTGACTGACTCTGAAGGATTATTGAGAATCCCTGGTTACTCGAAATGCGCGCATTGCGATTTTTAATCGATCGAATGAGTATACGTAATACCTTTTATTTGCATTGCACTAAAATCGGATAGTCGACCGATATTTTAAATAAATATGGTACTTGATCGGATTGACTTATTTGTTTAAGATATTTACTAATCGATTCACATAATACGTGGAATTGTACTGATGTATCGAAAAGATACAAAAGTAAAACCAATTATATTTACTATATAAAATATTAGCCAATTTGAAAAACTAAAATTATTGCAAAGCATCATACGCGTTTGTTTTGTATTCATAGAAGTAATTACTGCATAATTATGTTCGAATTGAACTATAATTGAAACGATAATGTCTTAGAATAAAAAGAAGGGAATATTCTTACTAAGTCTATTTGACGAACAAATTTCTTTTACCGTATAAGATAATTCTTTCAATCAGCGTTCATTCCCTATGAATACTTTTCACTTCAGCTATTGCGTAGGAGGCCAAGAAGAGAAGAGAAAACCGAAGCACTCTTTTACCGGTCGCATTTCAGTTCCGCTAATAGCCTATCAAAGAACGCGCGCTTCCTTATCTCGGGACGCTAGTCGAGCAAACTCGGTAAAAGCGATCCAAGTGCAATTCCTGCATTTTCACTATCCTGTAAGAGAAGGCGAGACGACGAAGACGTTTGATATAAGAAAGGAACAACTTGTCCTTGGAACCAACCTCATTTTGTTGACTTGAAATGGCAGAATTGCATTCAGATGTCATAAGTTCGAGATATCTTTTTCTCCAGCATAATTATTCGAGTCCCAGCTGTTTGTTGAACATATATACATTTCAGTAGGATAAGTCGTGTTTTGCATCTCAGGTGAATACATTTTTCGCGAAAAGTATTCCGATATTTCGAAGGTTACAATTGTGACTTTTGTACGGAAATATCCCATTACTTCTTTCTTACAATCAAAAAAGTTTTTCCCACTAGCTAAAGTGCTATTTTAAAAAATAATTTCTTTCAATTTTATTGAAAATTTATTTACCATTATTATTAGATCTATGTAGACTTTAAAAAACTAAATTTCATTCAGTTAAAAAATGTTCTAATAAATCTGCATATGGTAAAAATTGAAAGCTTTTTATATGCCGTAAAATGTTTCCCATCGATAACTTAATTTTTTCGGTTTTATTTTTTTATCAAAATCTAATCCATAGAATTGACTGAAAATTTTACAGCGTGTAACAATATAGCCCAATTATGTTCTATCATCATGATTTTTTTAGCGCATTCGACTATTTCAAAGTTATAACATATTGATAAAAATCAGTTTTTTAATGTTAAAAACTAATAGAGATAATTTGAAAAAGTCAAATCGAAAGCAAAGAATTTCTTATTGTATGCACAGTACACTTTCAAGAAAACCATCATATGTTTGGTCCAAACGAATCGTGCCCAGCTTGTAGGATATGTTTTCTAAGATAAAATATAAAGAAAGCGAGAGCCGCAGACCCTAACAATCGTTTTTTAAAAGTTATGCGCTGTTAACGAAAAATTTACAAAAAAAGACGTTTCACTTTAAATGTCTGTATATTCTAAACTATCAAATAGTAAGATTCAGGCCAAAATTTAATGAAAAGCTGAGATAAAATAGATAGAATTTAAACAAAAATACGGTGAAATCCGTTAGAAAGGAGGAAAGTTATAGCCAAATTAAGAATATTAAGAAATTTTAACAAAAATTGGACACTACAAATTTTATTGATTTTTTAAGCACAATTTCTTCCAATTCTTAATCCAGCTGTAATTTTGCTCCATTCTAATGGATCTGAAAATTTTTTTTAAATTATATCTGTTTTATCTCAGCTTTTCATTAAACTTTAGTTTAAACGATAATGTTTGATAGTTTAGAAATTATATTTAGAAATTATAAGCGTTTAGCCCTTTCACTGGTGCAGCCTTTTTTACTGTATGTGCCAACAATGGTAGGACAATAAACTAAAGAAATTATACGATTATCTATGAATATAGGACTTTTTGAAGTCGCAGAATCGATACTGATGGTTATTTTTGCACCATTTTGAATTTTTTAATTCTCACCTTACATTCGTAATCAGCAACCCCACTCAAGCAACAAAACTCTTACACACCGAATTTGAAATGAATTGGTTGAAAAATGCAGCAGTTATTCAATTTGATCATATATGATACATCATCAGTTGTGGCACGACTTTTTTTTTATTATATATGATACATTGTGTTATGTATGAATAGGAGAGAAGCGAGAAATAAAAAGGTGGACTGCGGGATTCGATCCCGGGACCTCAGCATGCGAATCGCGCGCTCTGACCATCGAGCTACCGTCCACCCGACGGAGCATCGACGATACGACCAACACTTCTTATCTGTCACTCGACTCCTTCTCATATGTTTAAGTCACGCGGTGATATCCGTGACAATTGCCATTGAAAGGGTTAAAGTAAAGCCATTTTTTTGTAAGCGTATAACTTTTGAAAAAAAATTGTAACATTAAAAGTTACAACAATAAACTTTTGACCGACTGAAAATTCTCTGTAAAACAAGATATAATCTATATATCCAAAAACAAAATTTTTTTTCCTGAATTTAGAAATCGAAAAAAAGCTGTATACTCATAAGTCGAGCGATATTGATATAGCAATTTAAAAAATATGGCGGTATACGTGCAAACACACACGCACACGCACACACACGCACATACACATACACACGTGCATACACATTTATACAGACATTTTGTGATTGGGACCATAGACACGTCAATACATATTTCTAACATGTTCTTAGCAAATTAAAACAATTGTACAATTATAAAACTTCCTATACAAGGAAGCGAAAAGATTTAGTTGATATTTTTTACTTCCTAAATTGAATAATGTTTCTTGAAGTTGCTAATTCAAGTAAGTTAATTCTTATAATATTATATATTGGCTAACTGAACCAATAAAAAAAAGTCACAGTATTACTTTCTTCAATAGATCATATACCCATTTAAATGAGATTAAAGTATTACACCTGTATAATACATGCATGTATGATAATAAATAAAACGATTTTTAATCAAAAAATGTATGATAAATACTTCACTTTGTAACAATTTATAAAATATTGTTACGTTGCGCATTCAAATATCATAAATTTATCTCTGTTATGTCTGTCATTTTCACTTTGCAGATACATTTGAATTTTTGATAATCAGTTCATAATTATCACTATATTTATATAATCTTTAAATAAAATTGAGTAAGCGCTTGAATTGAAAATCTCTAATCTCGATCGAATGTCGAATTTGATGATGGAAAACTGGGCGCGCTTAGCACGCTTAAATCCACTAGTTTCTTATAAATAGGCATCTACCTTCCATGATTTTTTTTGAAAAATGTTTTTCAAAACCCTTGGATAAATTAAAAAATATTATTTTAAATTATGAAGCGCTGAACTTTAAATTGTGAATCTTTATGATCCATCTTTACTATTTCTTATACTTATATGCATTTGTGTAATAAAACTTTCAAAGGTACAATTTATGAACATTAAACATAAACCTGTTTGCTTTAAAAAAAAAAAAAAGTAGATATAATTATAAAATTTTTTTTTAATAGGTTTTAATTTTTTTAGTTTATCTAATAATCTATTAATTTCACCTTTTAAAGGTTTATTAGACAAAATTCTTTTTTTTTAAATTGCAATATTTAGTTCTAATTAATTGATTAACAATTTTGTTCTCCTTAAATGAAATTAATGTAGTATAAGAATATAGGGAAAATACAGAAAAATGTTATGACGCTTCTCAGTTGCTTATTGAACCCGGGGCTTCCATTTTCACGATAAACGTCTTTCTCGAGCTAGGGTAGCTTATGTACATTTTTCGTTATATATCATCCTCTACTCATAATGGTAGCGTCTTATCGATCGCAATATTAAACAATTTAATACATTTTACTCATTTAACATGAATTTTATATTTAATAATTTAATATTTACATTGTAACAAATTTGAATTGATATATGTATTAGTAAAAGAAATATATACAATTATTACAAACATATCTTGGTGAATATTTTACATTTTGAATTAATATTTGAAGATTCATTGCGTTATATAAAATTGACAATTTAAAATTAGCCCTGTAATGCAAATAAAATTAACAATATGAACGAAATAAATAAAAGGTGAAACGTCTTTGCTTTGACGTAACAGTGATGGAAAAGTAGGCAAGCAAAAGCTCGTTACTTTATGTGTACACACTTGACAACGCTTTTCCTATATATGAATACGCATAATATGCATGAATCCGCATGCAAAAGATCTCGAGAAACACGGGAAACTATAGTCTCTCCGTTCTCTCTCTCTCTCTCTCTCTCTCTCTCTTTCTCTTTCTCTATCATATGTATATTTGTGAGTACGAAAATTTGAAAACAAAACAAAAGAGAAAACGACCAAGTAGTTTTTCCTAATAACCTTTCGAATGAATTATTCAGAGGATTCTGCGTCGTTTGAAAATTTTCATTTATTTCTCCGTGTAGTGGGAAATGCCCTCGAATGAAGGAATGCAAAAAAAAATTCACCATCGACGAAGATTTTAATACGCCGATGAAAAATCGCTGAGGCCGATGCATACTTTCTGGGGCACAACGCGTTTCATGTATACAAATATGAAAATTTTCGCGCTACCAAATTTTTTTTTCCTTTCCTTATTTCGTTTGATGTGTTTTTTTCTAGTGCACACGAAAAACAATATTAATTTTTTATTACACCTATAGTAGCAGTTATTAATTTTCTAGTTTGACATTTAACATTTAGAGTCTGTGGTATTTCCCTTTTGCGAGATATACTCGAGCGAACGATGAAAAGCGGATTTCGGCCTTTTCTGAATTATGGATTTCGTAATCTCGTGCGTTGATGCCTCTGTTTGTTCGAATAAGCAATTTATGAATATTAATTTCCATGAAAAGCAGTCGTTCGTAAGAATTTGTTTTTTTTTAATTTATAAATAATAAGTTAATTATGAATTATAACTCTCTGTATTAATGAATATTATTTACAGAATTAGTGCATTATGTCGATTCCCTGTACTAAAGAAAGTATATGTAAATAAACTAGATTAATTAATGTAATTAATATAATTTACGGAAACGGTATAACCGTTCACAATCTTTAACAATTGAATGTTCATTTATTAATGAGAAGCTGAAACAAAAGTCACATATTTTTCATCTAACCACGACATAGTATTGATTTTAGAAATATATTAATGTTAAATTTATTTTCTAATAATAAATTTATTAATATAATCATATTTTATTTAAAAAATTAAGTTGAATGGTTATTGATAGATTTGCTTCATTTTGATGACGATTCAATCATAAATTTTGAAAAACCCAATCCTTAAAGTTTCTACGTAGCGAGAGTTCTCGAACATTTTGTTGATTTGATTGAGTATTTTTCTTATTCATCTAAAATATATGAACTACAAAGTGCAGATATTATTGCGCTGAAAGTTAACCTTAAATTGCTATTTATAAATATAGTTTTACTAGTTTTACTCTCTGTTAAGTAGAGAATTTAATTAAAATGTTATAAAGTTTCAATATAGAGAAATGCAATGAAATTTAAGTACATTATTACTTGTTTCTAAACCGTTAAGTTTGATTGATAATCTAATACATAAAAATTCAGCATATAAGTAGATTAAATGAGAGGAGAAAATCAATTCTGTAAAACAATTTATTGCAACAAGTTCGAAGTAACCAACATAAGACAAAATTCCGTAACAAATTTTTGAATAATCCCACGACTCACCCTCTTAAAACGAAGTATATCGCTCGCATATTCAAGGAAAAAGTAGGGAAAAGCTCGAGCGCGCATCTCATTTCGTTCATCCAATTTCGCGTAATTCGTAATTACTCTAGGCGAAGACGTTCCGAGCTTCAAATAATTTCACGCGGCGTTCATCGTCCTTATGCAATTTCGCGCAAAGAGACAAAGTCAAAGGCATTTGGTACTTGGCTTATGGTCCAGGAGCTCGAATCTCAGTATAGTTTTCGTAAATCGACGTACTTGGTTATGGTAGAACAAAATTTATGTCTAGGTACGACAGGCGCTTAAAGACGGAAATGACGATGAACTACTATGGCAGGATATGCGAACTACTTGCGTGTAGCGCATGCGATGGAGGGTTAATTGAATGAGGTTTGTTGCCTATTTGCGTCGGGTCGCATTTTCACGGAGATGCTCTACACTTGGCTAATGAAAGGGAAAAGGGAAAATTGTTATTTTAATGTCCGGGAATGGAAGTTTGCATGGAAGTAATACCTTAAATTATGTAAATTCTTGTACTTTGAAAGAACATTGTTTTCGTACATAATTAGGATTAGTAATTATATTCTTCAATAACAAATTACTTAATCTTTAGTTTTTTATAAGTAAACATGCTTTTTATTCTTAATAATGAACATTGTGAAATGAGAGAAATAATTCTATGAGAAATAATTTAATTAATAACACAAAATATATTTAAAAACTTGAAGTTTTCTAAAACGTTTATGTTCTATCATTTTCAAAATTATTTTTACCAAGAAAAAAATAAATAATAAGAGTTTAACAGCAAGTTATAAATTTTATTTTAATTTAATTTCAATAATAAGAATATATAAATTAAAATTAGTAACCACTCAAATATTACCAGACAAAACGAATACTGTAAGAAAAACAATTAAATCATTGCAATGTTCGTAGAAGCAGTTGTTTAATCGTTTATACGATTTGTAATTAACTCATCTTTTTTGCATTCGTTGCACTACATTCAGTCCTCGTGGAGAGCCTCTATATATTTTAAGAGCAACCTAAACAATAACATTTTACACAACAGATTCCATGCATTTTCGTCAAACCATTACAAAACTCTTACTCCTGATCAGGTGTAAATATTACTGTAAATCGACTTAACTTGTTTTGAGTATAGAATTTTTTTTTAATTAGAAGAAAATATATTTACAAGATATACTGGGCCAATGATCTTTCCCATTTTACCCTGACCGTTTTATCTGAACCATAATCATATTTTATTAAAAATGTAAATATGTTGCTATGAACAATATATACCTACGTATGAACGTTTTGTTCAGCATGAATTTTTTGTTATGGCCAGTACTATCACTATTTAAAATACTATATATTAATAACGTGCCATAATTTTATTATTTTTACTAATTCGTTTTTACGACAAAATTTCAAGATATTTATGAATTATACCACACATGTTAAAAAGTGCCCACATATTTTCATAATTTTAGGGGTCAAGGTATTATACGCAAATCCATGTATATTATTATTATTCAATATGTTTCGTAACTCTTCGATTAATGACAACCGTATTATACATTTTGTCGAATAATGTAATAACCGAATAATTAAACAGCTCATGCTGGTATATTTTCAGCTTATAGAATTTCATGTTACTGTTCGATAAAAAATGCATGCGTGTTGAAGCAGTGGTAAACTTGGTTGACGCGCGTTTAATGTGTAAATGTTATATTGTTTGCGACACTTTAACTGTTAATTGTTGCATAATATTGATTTTTCAAAATAAAAAAATAAAGATATACTAATAGTTAATATCTGAATCTGTATTAAATACTTCTCAAAACTATTTTTAATTCATTAAAGAATGTAAGTCTCAGAAAATTCTCTCTCAGATATTCCTTATAAACAAAAATATTAATTTTGTACGAATCTCTTACATCAAGCCTTCATGCATGATTTAAACAATCAGATTTTTAAATCGTTAATTATTGTATAATATTTTTTTTACTAAAAAACTACAGACCAAAAATTTGTTTATTCAATTATTATTACAAAAATGAATTATTTTTCAAAAAAGTCAAACGACATGCGTTCTTTCTTATGTTTTAAACTGTTTGTATGAATTTTTTCAAATTTTTAAATTGATCAATTTGTAAATTTAATTTAAATAATGTAATAAAATAAATAATTTTTGCAATTTAATTTTTAAATTTTTCAATTTGTAGATCTCTATAATTTGGGTCCGACATCCCGTTAAGTGAAAAGGTGTGTTTCGCATACTAATATTAAGCAAGGAAAAGCTGCTAAAAAAGTACCTAAAAATTTTACATATGAATTCTTTTAGAACTGTCATCTCTGCACAGGCCATTTGACATACAACGTGAAAATACCTCCGCAATTTTTTTTTTATTGCGGGTATAAGCAAATATAGGAAAGGCTATATACCGTGTGAAATCGTAAAATATAAGGAAAAAAATGTCTTGCCATAGAAGCTATAGTGAAATAACAACCGTTTTTAGAGAAGTTAGAGAAATGCTACGAAACGAATGAAACAAGGTATATTAGTACAAAGCACATGGAACGTCGGTTTACGAAGTTAACGGGAACTTCCAGAAGTGGCTCCTTGACTCTCGTGTTATTAATCCGAAATTCCGCGCCCGACCGAGAAGGTCGAGACGTGACTCGCTGATTGTCTGGCCCTCCGTTGTAATTCCGTGCGCGCTATTGCGAGTTCAATGTTGTTACGAGGGCCCACTCGAAAATTCATCGCAACCACGAGGAAGACTTTTGTCAGGATACGGTTTCTCTTTTTTTTCGGATGCATACGTGATACTGCTTGCTCACGACTAGATTTTGTTTAATATACTTTGTTCTACGTTGTTGGAAATTGCAACGTGAAATGGGGTACGTGTTTGAAGTGTAAGATGATACACAGACAAAGGTGTAAATGCGAAATGTTACTCAAGTTAAATATTAAATATCTCCCAGCTTTTGCAGTTACTTGGATGGAGACAAGTACAAAGAATACACAATTTTACATGGAAAAAGGATTTTATTACAATATTAATATTAATTTAAATTTTGTAATGTTATTTAGGAAACATAGTAAACATACATTCTCCTTTCAAACGATTATTCTTTTTCATAATTAAACTAAATTTTACTTAAATTTCTGGCTCCAAATGCGAATATGTGGGTTTATATTCTGTATAAGTCAATTCCTTTCCATTTTAATGAATATTCTGAATTATATGTAAAGCGTAATAAATATTTTCTATATTAATTTCATGATTACTAAAAATGCAACTTTTTATATGGTATATCTATATTGTTTCAGTTATTTTATTATGTAAATATTAAATAATTCTGACTTCTTTTTATGTCGAAGTAGAGGTATGTTTGTGATAGTATAAAATAATAATTTAGGGTTTGAACTTGTTACTTTAAATTATATACAAGTCATATTTATGTTCAATTCCTTTTTAATTCAAAAGATATAACAAAATTATTTCTACTCGAAAACATCGATTGAAAGATAGATTTGAGACGATAAACTGGTGTCAATAAGCCAATACATATATTTATACTTGACCTTTTACAGTGCATTGGTGCTTATACAAACTCTTGTGTTTTAATAATAATTTAGTTTTTAGTTAATACTAAATAAATATTAATTTAAGATGAGAATTTTAGTTGTTATAAATATTATTATCTGTATTTTAACTTTAATAATGTAAACGACAAATATAAGAAATTCATTCAGACAAATTAAGTTAAAATTGTAAATTGAACTTACCTTTACTGTAAATAAAAATGTACTACACTGTATACGTAAGATAAAACGAAGATCAAAATTATAAAAATGAATCAAATTAGTAATAATATCAGTGATATATAGATCGTATAAACTTTATTTGAAACTACTCTCTTCCTCCAAATAAGACGTTTAAACGTACAGGTCGACTCTTATTCATCAAACCTCGACTAATATTTTTTTCATCGAAGTCGCAATACAACGAAGCAACCCAAATTAAAGTTACATCTGCGTCCCTTCTGCGTCGACCCTTGAATTCTCGCGTTCCACGCGTAAGGATATATTATTCAAAGTGTTGTACCTCTGAAATCCTATTTCTCCTCTTTTTTTATTATCGAGTCCTCGTAATCTTGAACCCGAGCGACAAGAACGTACACGAAGGATGAGTAAAAGGCGGAGAAGAAAACGAAAACGTACTTGGTCTTGTGGCCGAGAGAAAGGAAAATCGTCGTCGCCGATCTCGTCCGGGGAGAAATAAAGTAAAGTCGGACTCGAGAGGACCGAGTATAATGCAACAGGTTCAGAAAAGAAGGTCTTTGTGTGCACTCTGGAACCATGCCAATGCGTCTCCGAGATTGTCGTTTGCGATCGAGAGCTCGCGGACTTGTTTGACCGGAGAACTTGTGTACGTCCGATCTTTGCTGACGACATCGTCTTCTGTCTAAAAGATGAGCTTTTTTTAGAGCTGGTGAGTGTATGTGTATATATATGTCTGAGAGTTACGAGGCGGCGATGATCGGGTCATACTTGCGGGGCTGTAAAAATTTCTTATTTTCCGCGAATTTTACGAGGGTTAGCTGCAATGGCTTTTTTCGAGGATGCCGATATTTTTACTCGACTGCTCGACGCACGGTATGAAGCTTACGTGCGGTCTCCAGTTATTTTGTCGAGGACCCAGGAGAAAATTGTTCGGACGGATCAATTGCTGTGAATGTTCGATGGCGAGATGGTTTTACGGTTGAAATAGTTGATTTATATTAGTACTTTAAATTTATTACGTAGAACGACCCTTATGGACAGCTGAAATAACCTAAGCATATTGCGATTCATTTAGAGAAAATTTTATTGTTATATCAATTGTAAATTTATTTAACTCTCGTGATAAATCGTTATAAAACTATCGTGATATCGCTATAAGCTCCGCAATTTTTTTAACAATTTTATATGTCCCGAGTTACTAAGATATTTCTTCAAAAATGTGTTTTAAACTTGCAAAACGAATAAAGCACTATCGTATAACAAATATTCATTCTTGTTACATCGATGTACCTGTTTCTAGTTTTTTCCAAATGACCGAGTCAGAATGTATGAATTTTCAGTATATACATGCATGTACATGATGTATACATTGAAGATATCGTTTATTTACGTATAAAATATTTTTGTGAATATTTTTCAACATAACAACGCATAAAATCGATGACATGTTACATGCAACTATTTTATTAGTTGTGCGTCGGCATGAATGCACTCATTTTTTTTTATAAAATATATTTAGTATCTTCAATTAATGTATTATACTAAAAATGAAAATAATTCGTCCGTAAATTCCATATTTTCAAAATAAAAATTACCTTGAAAATTTATGGTCATTAAAGTTTATATAAGTAATATGTATTAAATATCTTTGTATTAATATGTATTAAATATTATATATACTTTTCAACAAAATCGTTCCAACAAAAAATTGGGTTAATGATTGGTGACTTTAGCCGTTATTGTTATGGAAATTTTAAAGTCGCTTTGAGTAAAAAACATGTATTCTTTTTATTATTTATGCATAATGTATGAATGGAAAATTTGAATGCAAAGTTCTGTTTTTCATTTTAAAACTAATATATTCTGTAATGTTTCGTCAAAGACCCCTTTTTTTAGGAAACCTTGGGATTGAACTTGAATATTTTAAAAAAATGCGTATTAAAATATTTTATGAGATTGACAACTTTTTGGTGTGACCGACCATACAAATATACCTATACAAAAATGATTTTCTATATATGTTTAGATTTGTGAAAATAGAAATATTACCGTACTATACGAGATAACAAGTAAAAGTAAATTGAATATTGATTTGTATATAAAAATGTAATATGCGATTGTTGCAGGCGAAATTGCGCGTGATGGTGGAGGAGAACGCGGGGATGGGGATGCGGCTCGAGGGTGGCGAGCTGGAAAAGTCGCGAGGCGACTGCGGCCCCGGCCGTGGAGGCCTCGCGCACAGCAGCAACGGTGGGAGTAGCAGTGCAAGCAGCACCAGCAGCACCGGCACAACCAGTGCATCTACCTCCTCGAGCAGCAGCTGCGCCCCACCTGGCCAAAACTCCTCGAGCGGCCCAGACGTAAGTCCACCCACCCCTCGGGATCAGATCCATCTAGGTCAGCACGAAGACACCGTCGTTAAGAGACTCAGTACTGGTAGTAGCCCGATCGACAAGAGGAGTTCTCTTAGTGACAAAAGCGTCAGTCCAGTCGATAGAAAAGATGCCATCAGTCCAATCGACAGGAGAGCTAGTCCTATCGGTAAGTTCTTGATCTCCCTTTTATTCTATTTTAATTAGTTCCATCTCGTTATTTCCGGTACAGTTGATTTTTAATTCCAATTACCGTTCTTCAAAAAATTCTATTTACTGTTTACTTGAAAAGTAACAGACAACTTTTTCTTGATCCTATCAAAATCAAATTTAGACGATTTTACGTACGTTTGACTACGCACAAGTTTCTCAATTTCATTCATATTGAACAGTTTTACTTATTTCGGAATAAAATAAATAAAAATAGATAAATTTACTACTATTGGTAATTCTTTTACTATTTTTCCATTAAATTGTTTCTTTTAAAAATTTAAAAGTTGAGCTTGATTCAATAAATTTTTGCAATATAAATTAATCTTTCAATACTGTATTGTTTTAAAACAATACTCATAAGAAATGGGTTAATTTGAACAAAATTAACTTTTATTAGTATTACCTATTAAGTTAATAATTTTAAATATAAAATACAAACATATACGGTTAATTAAAAATCTGCTATCGGAAATCTACATTTATAACGACACAATAAATACTACTGTGATTTGTAACTTGTCAACTTGTTATGTATATTTGCGTAAAAATGAAATCAATAATGTTTTTTTGCTTACAAAACAGTAATCTTAAAAAAATCTTTCTTAATGAACAATTTTGCTTTTTCCTAACTTTTTTAATACTATTAAAGTAAATAAATAATTTTTCATATAATTATTTTTAATTGTTACGGAAAAGAAACAGTTTTGCTTAGTTTTACTTTTGTGTGTTTCTCTTCAATTAAAATAATAATTAATAAACTTTTTAATTATAAAATACCGTTTATTAAAGTAACGTCACATTAGTATTTTAATCTTATAATAGTTTGAACTTTTATTGTAGCGATTGTAGTAAATTTTCATATTACGTGAAAAAATTGTAATCATTTAGAATTATAAATACTGCAACTGTAGACCTATTAGTTTAGAGAAGAACTTCAATAGTTTGCTTACAGGCAAGTTTTTACGTAGTTCGTTTCATTCGTAATTTCATCTCGAATCAGGTGAAATACTTCTTTCAACATACTATTTCAACATTTAGAGGATTAAGATTTATTGACTTACTAAGTTAATTTGTTTTTTTAAACTTCGAATAAACAGAGGTCAAAGTTTACAAGAATGCTATTTATTAAAAAAACTTTTTATCTTATGCTTTAAGAAATAAAGTTATAGTGTTGAGAATAATATAGTATATTTATTGCGAAATGAAAATATACTAAGATCGAATGTGTGATCTATATTTTAATCCTCTAAATTCTATATAACTTTGAAAATGATTCTCATCATTGTATGAGTCATTAGTAGTTTCTTGACCATCTTTCATGTTTTCACTTCTACTAGAGCAACTTCTACTATTCGTCAAAATAGGAGAGACTGCATCGATTATAGCTTTGCAATTTTTTCATTTAATACTTATTCACATCATTAGAAACATACTCTAGTAGAAATCGAATCATGCACAAAATGCTTTCTTAATTAATAATAGGTCAATTTGATGAAATATCTAGTAATGGTCAAAAAGCTGTACTATAAGTCCTTCAGGTAAAAAAAGATGATATTTTATGATTATTCTTTAATGAAAGAGTATGATAACATTTTTTTATTTTATCCCTGTTAAAAGTTTATTGAAATAAATAAATTTAATATATGTAAAGTAAATTTGAAGAGATTAAAGTGGATCTTAGATATTGTTATTTCATGTATTCCCATAGTATTATTTGCTATTTCGAATCAGATTATAAGTTTATAATAGTACAAAATGGAGTAAAATAAATTTTGTATCAAATCTAAAACTAATGTAGTCTACTCGTTATACTCTTTCAAATATTCTGTAGAGTCAGTAATACGATCAATATTTCACTATCTGCGAGATGAAAAAAAGTAAACGATGAAAATAAATGAAAATTAAAGAATAATGCATAGATGTACAATATATACTAGAAGTGGCTTTTAAATGCCGAAGAAAAGTTAGAAAAGGTAGATAAAGTAGGTGGCCGTGAAAGTCTGACGACAAGGCGGTTGTGTCACTTGCATCGGACGAACGTTCGTTTTCCACTTACAGAACGATGCAACGGCTCGCCGTGCGCGAGTCCGAGCGAGAAAACGAGTGGCCGTAGGCCTTTCGCCCCAGCTCTCGAGAAGACGCGACTCGGCGGTTCGGGCGGTAGCGTGGACTCGCGCTCAGGTAGCGCCAGTCCCGTGGGCGTCCGGGCCGGCGTTGGTGCTGGCGGATTCTTCCACAGAGAAGGTAGCACTCGCTCGAGTCACGAACGGATGCGAATCAACGCCGCGTCCCGCGGTCTATCCGAGCCTATTAGGCCCAAGGATCTTACGGAGTTTGACAAAGAGACCAAAGACTTTGTTGACGGTGATGCTAGGACCGACGAGGACAATGAACCACCAGGGCCTGCTCCTGGGAGCAGGCCTTGCTCACCTGGAAACCCACTAGGTCGGTTTCCTATTTTTATCTCTGGGTACTTTACCTAATGGAAAACTGACCGATACACACATATATATATATACCTCTCTTTCTCTTTTTTGTTAGGGTTATACGATTTTTGACCATTAATTTATCTTATTTGAGGTTTGCGCTTCCTTGTTACCTTCATTTTATTATATACAATACGCAATGTGTCTATGTTTACGAGCACGCTATTTTCTCAACTCATTTTGACTTATCATTTTCATCATTTTTACTTACATTTTTCATTCGTTTATTTATCTTTATTTTTTAATTGCTTAATACATTTTTAAGGTCTGTCTTTCATTTAAGAGTATATAACGACAATGTTTTATACTTTAATCTGATTGTTTTCTCACTCGTTCACAAGGTTTTAATTTATCTGAAGCATACAATTAAAAGTATCAAATGATCAGAATCAATGGTTGCTTATAATATTCAATTACATAAATAAAAAAAATTAGAAGAAAATATTAGTTCTCAAGATTGGCCCAGAATTCGTAAAATAAACTATTTATGCTACCTTAACATTGAATAGCATATTTGACTCAAATGATGTATTCTCCTTGGAAACATCTTAACTGTGTCAACCAAAATTAATCTCGTGTATCAAAATTAAGTTTTAACCATCGTCTAATTATTTATCGAATGAAAAGTCACAAGATATTAACTAAATATCTAATAATTAATAATTTAATAAGCAAATAATATGATAATAAATTGTAGTGAAGGTTAAAATGCGTGTATGCTTTGCATAAAATATTATTCGATACGTCATTATATCGTACTCTTACAACATTTATAATTTCATGAAAACTACCGTATCCGGCAAAGTCATAGCTTTCGTGCACGAATGCTTGCTAATTACACGTCGTGATGAACAGTTAAGAGCAAAGTTATATTCTGTCAACTACTTTTCATTTTCCAGGAATCGGCGATCCAGTAGTAGCATCGCGACTGTCAAATCTTCACGGCGGTGGAGGCGGTCACGGAGTAGAACTTGCGTCAACACGTCGATTACGTTTAGAAAATGAACGTCTCGTGGCGGAAGTGGCAAGGTTGCGTAGGCTACTTCTCAGCGGGGCATCGCGTGGCGAAGTGGGAGCTGATGACTCGGTTATCGAGGATGAGGCTCGATACGTCGCTCTCGAAATGGAACTCCAGCACACACGCGAGACTCTTCAGGCCCTCAAAGCCGATCGTAAGAGATTGCGAGCCGAAAAATTCGACTTGCTCAATCAGATGAAGGCGCTTTACGGTACTCTCGAGGATAAGGAACGCGAGCTCAGGGATTTCATTAGGAACTACGAGCAGGTTCGTCAAATTTTATCTCTTCCTAAATTATTCATTCATTTATCTTAAACTTTCCTAAAACTTTGCTCATTCGCAATAAATAAATTAATTTAATTTTCATCATTATCCTATTATTCAAATTACAATAATATATTTTTCATTGTCGCATAAATCAAACAATTATACCCACAATGTGAAAGTTGAACATTGTGATTAAGAGTGTTACTGTAGTACGGTGATATTCCAATAATAATATGTAAATTAGTATCATTTATTACCTTGATATATTTAAATAACATAAAACTTGATTATAAAAAAGCAATCTAGTAATCTTCAACGTATACTGGTATCAAACTTGTATAAAGTTCCTTTACAGCTGTTACAGATTTTAGTTTTAAATGATTTTTTACTATAAATAATATCAAATTATTTCGTCTTAAATAAATATAGTTAATTTATGTTTAAATAAGTAGATATATTATAAGCTTAAAAATATTTTGAAGTTTTTTTTATTATTAAAAATGTGTATTCATAGAAATAAATTGTTCGATTTGCACTTATCAATGGTATGAAACTTTTTCCATTGTATACATATTATATACCCTATCTATATAACCGTCAGTAAATTTTGGAAAATAATAATTTGACACAGTAACAGTCGCGGGCTCCTTACGATCTTTTTGTTTAAAATTCAATATATAGTAACAGTCTAGTCAGATAATCTTTGTATTTGTACTCAATTAAATCTGATACTTAGACGTATGGAACCTCAAGAAATATTGATCAAACCACGACAAGCGAATATTTATATAAAGTAATAGAGAAAGTCAAGTAAATGAAGAGATCGCTCGACTTAAAAAATCACAAGAAAAAGAAAATGATCCTATCGGATGACCATCGGGAAGCGAAATAAATTCTGGACAAGCGAATCTCTCCTGAGCGCGGAAAAAAAGTTTACAAGCTCTTCCTGACGCGAGGGGACAAGAGGAGCGTGCCACCAACAGAGCGGCGTAGGCTAGATAGAGCTTCGGGAATCGAATAAGAGCGTTGCCGTCGTAGCGCCGGCTTTTCCGATGAAACGGACCGTGATAGGCTTTGAAAAGCCTTGTCAACTTCAACTAACTTCGAAGCGAGTGGTGGAGGAGTCGCGTGCGCTTCATGCGCCTCGTGCGCCTCGTGCGCCTTGTTCGCCCGATATCCACGGGGATTTTTCCGGCGATAAAGCGTCCTGTCAATTTCCCGTCGCTTCGAATTCGCCGCGCCCTCGTCCGCCCTCTTCGCATATAAGCGCATTCCTCCTTTTCGATCGTCCCTTTTTCCACTTGTAAATTTACTCTCTCGTGGGGTGGCCGACGCAGGACTTTGTCTCTGACGTAGTCTCGACTCATTTGACTCTGCGAGCTCGACACTTTTTCGTAGGTTCATCCTTGTTACATCCTGTCACTTTACTCTGATAAATGTGACAATGTTCTCGATGATTTATTCTGCACAGAGAATCTTTTACCCTTGAACTTTTTCATAGCGAGTTACTTTTTCTCTCTTCCCTTAAAATAGAGGTATATACCTACAGTTTGAATTTTGTTCCAGTAGTTTGTTTTAACCCGTGTTTACGTATAAAAATGTTCGAATGCATTAAACTATAGTTCCTTACGGTATTTAACTGCAGAAGACTGCTTCTTTTTGCCCTGCATTTTATTGCAACTCTTAGTCACTGTCAGGTCTGATGTAATAAAGAAACTTAGAATCGTCAGTTTACGGCTAAGCACAAAAAGAACGTAATCCTATCAGGAGCAGTTAAAGTATAAAAAAAAAGTTTTCGGAAATTACGATGTGTACATTGTTCACGGAATTTCAATGTTTTACCGTATTAATAATTAAATTGTTTATTGTAACGATAGTTAATTGTTAACTAGTGTCAATTAAAGACTAAGGTACTTAATGTATCGAAGATGAAAGATTAATAAAATTAATGATCTACATTTTTATTATCACAGTTTTTAGGACCAAAATAATTAAAACGACTGAATAACGAAAAAAGATCAGCCAGTGACTAATTGGTAGTGGTTACTAAGAAGGTTTACCTTGCATTCACAATGTTTAACGTCGACCTTGACTATCCTACGTCATATTTTTCTTATTAATCCCAAATATTGTAGTAATGCTATAAATCGCGTATAAAAAACCCCATTTTCTCTTAATTTCAGGAAATACTTGATGTACATCAACCGCTTGAATAACCCGCTGTGTACGTATTGATATGTATCCATGTATAAATAAGTTAAATCAATTCCCAGTTGAATCGAGCGATGGGTATCACCAACATGAATAATAGTAGAACAAATGTTGTTAATACGCGTACCGTAGACAGAAACCCAACAGCCGAGGATTAATAACTTTGACCGTAGAAGACGTAACCATTTGACGTAAAATAGCGTAGAGCAACAAGGCATACTATCCATAACTCAGTTTGCGCAGATAACGGGAGCACGTGTGCACGTGTACTAAGCTGCAATTTTACTGTCTAATCTCCATGGGTGAAAACATATAAAAACCGCATTTAACTCGTCCAAGTCGTTAGATTATCGTAGGAAAATCCAGGGCTTCGCGTGACCGAAAAATATTACCGAGCGAGCTCAAGACAGGGGAAAGGAAATAAAGCGATCCGGACGATACGACCGAGAAAGACCGAGAGAAAGTGAACGTTATAGGGAGAAAAAGAGGACGCAAAGAGAATATGGGTGTAATTTGAAACAAAAGAAAACGAACGAGTAGAGAACTCGTCTGCATCCCTCGAAAGATTATCGCGTCCGCACTAATTTATCCCCCGATAGGCCTGTATACTCGGGATAAACGAGCATAAGGAGAGAGTGTGTACGTGTGCCGAAGGTCGCGTCCATCCCCTCGAGTGTGGTTACGTCACGTTTCGAATATATCTCGTAGCCCCTGGTGCGCCCTCGTTTCCACCCTCGATCTTCTACACCCGTCCTAGCCCGGTTCATGGAAATTTTCTTTCCTGGAAAAGACTGATTGATATACGCTGGTCTCGTTGCGGTCGCAACTTCGACCAGGTGAATTATTTTCCCGAGTTCTTCGGGTGACCTACTTCTTTTTGCTTATCCCAGTAAGGAGTGATACATTTCCTTCGCTGACTGGGTAATAAACTTAAACAACTTCTTACTTCACTAAAATCGACAAGCTGAGAAAGTCAATATAAATGAATTTGAAGTTCGTTTGTAAACACGTTGTTGATAGTCTAACAACCATACGTTTTACAAGATGCTTTCCAAATTGAATTCAAATATTTACTCGTAACGTTTCGTTTGGATTCGCGGGATTGCAAATATGCTGCATCAACGCCATCTACGCGAATGGTGATACAGTGTAATGTAAATATTGATCCTCGTATTAAGATGCACCATCATCATCGTGCGTAAACAGCCCGTTTTGAACAACAGCAATAATAATATACGAGTTTACGATGATCCGTTATCGGCATTTATGAGATAACCGAATTTGTAAGATGTATGATCAGAAGGTTAAATCGTTGCGTCTAAAGGTATATATTCTAAATAAAATGAAAGTTAAGTATAAAACGAAGTAAAATGTAGAAAATTTGGTTTGATACTTCCCGATACAACGAATACCGAAGATTCATGATTCCTAGGGTAAACGATTCTTGTGCTTTGCCGAACCAAACTGTACGTGTTTAAGACGAAGTAATACGAAGACGGAGAGACTGCGTAAATCAAGTTGCACCTTCAGTTATGAACACGAGGTTGGAAATATGCGAAATAGGAAATCCAAGAGTTGGGAAATCCTAGGCTGAGTTAATATTATTTTAGACTGTAAGGGTACTTGTTTGGAGTTTCAATTAACATTGTAGACGATATTTGGTTTTTGTGTCGAAAGTGGAACATTGAAAATGATTGTGCACCATTCGAGACAAGAAATAATTAAATTCTACACATATTTAAATGTGTATGTTGTAGGTAATTAAACCTCTCTCCATGTTTAATATTTCGAATTCTTTTATTGATCGATCTGGCGGAGGCAAGGGGAAATAAAAAACTAAACAAATAGTTTTTTTGTTTGTCAACGTTTCGTTGGCTTTTTTTGGTGTTAGTGAACAATTTTGATTTGTATTAAAATCTCTTTTTTGTTTAAATATATAGCCTGAAAAGGTTTTGGCAGACCAAGCCAACGAAACGTTGCCAAACAAAAAAACTATTTGTTTAGTTTTTTATTTCCCTTCGCCTCCGCCAGATCGATCAATAACAAAATCCGAAACATATTTAAATGTATTTTCTTGATCAGTAAAAAATGTTTACGAAAATACGTTGAATATCATTTTTTATATACTATGAACTATTAAGTGACCAGAATACTCTTTAAATAGATTATAATCAAACTTCATTCAAGTTGAACTTGTAATTTTTTTATATTAAATTTTATTTATGTCTACAATTTAATAGTTGTGACACATGTCTAAATGCATCGCTTGATTGTAAGTCTACTGACAAGATGATGAGAGAATAAAATCTTGACATTCCTTGCCACTCTCTCGGTCCTATCGTTTTTATTAGAAAAAACTTGTGGATAAATATTGTATGCTAATAAGTTACTTTCGAATATAATTATTTAATTACTTAATTCATTAACTTTATCAATATCTCTGAATAGTCTAAATCGCATTAATTACAATAGTATTATACATCATTTTCTGTAACACAAGAATAATCCTCAAAATACATGAATTATTATTCTTAAAACAAATATTACGGTGTATATGTTTATAAAAGCGATAACATAAAAATCGAATCAATCTCTAGTAAATTGTCTTTGGTACTGCTTAGTCTGTAGGTAATCTCGTTCTCGATCGTCTGTAATAAGGCTTATCACAAGATCACGGAACTATCTCTAACTATTTTGCGTGTAAATTAGTGGAATTATAGCGTACTTGCGTTGTTTTCGACAATACGGAATAGAACTTGGTATCGAATGTCGTATTGAAAACCGATTAACAAACTAAATCGGATATCGGTGAAACCTCTGTTATCCATCGATGGAATCTGAATTTTGACACAAATGCTAATCAAGTTGTTATTACTGATTAAAAATTTTCGTTGTTTTATAAAATTGTAGAAATTCTCATTAAATTGGTTGGATAGAAAAAATAAATGAATATATAATCTGTAATGTATTGGTGTTGGGACGATTAATAGGGCGTATAGGGTAGAAAGACACCCAGCTCTTTTCGGTATAACGAGTAGGTATAGAGAATTATCGATTGGACGGTTAACGATAGCCCCAGTATCCGACTATTCAACGATTCTATAGAGGTTTAACCGCTTTTTTCGATAGGCAGTAAATCGGTTAAGCGAGTGGAGTATATATATATATATATAGCATACATTACCTCTCGAGTACGAGAAGCCATTTCGAATAGAGTCGGTAATAGCGCGGTTTCGACTATCGCCGTACGAAGAAACAGAAACTCCTGAGAGAAAAAGAAGTTTCACCTCGCAAAAGTATTACAATGACGTGTACCTATATAGATATAAATGTACCAACGGGAAAAGAGGATTTCTCCTATTCGAGCAACGCTAACGTTCATTTACATTCGCATTAGAAGTCGGGGAGAACGAAAGTTATAGCAACGATTGCCTAATGCATGAGCGAATTCTATTAAAGTACTTTAATTACCTGATCGTAAGGAGCTTCACTAACTAATATAACCATTTAACCACCATTTCACTTCAGAATATAAATTTTAAAAATTCTATAAGTTACTATAATAATGTCTCTCGTTAAATCTACCCTCTTCATGTTAAGAACTCTTCGCAAACTTATTTGCAACATTCTCTAAATGGTCTAGTATTTTCTATTATAATTACTTTTTTTAATAAAACCTCATAAATAAAAGTATAATTATTAACGAATTCAGCAGTATATTTAGCAATAATACTAACTAGGATTATCTTATAACTTTGCAATAGTGGAATATATTTTCTTATATAAAAGTATGTGAAAATACAATTAGAGCAAATGTAAAGGTAACGCTATAATAAGTTCAAAATCTATCATTTATTATTTCTATTCTTACTTTGGAATAATTTTATGCATTTGAGTTTATCATTTTTTAATGTAGGTATCTATTTAATCTAAGTTTTTTTTTTAATCCGGATTAATTGGTCATCTCTAATTGACAGATTTAAGAGATTAAACTGGCACTGATTCGTTTCTAAATTTTACTTTAATCTAAAGTAAAATTTAATAAATTGTACTTATAATTTTTATGCAGAGCCTATAGGACTTCCTTACTATAGTATATATTTTATAATGTTAAGTAAAATAACACATCCAAAAGTTAAATCCGTCTTCCAAATGAATGACACGATCTTAGTAATTATGCAAAATAAATCTTTATATTATTTAAATCAAGTATTTATAAAGTGCCTTTAAGAATTTTAAAAGTAATAAAAACCCACCCTCAAAATTATATTTTTCGTACGAATTTGCACGTGCCAAACATTCAATCCACACGTGCAAGGTATTTCAAAATCACGAAATACCACACTTACACCGAAAAAATATTTGTATACAAAGTAAAAATAATAAATACGTTGTAAAAGGTTATACTAAAAACTATTTAGAAAAGTTAAAAAAAACAAGATAATTTGCACTCTTTATAAATTTTATAAAATTGGACAGAACCTTGCAAGCTCAAATTTAAAAAAAAATTGTGTACAACCGCATTCGAAAATCTGCATATAGTATTAAGAATCGATAACCTACTTCCACGTAATTCTAATAAAAGATAAAGTAAAAATATTTCGTATAAAATCTTGTCATTTATAAAAGTGCTTTCGAGAAAAAAAGAGAAAAAGAGAAAGATTGAAATTTACAATTCCCAGTAGTTAATCGCATTATCCGCTTACACGCGCATTTAAATTCGTGCAAAGTGTTAAATTCACTCTCCGGATTTGCAGCGGATGCGCGAGAGCGAAGTGAGCCTAGGCCGGATGCAGCAGCCAGGCGTGAACCCGGAGGAACGCGAGATGGAGCGAGAACGCGAGCGCTGGAGCTTACTGAGGGCGGCCCGCGACGAAGCCGACCGGAGTCTCACCCTCGCGGCGAATCTCGCCGAGAAGGAAGCTGCCCTCTCTCACGCTCACGCTACCATAAAGGAGGTAAGGACGCGCCGAGTTTCAGCCCATCCGACAACTTTTTACTGCATCGGTGCACTTTTCCGAGATTTTCTACATTCTCATTTTCACGTGTGTTTTATCGAGATTGTGCGTGACGAAATGTAATTTCAATTTCGAAAAAATTTGAATACGCTCGACCCTTGTAATTTTCCAACGAACATTTGCATTGGTATATGTAAATATTAAAATATACACTTTTTGGATATTCGGATAGTGTATTTTTAACATTTGGATATGGAAATTTAATTATATGAAATTATATTTACATTCGACTGCTTCGTTGCAATACCTTTTGAACAAGAGTTTGTTATTTTAATGGAACCAACGTATATTCCATGTTTGAAATGTAAATATTTAAACTTCGTCTAACAAGTTTTTGCTATTCCATTAACTTTTCGTTGAATTAGAGTTAGGTATAATCGTTTTTGCTTATTGTGCAACGGTATGCAACATTTTAAAATACTATATTTAATAATATTAGACGCATGGTCGATATTGTACTTAAGAAATAAAAATCCCAATTTGACAGCTGCAACGTCAACTAGCGGAACGAGGAGGTGGTATATGTCTCAGCGACCAAGAATCGTTAGTATCCTTTCCCCGAGGTAGCGTCAACGGAGCAGCGACTCCGGGTGCAGGTAGCAGTACGGGAATCCTCGCTCATCTCGGGTCCAGTCAATCTCAACAGCCGCAACAGCAACAAGCTCATGGATCGGCTAGCGAGCTCGTCGTCGTTGGGAGTGCTGTACCTATGAACGCCGCGACAGTTGGACAAGCTGGAGATCGAGGTAGCTGCAGCGCCGACAGTGGAGTACGAGGCTCGAGCGATCGAGAAAGTGGTGGCGCTACGAGCATTGGGGGCAATCTATCCGACTCCACGACGGACGGTGAGCGTTTTTTATAATTACATCATTTTTTCTCACTTTTGGAACACCTTACAGTCCTCGACTCTTGAGAAACATATGTCGCGCTTTTTCGTTATTAGATATATGATTATACATTTTAAAGGTAATCTTTTAGTTATTTTTATACTAAACGTAATTACATTATGTTACTAACAGTACAATGTTATATTTTCGAATCTCTATTTTACTGACATTAACATATACATTAAAATACACATGACCTCTATCTTTTATATTAATCTTTTAACAGCATACTTAATGCTACAAATTATTAATGCATTTGGTTAACCAAGTGTTGCAGTCAATTAGTACTGACCGAGTCGAACGAGGCGAAAAAACAAGTATAATTAAATAAAAATGTAAATTATGAAAAACCGAGAAATCATTGGCCTTCGTTTCAGTATTATCTATCACTATCCTACATTTCAAACAAAAATATTGTTTCATTCAAAAATGGCATTGGCAGGAAGTTTGACTCTCAATATTCTGCCACAATTTTCTTTCAACTATGTTTTTGAATGCACTGATATTTCTTTAATAAAATTTAGTATAGTGATATAGATAATACTGAAATGAAAGCCCATGATACCGTGATTTCTTCATCTCAATTGACTCTGTAAAAATTGACTTTAACGTCCCGTTAAATTAGGTTACTCAGACGTACATTTAATTTAATTATGTGTGCATTTACCTGTTTTTTATTATCCTAATAATGGTGCGAATGATGTTAAACTTGTAAAAATATAATAACCCATAAAACAAAGAAGATTATCTACAATCTACAATATATATTAATCCTGATATCTCTCAATGTTTTTACAAGCTTAACGTCGATCATTTCCCACAACAAATTGATATATATTTTAATGACCAATAATCTACACACAGAACCATAAGTCTTCACGAGTATTTGTATAAAGGCTTTCACTATATATAATGCATGTTTATACATGACTACGAGTCACTTTATATACATGTGGTTAGTTTGCTAGAAAATAGTTTTATCTTTTCATAAAAAGAAACATCTCCGAGCACACCGTGTCACCCACAACATTGACAAAGACACCTTAATAAGCATGCAAGCAAATAAACACACTATTTACTCAGACCGCTCCGTTCAATTTTATACTCGAGTAACTCGATCGAGTGGAGCAGCATAAAGAACGCATAAAAATTAAAACAAACGTAGCAACTGATTTGTACGACATCTTCATTGAAACTTCATCTGCATATATTTACGTATTGAAATGAATTTGTAACATATCGTAGAATTATGAAATTTTATTAAAAAAAATATATACTTTAATTATCGTATACGTTTATCAAATCTGACTACACGCTTATTAGTTCGATTACATTAATACAACTACTTTTTTTAAGTATCATGTCTTGAGATTGTAAATTATTTATAATTTTATTATACGATACATTATGATCTAAACAGTACTTATTTTTACTATTTTAATTTTACGTTCCAAAAAAGTTCATTTGCAAGGTTTTTCGGATACTTTACAAATATAAAAGATTTTTGTGTATAAAAATCAATGATCGATATGTAGACGTGTAAGTATTGCAAAAAATGTCGTACAATTCACAAAAAGGTACAAAAATAACAGGAAAAATACGAAACCAAAATAAAATAAAAGAAGAAAGGGAAGTAAATAGAGAATGAATAAAATAAAAGAGAGGTTCAGTATGGGCCCGATAAAAAATGAAAAATCGAAGAAAGAGTATATCTGTCGTACTGAAATCCCCGGTGTGTATTTCGTCCAGGCACGCCGACTATCACGATTGAAAGGAGTGGCCTCGACATGGACAGCATCTCCTTGGTTTCCTCGGTAGCACCGCCCCACATGTACCAGTGTAAGTGAATGTTCTACACTCGCAAAGTACGCGATTCCCGCGAGTGTATGTGTGTAACTTGGTCTCGTTCGTACCTTGATCGTCGTCCCACCGGCAGCTTTATTTCCTATTCTCCCGTCGGGCGATTTTCCCGACTCCTCCATTTCCGCGAGCACCCCAACTCCGAGCTTTCGACTGTTATGGTTAATTGAATGACACTCGGTCTCGGGCCACTCGCGAGAGGAACCGTGCGTTTTTAAAAACTCACTTCGAGAGGCATTGCGTTCGAGGGTCGCTTTTATTCCGGTAATTGACTTTTCGGGAAGAAGCGTTTGCAATCGCTCTCTTTGAATTAAATGAGAGCAACCCCGCCGATGAAACTTTCCTAGTCGCAGTTTTTTTATTTCACTTTTTATTTCATTTATCGATTTGCTATTGTAGATTTTTTATCTTCCATTAGAATATAAAAAAATTCGTTTATTTATTTATTACTTTAATTAGAATTAGAAAATTCATTAAAATTTTTAACCTTTGTCTTGAATATAATTTAATGAAATCGTTACAACACCTCTTTACAGAACGTTTAAAGAATTTATGTAAGAATAAAATAACTCAACGTATGGTGCATCTGTAGAGTGAAAATCTCGGTAATAGAGTAATATTTTATAATAAAATGTAATTACATTTACACTGAATGTCAAATCATGGAAGCATAAACGCATAGTTATATCGTATATCATTAATCATAAATGTTCACAAACTCCTTTCCTTACACCTTTCCCTCTCGTTGGTATTCACGCTTATAGTTATTCTTTGAATTGCCATATCGTATACAATATTCACGAAAATTAGCTTCATTGGTTACCGCATTTTTGTGTTTGCCTATACGTATATGTATGTATAAGTCAAAGTATGACAATAATTATGTGCATGCGCATGACGAAAAAGAAAATATTACTATAATTTATTCCACATAACTTGCGATTATAAAATTATAAAAGCGTGATCAAGTGACGAATTCAGAATGTATGTACCTCTGTACGTATGTAAGTATGTTTGTGTGTGTGGGTGTGTGTCTATAACCATGAAAAGAAACTGCGTGTTCTTTATGGTGCATCATTGGTGTCTTTTATCAACTCGTCAGTCACATTTACTTAACGATATAATTGTATCTCATGATCCATGTCCCTAAGACTGTATAGAATATGTCAATCAAACTAAAAACAATAAAATATTAAGTAATTAAAAATATTTAATACGTGATAAATCACTGTATTTATTGACAAATGTGAAAAATATACAATTTTCGTATTTACAGCGACTACACCAAAGGATTGCAGCCCAACGTTGTCACCGCTGAACGCATTCTCGAGGTCGATGGACAATTCGTCGCTTTCGCGTTCGGTCGAGCAGCTCTCGAGTCCGCTCGATGCCGAGCCAAAGAGGAATAAGCAGCCCCTTCCGCAAGCGGTTCATACGAGGTCTTCGGCGACGCGTGGTGGCACTTGGGGATCGATCTCCAGGTTTGTTTTGTCCTCTACTCTCTTTTTTCCCCGCTATTATTTTATACGAGTAAACTGATATCAGTCTGTCGTTGACACGAAAAGACTCTGTACACCCATCTTCGTTATGGATTAGAAATTTATTTGATTACTGAAAGACAAGAACAATTTATCTAATAAAATTTACATCAACCAATTTTTCTCATTTAAATGAATATTAACTTTGATAAAAATCTGTTATAATGTTTAGGTTTAATCAATATTTAAGTTCTATTATTACTCCTCGATATAACCTTCAATCGCCTTGTGATATTGGAAAAATATAATTAAGTTTATCAAAAAATTCTATTTTAACTTGCACAGTGCATTAAATTTTAATTATTTATAAAACGGATAAAATTAAATCATTAATTTTTAAAATGTTAATTATCCAACAAATGCAAGTATTATGTGACACTAAATATAAAATAATGTTAATCGTCAAGCAATTGTGTCACATTTATACATATAATTAAGATGAAGTGTAATATAGATAAACATTTTAGATACTCTACAGTGCAACATTCTATTTAAAATTTATCGTGTTTATTATACAATCAATATGAAAGAAAATAAACGATAATGTAACAAAGTATTTGTACAATATGTAGGACCCATACTGCTATTCTCTACAGAACATCATTACCTGTTTTGAAAAGGCAAGCGATAGCTGTGCCGAGGCGACGTTATACGTTCAATCGTTTTCTATATACACGATTAATCGATACACTTAAAATTCTTAAAGCTAGCCGATTTCATTTACGTTAATTTTCATTTAAAACGGTAACGAATATTTAACAAATGTTTGTAATATTATAAATTATTTTATGGTTATTGAGACTAGATAACAGGATTGTAAAAGTCGCTTATATGACATTTTTATTTTTATAATATATATTTTTTACGTAAAAGTGAGAAATAAAGTTTGTTTAATTTTTAAAGTGCTGATAGATAAAAGCGAAATAAATTATATTAATTTAGAGAAAATTCTTTGCCGCGAAGAGGTCAAATAGATAATTTAGGCTGCGAAATAATTCAATGATTCACTATACATTTTCGAATATCCATTATCTATGCTTTTAATTACAAAAGCCAATTAACGTATAGTATAAAAAATTCTTAAATAAGTAATTTGAATTTGTCGCTTTGCGTAAAGTAAAAAGGACGTGAATTTTAAAAATTAAATCGATCATCACATGACTAAAGAAAGTGTAGAAAAAATGATAATGTGATTACTAATAAATTATTTATACTACGATTGTAACATATAAAAGGACAAACTGCGTGGTTATAATTGAAAATGAGTGTATTAAAAAAGTTTTTTTGGACACAAACCGAAAAAGGTTTTTCCGAAGGTAAAGGCAAGACAATCGGATCCCAACGAAATACGTCGTAAAGTTGGTAGGAAAACACAATAGGCTTTGTGAGAGGCCGGCGTCGAGTGTATACTGTACGGTTGGGTTTGCCATTTCGCAGGGTGTTCACGCGCTCGCGACACCGGAAGATGACGAGCGGCTCTGGCGCGTTCGGGGGTGGTGCCGGAGAACCGGCGCCGGAGGCCTTCGATCCGTATCGCTCCTGGTCGCCCCTCACCGAGGAAGGTTACGCCGAAAAACTTAGGCTGCTAAGGGAGGCGGCTTCTGTCCCGATGGAACGATGGCGTGCCCCTACCGTACTGGCTTGGTTAGAAGTTGCTTTGGGGATGCCTCAGTACGGACCAAGGTGTGCTGAGAATGTCAAATCTGGCAAGGTGAGTAATCATTTTTACTTTTTCTTTCGTTAACATATTTTGATGTGTCATTTTTGTTGAGTTTCTTTATAATACGATTGACAACTCTATTGCAATGCGTAATTGTCATATCATACTACCAAAGTACGATTATTTCAACACTAGTCTAATGTTTTTATATACAACACATACAAAATGATATAGAAGGGATATATTCTAAATCTTAAATATAAATATTCCTAATTAAATAAAATATAAATATTCTTAATTATAAATCTTAAATATATTTATTCCAAAAATAAAGCATTTAGTTCGGAAAGACCGATAATTATATACTTAAATATAAATGTTAATTAACAATTTGACATAAAATTACATCAAAGTATCAGATGTCTGCGCTAAATGTAAAGTAGTTCAATAGTAAAATCCATTTATATAAAATAAAATATCACCTTATAAAATATAAAATATTACCTTCTAAGATTATGAACACAGTGAGAATATTTAAAAAAATCTATAGTTTTCATTGGGCGTCTGCTTTTAGTATTTTAATATATAGATAATATGATTCACAATGAATTATTTGCACTAGAAAAGTTCTCGATTTCTTTTTCCACAAGAAATTAAATTATTAATATATTTTGATCTTTACCTACCCGTAGATTCAACGAGTGAAAAACTTAATTCTTCATTACATTCACTTTGTTTATTATTCGAAAAGGAATTTCTGGAATAATTAGTTACGAGAAGTTTCAAAGTTTAATATTTTGGCTCTTCCCTTTGCGAGTATCAGATAAATCTTTAATATTTATTTATCAACTAACTGTATAATATAAAAGTTTACAGTAGCTATTTGATCGTTAAGCATCAAAAGTATTTAACTTTGGAAGTTTCAATTAAACATTTCTCAAGATACTGCTAAGGAAATAAGCTAATCAAAATATGTTACTTTCGAACTAACCTAGTATTTAAACCTCGTTTAAACTTTTCTTTCTTCGTATTCCTTTTTATAATGAGATTGTTAATATTGTTAAAATAATCGTTTAAAAAATTATTCTTCTCAAAGTTGATTAAAATTTCGTAATTCAAAAGGAATTATATATAATTTAAAGTAATTAACAATTGACGAGCACAGGTTTTACTTGAATTGAGCGACGCTGAGTTGGAAGCCGGACTAGGAGTAACGCATCCGCTCCACCGCAAGAAGCTGCGGCTGGCAATCGAAGAGCACCGGCATCCAAATCTCGTTCGGTACCCATGCATAGCCCAGCTTGGACACACCTGGGTCAGTTCAGAATGGTTACCGGATCTCGGACTCGCGCAATACGCTGAGAGCTTCGCCACGAACATGGTCGACGCACGGATGCTTGACCACCTTAGCAAGAAGGAGCTCGAGAAGCTACTCGGTGTCACCAGGAAGTTCCATCAAGCAAGCATCGTCCACGGAATCAACCTGCTTAGGATGCTCAACTACGACCGACAGGTATCTTGACATTTCTCACTTTCATTCCCGAAATATAGTAAGGTTGTTCAAGTAAATAATAATAATTGGGTGCTTAAACGTATTTTCTCATGCATCGTTAACTTACAGTGCATCATTTAAAAAAATGTCGAATTAATTAATTAAATAATTTTTGCTGCTGACATTTGATCGGACAAAGAATTTTAGACTCTATTTGGTGTGAACGTAGAGATTGTTTACCCTAGATACAAATGTAAATATCGATAAGAAATAATTACCAAAATAACCGACATCAATTAAAAAGATGTATCCACAATATTCAATTATAAATCGCAATAATTCTTTTCTTGGTTAAGAGAATGTCAAAGTGGTTATGTGATTTTCCGAGTCAATTGCCGATTGAGTTGTATTGTTTTTATTATAAAAATTAATATTTTATACTTATCGTAATTGAAGGAAAATCACGAGAATATTACTCTTCGTCACAACTCGATCTATAATCGTGCAAAGTTTCCATGTGATTGGTGAAGTAGACAAGATTAATTGCTTTAAAAATGTTTATACACTACCGCTCAAAAGTTTGGGTTCATCTAAATAAAAATTGACCCAACTTCAAAGCTTCATAACTTTCGTGCAAATAATGCTACAAAAACATGCTACATACCGTTCGGTGCCAAAGTCTAATTTTTAATTTTTTATTTGTATAAAAAACCAAAGTTTAAAACTGAAACTTTAAAAAAAACAGGTCTTTCTATAAATGCCTGCATTTTTTAGGAAAAGGTGTATTTTGAAGTGTTATAAAATGAAAATTAAAACATTTTTTAACAGCTTTCGAACGTTTTTATAAATTTATCCTAGCGTCATTTTTAAGGAAGTCACGACAGTTTTTATGCACACAAGCGTTGTTATTATTTTTTTTTTAAATATCGGAAAATACCAAATAAACAAATTATAGGTTTTTATATAAAAATTAAGCACACACGTTTCAAGTGCATAACACATTTAAAGATGTCAATAGTCGAGATAGTTATATTAACGATATTAAAATTTAAATGTATGTTTATGTGGTATTCCACGTGAAGTGGTCCGATCAAAATTTTAAAATGCACCAAATTTTGGGTACACATTGCAAATGTTTTTCAGAATACAGAAAAAAATTTTTAGATACTGGTATTTATTAGCTCAAAAGTTATTCTAACCTCAAAAAGTGAATTTTTTCTAGTGTTTTTCAACACCAGCTGGGTTTACCGCTATATAACTCAAAATCTATCAACTTTTACTATAGAACATTATATGTAACATTCGTTGCTAATAATATCTAGAATTTATTCTTCTGGGTTAGAATTTCTAATCTCAAGGTCAATGTTACTTAAACTACATGTCAATATTCAACTTAAAAAAAGTGTAAGTGCGCCACAATTGATTTTTTTATCCAAAAGTCTAAAAGAAAGCTTGGAGCAATACCTTTCAAATGATCTGTAGCATTTTTATGGCCTTCAATTCTGTAAAAAGTTATAATAATTTAAAGAAAGACAAAAAATTCACAAAAATTAACATGATATTTCCCATTTAAATTTTTAAAAAAATTTGGTGTTTCTTTAAATTATCATAACTTTTTACAGAATTGAAGGTCATAAAAATGCTTCAGACCATTTGATAGGTATTGCTCCAAGCTTTCTTTTAGACTTTTGGATAAAAAAATCAATTGTGGCGAACTTACACTTTTTTTAAGTTGAATATTGACATGTAGTTTAAGTAACATTGACCTTGAGATTAGAAATTCTAACCCAGAAGGATAAATTCTACACATAATTAGCAACGAATGTTACATATAATGTTGTATAGTAGAAGTTGATAGATTTTGGCTTAAATATCGATGAACCCAGCTGGTGTTGAAAAAAACTGGAAAAAGTTCACTTTTTGAGGTTAGAATAACTTTTGAGCTAATAAATACCTATATAGCTATAAATGTTATTTTTTTCTGAATATCTTTATATAGTTACCTAATATATGAATAAAAAACACTAAAAATATCTTCATTTAAAAATATATTAAAAATTTGAAAACTTATTTTTCATTTAGAAACACATTATTTGTTCTTTTGGAGTTTTCCGATGATATTTACAACTGCTATGATATTAAAAAAAGTAATAAAAACGCTTGTGTGCATAAAAACCGTTGTAATTTCCTTAAAAATGATGCTAGGATAAATTTAAAAAAAGCATTCGTAAGCTCTTAAAAAATGCTTTAATTTTCATTATATAACATTTAAAAATACACCTTTTCCTGGAAAATGCAGGCATTTATAGAGAGACCTGTTTTTTTTAATGTTTCAGTTTTAAACTTTGGTTTTTTACACAAATAAAAAATTAGAAAATAGACTTTTGCACCAGGTCATTTTAAAGCTTTTTAAATTACCTTTTGAACGGTATGTAACAGGTTTTTGTAGCATTATTTGCAACAAAATTATGAAGCTTTGAAGTTGGGTCAATTTTTATTTAGGTGAACTCAAACTTTTGAGCGGTAGTGTACATTAGTACAAAGTGGCTCACTTTTTTAAAACATTTAATCTCATAAATCATTCTACCAATCGATTTAGCACGCGTATAGATTGATTTGCAATATACAAGGTAATGTTCATGTGAATTTTCTTGAATTATAATATGAAATATTAATTTTTATAAAAACAATACTTCTGAGACGGTAAATGATTCGAATAGTACAATATATAATAACATACCCTAACAGAGTATAATTATTTATTGATATTTTCTCATGTCAGGCTCTCGCAGTCAGAAGACATAATTGCGAGCAAGTGGATGCAGATCCTTTAGTTTGGACTAATCAGAGATTTATCAGGTGGGCAAGAAATATAGATCTAGGTGAATACGCAGATAATTTGAAAGGTAAGTACCTTTTTATAGTGCTTTTACGAAATTTTTTAAAACAATAATAATGTTATAAATAAAATCTATTTAAGTTGTTGATCCTTTGAGTAAAACAATAATGTTACAGTATATACTGTATTCACTAAGTAATAATATTTTTATAAACATATTTGTTTTAGTTATAGTTAACAAAACGCTCTGTATTAAATACGTTTGAAAATATGAGCCGCCACATTGAGAAGTAAAATCACAATGTTGTGCACATATATATATACATATATTACATTGACCGATCATTACCGTATCAAAATTTCGCGCAACTTATCTTAAGTGACTCAAAGGATTAAGGGGGTCGCTTACCCAGTGGATTACCAACCGAGCCAAAAAAGGCAATTATTACATTTATTTAAAAAAATACGCACTTTTATGCAAAACGCGAATACAGAAGCACTAGATAATTAAACAATAAGTCATTCTACAAAGTTATAGGTTAATAGCACCGAAGAATCACAGAGAATCGTACATTTTCAAAGCTGAAATTTTTTAGGGTGTCTCCGTCGTATTAATCTGGAACTTTGTAACATCACTTATTATTTAAAAAAAGAAAGAAAAATTGTCGATCTTTGAGGGTCAATCCAAGTTAAACAAGGAATAAAAATTTTTTTATTCTCAATTTGAAAAATCGTGCAACGTTTCGTCCACTGGTTTGCGGACCTCTTCAGGCACTGTTTATTAACAAAAAAACAAAAACCAAATATACAACAAAATATATAAATGAACAAAATTTCAACCACACACTTTACAACACAAAATAAAATTAAATACCTTCGAAAAAACAAAGTATACGTTTTAAATTTTACTCCATTGTAAGGTAACGTCTAAGTGAATAATAAATCAGTCAACTCGACTATATATAAATACATGTGAACATTATCAAATAATTAATTATGAGAAATAGACATACATCAATATTCCGAGCAAAACAAACTGTTACAAAATCCTTTTATAAATATTACTGAGCATTTGAGTGTCTTCCTTCTTATTTATAGTATATTTACAATTATTAATATGCAGCATCTCTGAAATAATACGTTTTTTATATGAGGGTTCTTTGTCTAAAACCGAAACATTGTCAAAATTGAATGTGTGATTATTTTGTAGCATATGTAAGCTAACAACAGAATCACTATTATACATGTTTTTGTGTTCTCTAATTCTATCTTTTAATGCACGTTTTGTTTGTCCTATATAAGAAGAATTACACTCATTACAATTGAACTTATAAACAACGTTATATAAATCAAGCTTTTTTGTCGTATCTTTACATAATGTTATGACATTATCAAGTTTTTTATTAATATTAGGCACTGTACCTATGTTGAATTTTTTTAACATGTTAGAACATTTTTCATAGAAATTTTTAAAGTACGGGAGTGAAAAGTAGCTAAATGAACAAAATTTCAACCACACACTTTACAACACAAAATAAAATTAAATACCTTCGAAAAAACAAAGTATACGTTTTAAATTTTACTCCATTGTAAGGTAACGTTACATCAAACAAACTGTTACAAATCCTTTTATAAATATTACTGAGCATTTGAGTGTCTTCCTTCTTATTTATAGTATATTTACAATTATTAATATGCAGCATCTCTGAAATAATACGTTTTTTATATGAGGGTTCTTTGTCTAAAACCGAAACATTGTCAAATTGAATGTGTGATATTTTGTAGCATATGTAAGCTAACAACAGAATCACTATTATACATGTTTTTGTGTTCTCTAATTCTATCTTTTAATGCACGTTTTGTTTGTCCTATATAAGAAGAATTACACTCATTACAATTGAACTTATAAACAACGTTATATAAATCAAGCTTTTTTGTCGTATCTTTACATAATGTTATGACATTATCAAGTTTTTATTAATATTAGGCACTGTACCTATGTTGAATTTTTTTAACATGTTAGAACATTTTTCATAGAAATTTTTAAAGTACGGGAGTGAAAAGTAGCTAATTTTTTTATCGACTACAATATCTTTTGGTACTAAAACACAATTTATTTTTCGTAACCTAGTATTAATATTTTTGTTGACAAATTTTAATGGATAGTCATTTTCTGTCAAAATGTGTCTAATAATATTTAGATTATCTTTATGAAAATCAGTGTGAGATAGTAATATCGCTCTATCAGTCAAATTAAAAATTATGTTGCATTTCTGTTTCAAAGTATGATTAGACCAATAGTTGATAACTCGATTTGAGTTTGACAGTTTTCTATACCAATTTGTGATAATTTTCTCTTCTTTTTTCATTATAGTTAAGTCCAAAAAATTAATAGAATTATTATTTTCCAATTCATGCGTAAATTGTAAGTTTTTGTCAAAGTCATTAAAAACATTGATAACAGTATTTATATAATTTTTATGGATACACATAATGGTATCATCCACATATCTATAATAAAACAGAGGAATGCATTTATAAGTTTCTTTAAGCTCCTTAAGACAAAACGTTTCAAGATCGTCCATCACTATATCAGCAAATAATGGTGAAATAGGGGAACCCATTGGACTACCAAAAATCTGTTGATAAGTGTGATTATTAAAGGTAAAAAAGTATTTTCAAACAGAAAAGTAACTATCTCACAAATTTCAGCGAACGGGATTTTACATTTACTAATAATGTGGTTACAACGTCGATTTAAACTGTCAATCACAGCTGATATAGATATATTTGTAAACAAAGAAGATACGTCAAGCGATAATAATATATAGTCATGTGGTAAAATAATTTTGGAAAGTTTAGATTTTAAATCGTAACTATTATCTATATGTGATTTAGGCTTCGGAATAATAAGTTTTAATTCTTCATATAAAATTTTAGCCAAAAAGTGTGTCGGACACGAAACCATGGAAATAATCGGTCTAAGTGGAATATTTTCTTTATGGATTTTTGGCAAACCATATGCTTTTGCTAACGAAGTGTTCGTTTGAGTGAGTTGATTTTTATGAAATTTATGCGAAAGAAAATCGTTGTCATTTAATTTTTTCAAAATACTGTAAACACTTGCTTGTAAAGATTTTAGCGGATTTTTAGTTATTTTTTTATACACAATTTCATTATTCAATAAATTAAGCATTTTATCTACATAATCTTGTTTTTCCATACACACTGTTAAATTCCCCTTATCTGCTTGTGTAAAAAAGATATTTGGATTTCTTCTTAAAAAAATTTTTGTACTTTTAAACTTTTTGGCAAAAATCTTATCCTGTTTTGAATAATGTGTCGATTTTTTATTTTCATTTTTTAAATTTTGAACTATAATGTATATTATTATTATTCAAAACAGGATAAGATTTTTGCCAAAAAGTTTAAAAGTACAAAAATTTTTTTAAGAAGAAATCCAAATATCTTTTTTACACAAGCAGATAAGGGGAATTTAACAGTGTGTATGGAAAAACAAGATTATGTAGATAAAATGCTTAATTTATTGAATAATGAAATTGTGTATAAAAAAATAACTAAAAATCCGCTAAAATCTTTACAAGCAAGTGTTTACAGTATTTTGAAAAAATTAAATGACAACGATTTTCTTTCGCATAAATTTCATAAAAATCAACTCACTCAAACGAACACTTCGTTAGCAAAAGCATATGGTTTGCCAAAAATCCATAAAGAAAATATTCCACTTAGACCGATTATTTCCATGGTTTCGTGTCCGACACACTTTTTGGCTAAAATTTTATATGAAGAATTAAAACTTATTATTCCGAAGCCTAAATCACATATAGATAATAGTTACGATTTAAAATCTAAACTTTCCAAAATTATTTTACCACATGACTATATATTATTATCGCTTGACGTATCTTCTTTGTTTACAAATATATCTATATCAGCTGTGATTGACAGTTTAAATCGACGTTGTAACCACATTATTAGTAAATGTAAAATCCCGTTCGCTGAAATTTGTGAGATAGTTACTTTTCTGTTTGAAAATACTTTTTTTACCTTTAATAATCACACTTATCAACAGATTTTTGGTAGTCCAATGGGTTCCCCTATTTCACCATTATTTGCTGATATAGTGATGGACGATCTTGAAACGTTTTGTCTTAAGGAGCTTAAAGAAACTTATAAATGCATTCCTCTGTTTTATTATAGATATGTGGATGATACCATTATGTGTATCCATAAAAATTATATAAATACTGTTATCAATGTTTTTAATGACTTTGACAAAAACTTACAATTTACGCATGAATTGGAAAATAATAATTCTATTAATTTTTTGGACTTAACTATAATGAAAAAAGAAGAGAAAATTATCACAAATTGGTATAGAAAACTGTCAAACTCAAATCGAGTTATCAACTATTGGTCTAATCATACTTTGAAACAGAAATGCAACATAATTTTTAATTTGACTGATAGAGCGATATTACTATCTCACACTGATTTTCATAAAGATAATCTAAATATTATTAGACACATTTTGACAGAAAATGACTATCCATTAAAATTTGTCAACAAAAATATTAATACTAGGTTACGAAAAATAAATTGTGTTTTAGTACCAAAAGATATTGTAGTCGATAAAAAAATTAGCTACTTTTCACTCCCGTACTTTAAAAATTTCTATGAAAAATGTTCTAACATGTTAAAAAAATTCAACATAGGTACAGTGCCTAATATTAATAAAAAACTTGATAATGTCATAACATTATGTAAAGATACGACAAAAAAGCTTGATTTATATAACGTTGTTTATAAGTTCAATTGTAATGAGTGTAATTCTTCTTATATAGGACAAACAAAACGTGCATTAAAAGATAGAATTAGAGAACACAAAAACATGTATAATAGTGATTCTGTTGTTAGCTTACATATGCTACAAAATAATCACACATTCAATTTTGACAATGTTTCGGTTTTAGACAAAGAACCCTCATATAAAAAACGTATTATTTCAGAGATGCTGCATATTAATAATTGTAAATATACTATAAATAAGAAGGAAGACACTCAAATGCTCAGTAATATTTATAAAAGGATTTTGTAACAGTTTGTTTTGCTCGGAATATTGATGTATGTCTATTTCTCATAATTAATTATTTGATAATGTTCACATGTATTTATATATAGTCGAGTTGACTGATTTATTATTCACTTAGACGTTACCTTACAATGGAGTAAAATTTAAAACGTATACTTTGTTTTTTCGAAGGTATTTAATTTTATTTTGTGTTGTAAAGTGTGTGGTTGAAATTTTGTTCATTTATATATTTTGTTGTATATTTGGTTTTTGTTTTTTTGTTAATAAACAGTGCCTGAAGAGGTCCGCAAACCAGTGGACGAAACGTTGCACGATTTTTCAAATTGAGAATAAAAAAATTTTTATTCCTTGTTTAACTTGGATTGACCCTCAAAGATCGACAATTTTTCTTTTTTTAACCTACAATGGAGGGTGTACAAAATTTACCATCACTTATTATTGAATGATCTAGTGCTTCCGTATACGGATTTTGCATAAAATTGCGTATTTTTTAGAATAAATAGAATAATTATCTTTTTTTGCTCAGTCGGTAACCTATCGGGTATGCCACCTCCTTAAGCAAACAATGTAAAGTCAATAAGCCCTTGTACACAAAACAAAAAGAAGGAAGGAACATGTTTGTGATAATGACACAGATTCTGGAGTACACGGAGCCCTGGTGGTCCTGGAGCCCTCGTTCACGGGCGACACGATGGCAACCGCCCTCGGTATTCCACCAGCTAAGCACATGATCCGCAGACATCTCGCAGCCGAACTCGAAGCCATCGTATTGCCGGCCAGGTACTCAATCTACCGGCAACCCGAAGTCGTACTAGACAATTCTGTTCACTAAGACAGAGAGAGACAAGTTTTCATTCAATAATTTGACCATGTGTACATATATACACGTATATACATACACATGAATTATTTCGTAATCTACGCATCTACATATTGTCTCTCGATGCGTATTTTCTTGATTTCACAATCGTCATTTTTACGCCTTTTTCGAGTTTTGACTGTCACTGAACGTACACTGAAAATACTTTTCTCTTTTCGATAATTATAAATATTCAATATGAACTTTCTTGGAAATTCACTGTTGTTTTTTTTAAAGAAACGCTTCATTTTCATTTAATTTGAAAAGTAAATTTGTTACAATGAAAATATTTATTACGTTGTACATATATTTATTAGTTTAGATAGCAGTAATTTTCAAGAAGATATTCCAAAAGTTATTGACAAATACAGCATAATTCATATTGATTTGCACTTCTTGACAAAAATATAATATTTATTATGTGCAATGTATAAACATAAAGAAGCTTTTTGTTGTAGTTTGATTTAGGTGTGAATTTCAGTGTATGTTTATTTATATTGTTAGTGGTGTTAGAAATGTAGCTATTGTGGAGTCATTTAACTATTTTATGATCATCACCGCGCCTAATTCGTCGCGTATTCCATAGTTCAATGAAATTTCCTGTTGATAAATAATTTTCGACAATATATTACAGAATTTACTTTCTGTTTGTGTTTCTGCGAAACCAAATATTTATTTTTACTTCAAATAAAATAATTTTTATATGAGCGTTGTTTAAAGTTTGCGGAATGGAGAATGCTAACATACATTGCTTAATTATATCTCAATTAGTGTATTAAAATTTTGAAAACAAAAAAAACCTAAATTATTTTTATTTTATTTAATAAATAAGTTGTATGTAAGAAAATCTTTTTGAAAAATCACATTTGTAGTAAGCAAATACCATGCAGTTAACATAATAAGAAAAGTTTATTTTATAGACGAAGAAAGCAATGTATGATTCAAGGAATTTAAAAAATTTACCGCGATTATTTGGAAAAAATGCATTATAAAGTACTTTATAGGTTTCACGTTCGGTTTATAATAAAGAACGGTTAACTTACTAAAGAAAAATGTTTGAACCGACACCTTACGGAACCAATAGCATCTTTCGCCTCGAGCAAATTTCCGTTTTAATAAGCGAGCAGGAGCTACTCGGACGCGACCCTCGAGGTATGCTTCCGATGTAAAAGGGCGACGCAAAATCGAGATTCTCCAAGTAATCCAAGACCCAGCCTGGATTCTCTCTATCTCAAAGGGATTCCAGGCTTTGAGAAGCGCGAGATGACCGAAACTAATAAAATACGCGACGAGAAAGGCGCGGTGCAAGTGATCTCGAAGTTATTCTACTCTTGGAATGAGAAATGCTGCTTTGCGATTCGTCAATTCATGGTAAATTACAACTTTTTTATTGGCTAACAAACAATTAACTTGACTATTTTATATTTGGGTAAGCTCACTCTTTTATGGAGCGTTCAGATTTAATTGACTTAACAACTGATTTTAATGTAAAAGCTGCCCTAGATAAATTGAATGTGAAGCAATGCCAGCTCTTCGACCATATCGCATACAAAACTGTTTAATTCCTAATTTTATTACATTTTTTATTATCCTAAATGTGTGTGTGTGTATGTAAATTGTATTGGAAAACATGTTAAAATCGTTTTAACGATTGAAAATTACATAAATTTTAATTTTTTGTGTTAATCGCACTCAATGATAAATAGATATTTTTAATGAACTAACCATATCTATTATATCTCGTAAATCGGTTTTATTGTGATATTGGAACGAAAAAAGTGGAAATTCCCATTTAGTACTCTAGATATTGAACTCGATAAACATTTCAATGGACCATTTACTTCGATTAATACCTTTCACATTTTAAATCTACAAATATATCGAAAAGATAAAAACCATATAAAATACTATTTAAGTATTTACTTAATTGCAGAGAATAACGTAATTTATATAACTTAGTTTTATAGTACTATATTTTCGAGTAAAAGTTGGTATTGCTTTCTTATTGAATTTATTACGATCCGTTTTATATCACATTGTAAGTATTACTATTTTTAAATTAATCCTTTTCAATTTTACGGATACTAACTCTACAGTTAAACCTTATATTCGTAAGAATGTTATACTGATAAAATATTTATTTCCACCAAGTTTAATATTGTTTCTATGACTGAATCGCAAATTGTTTTTCATCTACCAAAAGAAATGGTGATCACTAACAATCTCATGAAATTTTTTAATTCTAAGTTTAAAATACGACAACTAACAAACAGTACGTTAGTGATTGCCGTTTGTGTACATAATCAAATGTATACTCTTAAAGTAATCTTACACGTTTTTATACTTGCTCCGTCATATATAAATATAAGTATATGTATATATGGATACTCAGATATTTATATGTACGTATATGCATATGTATATATATCTATATATACATAAAGAAAACACCAGGATCACACACACGTAGGTACAAAAACGACGGCGAAAGATAAGCGAAATATAAGAATACAAGTTCGACATATGATGTACGTATGCAAAGGTTAGTGATTGAACAAAGAAATAATGAAAGACGAGCAATAGGCAAAAAAGAAAATAAGTAATGAGAGAAAAGTATAAAAAGGATGAGAAACATAATAAGTAAAATTAAAATCGAAGTTGCCGAATATAACCGATGAACCCATTACTGTTGTGGTAAAAGCTCGCTCGCTCGCGATTCGATACAGTTTATGGTATTTTACGATCACGAACGACTCGTAATAGTCTCGATTTTCGAGAAGTTACGACTCGTGTTTATTATGCGGAATGAAATATTTACAGAGATGTCTCGTTCGGATATTGGTGCGATCGTTGCTTTGAAATAGCCGTTTTAACGCTCATACGCGTATCGTTTTTCCTCCTTGCTACTGATATCGATTATTTTGGGAAAGTGAATTGACTATGCGTATCAATTTTTAAATTACTATTTCTATTCGTATAACAATTTTTACATAATCTAAGTAACGATCCAAATTTAGAATTCGATGTTTTAAACTAAATGTATGTTTGCTTCTGTTGCATGTCTGACCGTATATGGTTATATTCTACTGTGATGGAGATGCATGTTTATCTTTCACTGTACTTATATATTTCACTTACTTTAATAAGAACTAAATTTTTAAGAATGTTTTCTCCTTTACATAATCTATAAAAATACATTTTTTAATTACTTTATACCTTGCACCAAATATATAACTTTTTTAACGATATCTATACTATTTGGGCGTCACCTTGATACAGTATACAAGATATCCGAGTTATTGGGTAAAGATACAATACGTCATTATTTACTTAATATTTGTTACTGTTTACAATATTTATCAGTATAAAAATATATCAATTTTTAAACGAGGTAAATTGTTTAAATTAATTATTCTATCGTGATACTTGATTACTGATATGATAGATAGAATAAAGTCACATACAATTTCTATTTTTTTCATTCGAAGATGTTTATGCATTCGCAGGGATATTTGGCAAATGTACTTTTCATTCTGCCTCGATACATTCGATAAAAATGTGTATGTATATATATATAACCTTAAATAAGAAAATCTATTGGATAAAATAAAATATAAGGGTACAATTGTGACGTGAGCTCACTTTTCTAAAAATATAAAATTTAGTAGCATCGTATATAGGTATAAAAAAAATTTCGAAGCAACGAGGAGCCATCGGTATAACGTATCCTAAATAAGGGGGAAAGGGAGACGTAAATGGATGATCGCAACGCGTTCTACCGTACGACAATGACGCGGTCGAGGAGTTCGCACTTGGATGCGTCGGAGTCACAAGGCGCACCGTAAAAATGAGGAATTGTATACCCGACTCAAGTACGCCATTGAATTATAGTTGGAGTCGCGTCTGCGCGTTTGAAAAATACGTCTCTCAGCCACGTATATATATATTGATATACCCCTTTTCTCTTTCTCCGCATTTTTTGTTTGTTACTTTTCTTATTTTATATACACACACGCGTGCACGTACACGCACACACACACCCACACACACAAACATAGGTATACGTATACACGAGTCGTAGCCAACAGCCGTTGCCGTTGCTGCCTGAACTGCACTTGCGCTATACTGCACAGCATATGTCTCTGTTTCTCTAGTTCTCCTTTTCCTTTTTTCTCCTTCTATCTCGTTATTGTATCCTTATTATTGACTGGATCGGTCATTAGAAGTCTTGGCGAATTTCTTGGTCGTTCGAGCGTAATATCCGTTAACGTTCTATATAGATGGATTTTTTATCTTTTATCGATCGTCAATAATGTCTGTAATAAATACGGGTATACTCTTTTCTTTGAAAATTGAATACTATAGTTTATTGTTATCTGGGATATCGAATTTATTTTATTTCACTTTATTCAAATCACATAGTCTTATATATTTCTTCGACATAAACACATTTTTGCTGTGAGATTTTTAATTCAATAGTGAACATTATTTTACTTTAAATACAACAATAAAATGTTATTCAATTATTATTACTGTTAACGAAGGTTTGTTTCTGCATTGGTAAGGATTGTGATTATTTGTGTCAATTGTACTCTTGATTATTGTTCTTACTAAGACGATTATAATTACTGTTGTTAAAAGTAATTTTTTATATTAACAAAAATTTTTAATAAGTACATTTACAAATTTAAAACCAAAATTTGATTTTTCATTCTACGTTAAATAAAATATATTCGAAATGTATGAAAAAAAATTTGGTCAGAGTTACCGTGATTTTAAAATAAAAATGAATTTTTAAAGTTGAACACTTTTAGTATTAGATTCCATAGGGGTATCGCAATATTTGATTTCTCGAGCCAATTGATGCCCTACTTTACAGTAATACGATATTACGTTTTATATAAAAGTTTAATTATTTCAATTTACTGATTCACGATAAAAAATAATATTTTTTTTTCAGCGCAGTCAATTTGGAAAAGAAAATATTTTATAATAATTTATAAAAGAATTATTATTACCGTAATTTTATGCTTTTAGTTTTCAGTATTTAATATAATATATTACATTTTTTTAAATTAATATATACATTGAAATCCGTAATTTAAAAGAAAATGTTGCTTTTAACGTCTTTATGTACCATTTCACAAAAAAAAGAATTATTTACTCTCCAAATTTGAAGGAGTGGTACATTCAAGACTGGCTCGGTATTTTCTCTGACACTCAAGGAGTACTTGCCACTCTCTGAGAATTAGAAAGTAAATACAATAATGAAAAAATAGAGACATCATATATCTCTCCTATATTACACGTATACAATTTTCAAATTTTCACACCTTAAAAAAGTAGAACCGAAAAGAATATTCAGTTTTAAAGGATGCACTAGAAGCGCGATATGAAACGTACTTTTGAGAAAGTCTGAGCATACACTCACCCACGTACGTATACATCCACGATTATCCGACCAAGAATATTGCCACTTGGCGTTCTCTTTTGATCTGACTCCTTTTGATTTCTCGGAATCGACTATATACCTGCATATTACTTACTACTTACATAACGCTCCATTTTCACGTGCATAAATTTATAATTTTTTTTATAAATGTCGGATGTTACACAATTCTGAAAAGACGTTATACGGTTCTAATGTGCTGCACAATAGAATAGCTCCTCTTCTATTTATCGGGCGTCACGTATAAACGGAAAAAGTAAACCCGGGTATATTGCGTAACACCGAACGACAGTGACAGAGAGAAAAAAAAACAAAGATAGTAAGAAGGAAAAGTATAAGCGAGCGTACGTAAAGTAAATGAAGATAAAGAGGTGGTACTCCGACGTGAGACACAAAATCGAGGTACATAAAATTACGACACGGACCTCCGACGCATTTAGTATCCATAGTAAATGTTCATTCTTCTATCTCTTCTTTTGTCTTACCTCTTACCTGTTTTATTATTAACTTTAATACATATATACATACACACACATGAAAATGTATATATACATATGCATACATGTATTTGTTGTGATTGGCTATACTTATTTTATACGTATATGCACCTATAGACATATTATGACGGTTTTTGTATGACAAAACTCCTATTCTAATGCGTGTTTAGGCATCTGCAGCGATTCGCACAATCCATTGATTAAGCACGGCAAAAAAAGAGAGTAAGCGTAGTTAGCCTTTTTTTACGATCCGCCGCGGTGACATTAATATATTTATACGGTACCTATACTTATAACAAATGAAGCGCGAGCGCTTATAGCGCCCGAGAGTCAATTAGTAGATATTTTTGTAGGTATATGCCAAATACGAGTGATTCGCTGCAGCGCTCGCTTTTATTATATTATTGTTATTATTGTTATTATTCATTATTATTATTATTACTATTACTATTACTATTATTATTATTATTATTATTCATTATTGTTATTATTATTCATTATTATATATGCGTGTGTGTGTCGCGGTGCTTTTACATTTTTTTTTTTGCTATGATCAATGTATATATACATACATAAACATATATTTTTTATATTCGCCGCGCTCGCTCGTCGGACTTTATTATTATTATTTTTCTCCATAATTACGATATGCAGACCCGTATTTGGAATGTTTAACTACATCGTATATTCAACGTTTTCACGAGTCTCCGGGTTTTTACGAGTATATATTTGTGCAAATCAAAAGTTCAATTAATATTGTGACAATTTTAATAACTTGGTGGGAAATTCAAATGGTTTGTGTGTTTCGGAAGTTAATGATAAAAATGAAATAAGGTTTACAAAAAAACGTTGGTGAAGCACTCTTGGCTTTTAACTTTTCATTTATTAGTACGAGAAACTTTGAAACTTCAAGTTTTACTTTGTAATACCACGTAGTAACGTAACCAACTTAAATTTTTTATTATAATGCCATCTGGCTTCTTTTTAGGGACGTACATTTCTAGTTTAAAAGTTTATAAGTAATCGTTTATTTTTTCATATATTCTCATTTATGTTTCAACTTGTAATACTATTTAACCTAATCAGTATTTTCTTTAAGAAAATATTTTATTTGCGTTGGTATTGAATATTTAACTTTGGTGAAAAATTAATGGAAATTCAGTTTCAAAGTTCAGCTTCAACCCATTTTAAACCTGGCTAATAAGTTTATTTAATTAAAAAATATTGATTACTTCGTATTGTCTGAAATATAATATTTATATAAGTCATAAGTCAATAAAATCAGTCAATCGAAGTATCGTATTTGAGATTAATAATTAATAATTTTAAAGAAGTTAAAAAAATTGTCATAAGTGAATTTATCGCGGAAAATAATGGTAATTATTTCTGAATATACGAGTTAACTAAAAGTCAAACACGTCGTTACCCTCAAAATTTCGTGAAACAATTTGAAAATGTTGCTCTTCCTCTCTCTCTATCTCTCTCTTTCTACATATATATTTGAATTACACGATCTCAAGTGGAGAAGAAGGGCAATATTGTGTGTAATAACGTGTTTGAGAAATCGCGAGTTAAAGTCCGAGGGGCGTACGTAAGAGTATAGCGCGAGCGAGTGTCGGAACGTGACGATGCATGAAACAAACGGGTATGATAGAGGCCAGCTGGAGGTGGTACCCCGGAACGGGGGTGGCGTCGCCCGACCGATGAGCAGCGTCGGAGTCGGAGGAAGCTTAGGACGGGGTGCCAGGGGTTCCGCGCATTTGCAACACCATCCGACTGCCGTGATGCATCATTCGCTCAACCAGGGTACCAGTACCATCGACCGACGCCGTTCGAGTCTCAGGGTAACGTATACAACGCTAACGATGCTCAGCCTATTCACTTATTCATTTTCATTTACATTTTTATCTATATCGCTTACATTGATGTCGTCGTTACATTTACTCCATTAATAGACATTTCATCTTTATCCTTTATTTTCATTGTCTAGTATAGATTAGTAGAATAGGAGGCTTCTTCTTTACCATTATTCCTATTATCTTTCTTTTTTTCTTTGTCGTCATATTATGCAACACGTGATTCTGTCGATGTGTAACTGCGCTTAGGGAAGCAACTCCGAGCTTTTATGTAGTTACTTTACGTCTATTCAACGATATTACTGCATTTGATATCGTTACGCTAACAGATCACCTACAGTTTTTCGTCATTTTTAATTACACCTCGTACAGTGTAATTACGGTCAAACATTTTATATTTCAAGATTAAATATTAAATTTGTGCACAAGAACAATTATTTTATAAATCGTTAAAAATTGTTACACTCGAGTAAATAAATATTTATACGAATAAAACAATGCATTTATCATTTTTCAATACAATATGAAAATGGTAATTATATTTCCATAATATTATTAGGCAGTTTTAATATAAATTTTTCTGATAAAAATTAATTTACTAAATTTTAACTGTGTCGGTGGAGTTTAATTTGCATACAATATTATTAAATTTGATCATTACTTATTAACAATCTAGGTCATAAGCAACTTCCTCTCATATATAAATTCCATTCCTTGCGTACATATACGTAACAGTAATTTTCATTCAAAAGTTTTAATATATAAGTATACAGATATAATATGCAGAAATGAGAAATGTTTTGTCGCTATTACGAACAATGTAAAAATATTTAATTCGTTGTTTGTATAATACATTGTGTATCCATTACTATTTACAATAAAAAAAATATTGTATCAAGTAATGTCTACATAATACTATGTAATTTTGAAAGCATCGCAATAATGAAACTGATAAAGGCACTTGGCTCCGATATCGACTGGGTCATAAACAAGAAGTATCCTAAAAAGAGGAGTATCATCAAAATATTCGATACGAAACATTTAGAATCGTGGAAACCACTAACGGTACATCCATATATCTATGCACAGCGGTATATCGAGGTGACAATCAAAAAGCAATTCACTCGTTAACGTCGAATTGAGGTAACAATCCAGCAAGAGAGAGAGAGAGAGACGAGTCGTTCGCGTTCGATAAAGTCACTTCGGTGCAAACTCTTGGCTCGATTAACGGTTGCATAATGGCGGCGCATAGAAGTCATTGGGTATCCTATAGGGATTTAAATCGGAATAACGCACGGAGGTATATACAATATAGACAACACGCGAAATGTGCTAATTTTATAGGTTTGCGCGATAACGAGTTTGAGTTCTCGACGGTAATCCAACTGTCTCTCGATTTGTCGTAGTCGCGGTGGGTTTACCAACTTCGGGACGCGGTTTTCCCTGTGTTTGTTCAACTCAAGATTTGGAACTCCGAGTGCTCCACGCACACATACCCCTTCGCACAGACGGATCTATGTACGTTTGGATAATTATTAGGGTGTATGCGTGCAAGCACGCGGATATTGCGCAATGACGTTTACTCGGGGACGATCAATCGGTACTCCTGATATATATGGGGATGTCTCGAGTATTGACGGATTTCGTTACTTTGACGAATTCATGAATATATATTGCTCAACAATAATACATTATTTATTGAGGTATTTCCTGGATTTTGCCACTTAACGAGAGTCAACAACTTTTATTACATTTATTCCGTTAATATAAAGATTTTCATTTTTTTGTTGTAAAACACTGTGATGTTTTTAAAGTTAGGCATTACTTAGAACTATTTTATATAAATAAATTGTACGATGCGTATTGCAATGTCTTATTACTTTTTGGTAATATTTTAATTTACGTATTGCTCAGAATAGTTAAAAATTGTTTTTTAATTATAAAATCATTTTATTTAATTTGATAATAGAAACAAATTATAAAAAGTGTCATTGAATAGTCATAAAAATTCGTTTCATTTTTATATTATTACTTTGTGAGTTAAAAATATCGGGAAATACGTTTAATATTGTATCGTACCCGATTCTAAAAAAGGTTTAATAAAAGATCACGCCAGTGGTAAATATATAAGGTATTTATATGTACATAAAGGTAATGAAAACACGTGTCTCTGTTATATCCATCAAGTGTTATATACATCGACATACATCACGGGACGCATATAATCGTATAAATACATACCTTAAACCTGTATCTACATTCGAGTACCTATATTTCAGAAAAATGCATGTTCCATTTCGCATGGCATTATATCGCTTCACGCGAGAATTCGCTTTACACGAAAGATCAATTTGAATCTAATACAACATATTTTGACTCTCTTCTTTTTCTTTTTCTTTTCACATCAAACGGCGCAAGTATGTGCGCGTAAGCCTTTATATACATATATAATTCTTCCACACTTATATTTTAATTTGACATTAATTACAACTTTTCACAAAGTGGCATATACTACGCTTGCTTTTTTTTTTAAATCCGCTCATTCGAAAAGTAAATAAAGAATGCTAATGAATTGAGTCTTTCGCGTAGTCAGTGTTGCTGTTTAAAGAATAAAGATGTATCGTATAAAATCCCAGGTAAAAAATAAGAAATGCGGTTTATGCACGGTGGGACAGAAGCTCTTTTATAATTTTTTACCAAAAACATACAAGACATTTTGAAACGTAAAAAGTGGACGGTCACGTAGTCAATATCGATTATCCGACGACAAATAATTCACTTGAAAATTTGTACCGTTTCGAAAATATTCCTTGGCAAACGGGCGAGACGTGCTTTAATTATGATATACAATTACGAAATAAATCGAAGTACGAAGAAATATCACGTACTAACTGCTTCGATTCTACTTAAATTTCCGGCCATTACTAAAATTTGTTGTACTTTGTAAGTAAATGTGTCATTCAAGCTTGGTAATATTGTTAATATAAAAATGATTAAAAATCTATTTCAATTCCAAAACTTATCTTGTGCGTTACGTAGTACTAAATTGTCGATGTTTCGTATAATCATTACAATTTTGATATTATATTCAATCTTAGTAGTGTGGCATAAAAGTAAATAATTTTCACGAATGCGAAGACGCAAAACTCAATTTATGAAACCAATTTTCCGGTGCAACTTGTTTATTAGATATTTTAATGAAAAATTTAATAGGTTGCTTAATAGAGGTTTTAGAGAAAAAATCTGTACAAAAAATGTTAAAGTAATTTAATAAGTAATTTTTTTTACCTAAAACTTGTTCTAATAGACCTTTCAAAGTATTAAATTAAAATCTCTATAAAATCTATTTATATTTAATGTGGAGTAAATTAAATTCTAAAATTTTTATTCGATACTAAATAATGCAATTACATCCGCCTAATTACCAAAGATAAAAAATCCGATATAATTATACCGATTACAGTAATTGAAAATCGATACGAAAGACATACTATTATGAAAAAAGAATCACCCATATGCAAGAATTTAATATTTTTTGTTGTACGACGACGAGCAATCGAGAAAACCATAAAACAAATACACATCTACATCATGACTATAATATATATATATATATCAGAACGTGAACGCATTAATCATACCTCTCTTTGTCATATCACTTATTATGTTTACGTCATATCCCTTGTCGATCGTTTGCATTTCTAACAAGTATATACATGCGTACTTGAAGTGGAAGCGATCGATGAACAATCAAACGCATACGTAATATATCGACTATTTGTTTAGAAAAAGTTTTTGTAAGTATTGTATATCGATGATTATATGTTTAAAAGAGATAAAAAAGAAAATCTTATATTATAATGTATATCGATAATTTTATAAATATATACATATAAATATATAAATGCAAAGTTATTTGATTTATATCGATATCATGACGAACGAAACTGAGGATAAAAGTAATCAAAATGCCGGAAGCTCTTAAAAATATGATGACTTAAGAGAGACTTTTATATATGTATATACATTATATGTTATACAGGCATACATATGAAAGTCTCGAAATTGTTGAAACTTCGCCGAGTCAAGAGCTTCGAGTTAATAACTTTTTAAGACTGACCATATAAAGAGAATTGAAAAGTTTAATACTATCAATTATATGTAATTCTTTGCAAGGATGAGTACACGAAAAGAAAATAATATATAAGTACCATTTATTGCAATACTTGAACTTGGTAAAAGATACAAAAATTCACGTAGACGGGAATCATAGATTTCACTGCAGTACTATATAGTGATAAGTAAACAGTATTCATCCTTGTTTCTTGACGTAGGAAATAAAGAAATATGTCTTCTTTATAGAGTCGCTGATATTTTGTAAATAGTCATTTCTTATAGATATAGGTACTTATGTCGAATTAATGACCCGACGAATTATGTAAAATGCTCATGGCTATTTATACAAAAGAGAATAAGAAATCAGAATTGAGCTTTTTGACGACTCTATAAGCATTGTGACGAAGGAACGAGGATATTGCATTGCCTTAGAGATCGTTCTATGTGGCTAAACGAGTAAGGATCGATATTATATAATAGACGCTTAAAAAGAGGAATTAATGAGAAGCTGACATGTCAGACGAAATAATGTAAATATATATTATGTGATTTCAATGTGAACGATACTTGGGTCTCATTATTTTTCCCATACAAAAATCATCCATTTCTTCTCTACTATTATTTCATTTGAACATCCTACCTATTTTTTATTTCTCTTATAGTTATATATTTATATTTACTTTACGAGGTCGTCATTTATTTTATTATACTAATCAATTTTTATTCATGTTCTTTTCAATCTCATTCGTACAAACAATCATTTTGACAATAAGCATTGTATCAGTCATACATTTTGACAATCATCATAAAGTTCATTTACAATGTCAATATATATTCAATGTTATTGATTCATTCGTACGCAACGTATATCCCCGATATCACTAGCACTTAGCAGGTAGCTACTAACAAACAATTTATTGTAGTATTGTAAAACAGTAATTTGTAATTTTTGTCTCTTTCATTATTTTTTTTTTATTTATTTTAATCAATTACAAGTTATCAGTAAAATAATTCGTAATATTAGCATTATTAGTTGATCTTGATTTACTAATTTTAGTTTGTGTAATTCTAGAGTATAACCATCATACCATTACTAATATTATTTAATAATCTTTGTAACATTTTATCCTCAAAATCCCAATTTCATTTCAGATTTTGAGGTTCTAATGCTATAAAATATTGTATGAAACTATTGTGAAAGATGTTTTTTTACCAACCTCGAGAAAGGTAGAAAACCATCTCCTACAACAGTATCATAATATACTATTATTAACAATGTATTATATTTTGGTTAACGTATTAATTACTTTTTAAATATAGAATTAGTTATATTCATCCTTTCATTACTATTTTTTGTTTATCGACGATCCTTTTAAACCAATGTGTCCTGAGAAAAGTAATGTTTGTGATCATCTGGTACAGCTATTGAATAACAGCTACTTTATTGGTATTGCTTTTACAGATCTATACACTCGCCACAATCTGTGAGTTACTTGTAACATATTAGTTACATATACCTCAAGATATTTTCATCATTTCAGATTTTTGAGGTTCTAATGCTATAAAATATTGTATGAAACTATTGTGAAATGTTTTTTTACCAACCTCGAGAAAGGTAGAAAACACTCTCCTACAACAGTATCATAATATACTATTACTAACAATGTATTATATTTTGGTTAACGTATTAATTACTTTTTAAATATAGAATTAGTTATATTCATCATTTATTTACTATTTTTTTGTTTATCGAGATCCTTTTAAACCAATGTGTCCTGAGAAAAGTAATTTTTGATCATCTGGTACAGTATTGAATAACAGCTACTTTATTGGTATTGCTTTTACATATCTATACACTCGCACAATCTGTGAGTTACTTGTAAAATATTAGTTAACATTATACCTCAAGATATTTTCAAAAGTAAGAAGTACTTTTCTTTGGAATATTACAAATTTCACTACTTGTGCATTTGCATTGGATATTTGCGGAATATTGGAAACCTGTGTTCAAATTAATCGTTACGTTATTACCGGTACACGTTTTTATCAAGTTATTCATATAATAATTTTTAATGTATTTTAAATTTTCGCTCAAATTTCATAAAATAATTTGATTTTAATAAAATAATTTAATATATTTGACCAAATTGTTTCGGATGTTTCATTTAAATTTATTACTTCGTGATACGATATAACTTCATTTGAAATAATTATTAACGAATCAAGAAATAATATCTGAAATATATGATATTTTAATTTATTTGAAAAAGTCAAGCAACTATGGTACATATATAGTGAATAATTAAAAATGTCAAAATTTTATTAAAAATTTATTTATTGCTCACAATATTACTAATTGACTTACAAGAAGAAACTAAGATGTTTGAGTCTCCAATTTGAATTTAATTTATTTTTTTTTTTTTTATGTTATTTAACGTCGCTCTATTTATGCTGCCAGGGCTAATCAGCGACGGAGGTGAACGGTGTGACTGTAAACAAAGCACATGTAGTTGAAACAGTGGTGCTTGTGTCCATCGGAAGATATCATCGGTCACTGTAATTAGTCTAATAATTACAGTTTCCTGTCCTCCCGATGGAACCACCGCGATCCTCTTTACATCTTCGCGTCCCTAACGTTCCCTATAGTTCAGATGCCCGTGCCTCTCATGCACTGAAAAATGCACGAAACGCACGCGCACCTGAACTGGCGTCACATTATAGTGACACGCCGAGCCACTGAGTCACGGTGTTCGAAAAATGCACATGAAAAAATTTTCAGAGGTACACGTCTGGGATCGAACCCACGACCCTCGGTGTGAGAGTCGGGAGCTCTACCCATGAGCCACCGCGGCTCTTGAATTTAATTTAAAAAAGACTCTTTTTGAAAAAATATGTGGATAACTATACAGTATTATGATAACAAACAACTTACGTTGTTGTTAATTCGCAAATAATATTAATATCTCAAGTTGAACCTTTACATAGGAAATATAATATATATATACAACTATGGGTTGGAAAATAGGTAGTTAAATTGTAGTCGAGGTTTTTGGTATCTTTTCACTTTGTTGGTCTAAATTTAATGTACATTGAGATATTCCGGTTTTATTTGTTTAATCGTGTCTGTTTCCTCTGATGCTTCGCTTTTCCTTCAAACTTTGATTTTAGCGTATAACTATATACTTATTTAATAATCTAAAAGTGATTGAAACATAACTTTGAAATTTAACTTAATTCGCGAATAACTTTTAAAGCAAAGAACGTTATACCATGATATCGTAGCTTACAACATATTTTAATAAAAGGAATCGTGCCCCAAAGTTGCAACTAGACGAAAGCTCCCGATCTCAAAGTATTTCCTTGCGAATTAAAAAATATGATATAATAAACAAAGGAAAAAATGTATCTAAAAAATTTTAGACCAGAAATGTACATAATAATAGTGTATTTGAATAACGGGAATGCACAAGTAGTCGAATACCCTGATATATAAAAAAAAGTAAATATGAATGTATAAAAAGACTAAAAGAAAAACTAACTTATAGGGCTCGCTGAGCCGTGCACTGGGGCTTCGACCACGGAGCGAAAAAGCGTCACCATCTTCGTCCTCGGACACTGGGAGCCTGGCGAGTCAGAGCCAATACATGAGCAGCCTGCGCAGCAATTCACCACCACCGCCTCAACTACCTCCACGGCCATCAACCGTCTCGGGCAGCACTAAGCGTCATCGAAGAGTGAAGAGCATCGGTGACATCGAGTACATGAGCAACGTAGCGGTAAGCACACCAGTTTGACAGGAGGCCAGGCCCCAACCGCAACAGCAACAGCATTCGGGGCCATACCGTAGCTTAAGCGAGCGTGGTTATTATTCTTCCTCCTCGAATTCAAATTATTACGCTCAATTTGCTCCTAGTCAACTTGGTCAAGGAGCTTCCAGTAATTCTGGACACGAATACTATCAGTCTCCTTTTAATAGTTATTATCAACTCCAAACTGGGTATTACTCACCTCAGAGTACAGATAGGCGTACAGGGACTTTGGCTGAAGCACTTTGGCCATCTCTTACCAAAGTCGACAATTCTTTGATGGACGATTATAAGATGGATAGGATCATTTAAGAATAGCTTTCTTACTTTCGATTTAATCCTTCAACTTTTATTCAATTTTTACTTTGTTTTATCATGAGTTACAATTTTTCATTCAGCATTTATTTATCAAAATTAATATTTACGAAACATTGTTACGAAAAATTATTTTAAATTGGAGAATACACTTTCGTAAAGATCAACAACGTCTTTAACGACGAAGAATACATTTAACAGGCTAGACTAAAGTAGGTTATCCCTACTTGCTCTTTAATTAATAACGGATTTGTAAAAAATAAACATTGAGGACAGACATATCGATTTATATCGATTAACTCCTTGGCATAATTTATCGAATAAAATATAAAATATAGATGGTCATAGAAATAAATATTACATCTCTCGTGAACTATGTTCACCTATATAGAAGGAAATACTATCGTGTAAATAGTCTAAATCTTCGAGTAAATTGCAGGAGAAAGAAAAATATATGTTTAATTTTTATTTACGATAGTTGATATAAGTATATACATTTATCTCCTAATTATAAATAAAAGAGCAAATTAATTATATTTTAAAATTTGATTGAATCAACTATTTTTAAAAATAACGTTTTCAATGTTTATTTCATTTCTGTTTCTATGTAAAAATTTTAACGTTCCTATTTAATGTTTGCAATGACAATTATTTAAATAAATTCACATTTTTTACTATATGAAATATTAATTATTTTGTGAATAACTCTTAGCTGCACATCAGTATTTTAATTTAAAAATATTATTTGAAGTAAGAGTAAATATTTGTTGTACAGTTACTCCTTTAATCAACGGAAAGATAATAACTAATTTCTGATAAATCATGGTATAAGACTCGTTTCGATAACTTAGACAAAGTCTTATCCAAATAAAATTAGAAGAGCGAGAATTGCTACCTCCTGTATTAAAGACATTAAATAAAAATAGAAAAATTGTAGAAAAACAGCTATTACAAATAAGTACAAGGTAAACGAATCGATAAAAAGGTTACTACCTTTTATAAAAGGACCCTATTGAAAATTGAAAGAAAAATTGAAGCTGCACAAATTGGTTCAGAAAGATGTATGGATGCGTATGTATATATATATATATATATATACATATATATGTATACTTATGTTGGCTTCACGATTCGATAGGATTCGTACAACAATGGCTACCGAGTTGCCACTGGATATTTGGCCTCTTGTGACAAGGAGAACGTAATTTGACAAATTCGTATGAGTACCTGGGGATTTAAAGAAAGGAATATCTTGTATATCGAGAATAAGTTTCGGTTGGAAGACAGCCAAAGGGAGCCTATTCGAACTCTGAGGATTCGTTGAGTATGTACCTTTGCGAGTCGCGTTACCAAGACGGTCAATTCCGAAGACTCTGCTTTAGATAAAACTAACGATTAAAATAAACTATTATTACTATTATTATTATAACCAAGCGCAGAAAAATTATAAATGACACCAAAACTTCGATAATGGGAGAGACTATTTTGACGAAGAAACATAAAGATAATGAAGGGTGTAGGACGATTTGACGAATTATCTAGTTATGCCTGAATATATTAAAATATTTGTAAAGCGACGTTGCTATGTAGATTGCAAAGTAATTTTTATTCGCTCGAAATTTTACTAGCATCCAAAGTTGATACATGGAATAAACAATATATAAAAACAAGCCTATAGACTCTCTCATAACTAATAAACATAAATGTAGCAGAGTAATCTAAACAATGTGATGTAATAGTAGTTATCAGTCTTCGATTAAAATAATGTTACATATATGTTCGAAGATTTAACGAAGAAAAAATGAATTTTAAATAGTGTATTAAGATTTAGTAACGAATGTCGATTGTTACCAATTGCAGGGTGGTTATTAACAATTAATATCGATAAGTCTAATTGCATTTCTTCCTATATGAAATCATACAAACTTTCTTTGTTCGAACAAGTTCTTGTATAAAAAATTGATAAAGGAGAACAATTTTTTGATAGAAAAAATATACGTATTTTTAGATGTTGTACATACATTTTATTGATTTTCGATTTAATTTGATTTGAAAACATGTATTTTATATATGTACACAATGTGTAAAAAGTATTAAATATTAAAATATATTATTTATTGTATTTCTATCTTATATTTAAAAATTATTGACTTTGTGCATTTATTTATTCAATTACATTTAAATATTTCGAGTTACGATAAAACAATAATATATTAAGATGGATACGTTGAAAATTTAAAAGCATTAACGTACCGATTGTTTTTCTTCGACGCAGCTAAATTGCATTTTACTACTGTAATACATGGAAAAATTAATTGAATTCTATTATACTTTTGCGACTTATGCGATTTAAAATGTTTTCCGAAAATTGTCAAATGAAGTATGTGCATAAATATTATTGCACGATGTATGCTGCCAGTAAAAGTCTTTGACATACAAAAAAAAAACAATACGTAAAATGAACATATAAAAGTATTAATTGTGCTGAAATATTTCAAATCTCGTCTGTATTAATGTACTCCGTAAAGAAGCTTCCAAAAAATACAACTATGTATATGCAAATTGATCAAGTTTATTCTCTGAAAGTGTGAAGACTGCATTTACCATATTAATGTTTATATTGTATATCAAAATTAAATTATTGTATACTTGCCAGTGATTTTATTCGATTTCATATATATATGTATATTCATTATGAAATAATTTATTTAAATTGTCATTAAACAAATCGATTAATGATTTTTTATAAAATTTGTTACGTCTGTTTTGTCGTCCGACTAACGATACGATCGCAAATAATATCGCGACGAAAAAAAAGTGTAATGTATAATTAATTATTTAATATAAGGTATATATACATATATACATAAAAGATTTTTGCTCATCGACGCCGTTTTACATGGATTAAAGCGACTCGTCGAATGAGCATACACGGTTGATAAGCATACGCACTGTGTAATTTAGCGCCATGTAATATGTATTTTCGTGTACCTAAGTAATTTATTTTACTAAATTAACTATTAAGCTTTAAAACCGTGTATTTATATAAATACGTATTGTAAATTCATACGTACAGAAATGAGAACAAATATACGAGGTATAAATAAATATATAAAATTGTATTATCACACAGACATATGCGAATGTTGAAGACCTCGGGATGTGAGTTTAAACAAATTTTTTGAGTTATGCAACTATCGACCAACGAGTGAACAAAAACATTGTAAATGTGAATTGACGAGGCACAATGTGTACATAGTTTACGTGCGTTGTGCACTATGTCCGAAACATAAAAAATAAATTGATTGCCTTGGATGCTTGTTCTTTTCTTCCATTTCGGAATATTCCCTGTCACACATTTATTTTCATTTATCAATACATTTTTTTCCTCGTATGTTTCGGTATATTGTCACTTAAAAACTCTAAACTTTTTTTACGTTTTCAATTTCTTCAATTTATTACATTACAAATTTATTACTTTACCTTATATTCTATAAACTGTTATTTATTTTTCGTCAAATATACATAATTTTTTATTTTTTTAATAAATATTATTTAAGATGATATTTAAATAAATAAATTAATTGATATTATACGAATTCATTATTATTTATTTGAACATATTGTATAATAGTTGTAATGTACGCTAGATAACGCAGAAATCTTTTTTACCATCGGTCGATTATTGTCACTAGATGTCAGGGTAACGTGTTTTTTGTGCATTATTTTTATGACGTTCATATGGGACACGTCGTCAGTACGCGTGGTCTCTTTTGCGCATGCGCCGTTTTACTCTGCCACTTGTCAGGGTAAGTCCGTACATCTGATCGCAGCGCGTGCTCTCTTCGGCTTTTTTCTTCTTAAGCTACCGTAGTTAATTTTGTAAGTAATCGAACACAAAAATGTCTGGAAAATCGAAGGCTTTTACAAAAGAAGAGGAGTTGTTGCTTCAAGATTTCTCTAGAAACGTGTCAACGAAATCGTCTGCGTTATTCTACGGCAATGCCTTGATCGTTTCGGCAATTCCCATCTGTAAGCTAAATATACATATGTTCACTTAAAAATTCAAATCTGTTTCTTATTCTATCATCGCGTATATAATTTTTTAGCAATTCCCACTGATTTATTTGATAGATTTCAGTCATGTATTTAGATTTATATTTTAATAATTTAGGTTATGTTTTAACCTGACTTTAACCGACTGTATTTAATTATTGTTTTGATAGCTATGCTAACATCATTATCTAAATTGCACGGTAAACTAAAATATTATTATTATTATTCATACAGACGTTTGTTTTGATACAATTGCAAAATTAATATTTCATTTTTTTTAAACTTTATATTTACCACTACAAAATCACCTTTTTAGGGCTGTTCTGGAGAATTCACTTGATCGATGTTTACGCCAACTTGATTTCTTTCGTTTTGGTGACCCTTATCAGCACTTATGGCTTGGCATTCGCTTATAAAAACACAAAATATGTTTTAAAACACAAGGTACTTATCATGTTATAATAATTTGTATTATTAAACATTTATTATAATAAATTTTGATAAATATGACAATCAAGAATTAATTACAATTATGTGTTTATGTATTTTTACAGATTGCAGTAAAAAGAGAAGATGCTGTTACAAGAGAAATGAGCCGCAAACTTGCAGAAGACAAGAAAATGAGCCGCAAAGAAAAAGATGAAAGGTAATAAAATGATTAGTATTATTACGTTATTTATTCAAAATTTTTAATTAAATCATATAATTGTATAATTTTGAGATGGGGAAATAAATGATAAATATATAATTTTGTATATGTACTAGCATCTAAAACAATTTAGTACATGATAGATATTTGAAAATTATCGAATGTAAATCTTACACCTAATTAGATTTAAAAGATTTGAATTTGTATTAATTAAAAGTTTAAAAAGTTATTCTTATTTCATTTTTGAATTTGTTGATAAATTTATTGCACTAATATTGTTATTAAATTCCCATGCAATTTTGAATATATAAAAAAATTTGTATACATTTCTCATGATATAAAAGAATATATAAATTTATATTTAACAAAAAAGAGAAAAATAAATAACAACTACAAATTAAATTTTCAGAATTCTGTGGAAAAAAAATGAAGTAGCTGACTACGAGGCAACAACTTTCTCCATCTTCTATAACAATGCTTTATTTTTGGCGATCGTGATTATTTCCTCGTTTTACATTCTCAAAACAATGACACCAGCTGTAAATTACGTTTTCTCCGTTGGAACCGCAAGTGCACTCTTGGCTCTACTTTCAACGGGATCACAATAATGCCTTTAGTAATTTGCTACTCATTCCTGAAAGAAAATTTTGTTAACTTATTCCATGATAAGACTCTGTTCGCTCATACTTTTTAGTGAGCACATTTTTTATACGAAAGTGTAACTAGGTAAAGAAAGAAAGAAAAGCAAATGTATTTATAGTATAATTATAAACCAATTTCGTTAAATAGTTTTGTCATTTCTAGAACCTGAAAACGTCTTGTTTAGAATAAAAAAAGAGGAACTTTTAGACAGTAAAATTTTGGCTTTCACTTCAAAAATATTAATATGTATATGTAAATGTATGTGTGTATATATATACACATTAGCTTTTTTCCGTAAGTCATTTGAAATACTAAAATTGTTCGCTCTGAAAAAAGCGCGTATAATCCTTCAACACAAGTCAAAAGGAACAATATATGTAGACATTTTAAAACTTAGAAAAATGAACTTTTCATATATGTTACGAAACTGAAATTAAAAAAAAAAGCGTGACGAGGCAAATGTTTTGGCGTGATGATAAATGCGCGGTTACTGTTAACGAGAATAAGCCTGCGAAAAGAAAATATTTCCCTCTCTCGCGTGTTCGTTAAGTCCAACAAAAACGTTTACGTGCGAAACACAATGAAATTGGCAGAAAACCAGAGTGGAGTTGAGTATCGCATAACCGGCTAATGGCGACGAGTTCGCGAGCCAGAACAAGAGTTGATTGACGGATTATTGTGATATTAAAGTCTAGCCCTACCCCGGAGTATAGAAGCTTCGTTAATTTAAAAGCAAATATATTTCATTGTCCCCGCTATACATGGTCCAAGGACTTAACAGCGCAATGCACGACCGATAAATCATAATTCCTGTAAGATGCATAGGTATATTAATTTTGTTGGCGGGACTATTTTCAATGCTCGAGCCTCGCCCTGGTAATTGTAACATTTTCATCGACCTAATATGTATTTTGATTCGACACTTTTTTAATTTTTTTAAAAATGAATTGTGCTAATGAACGAAACTTAGTATTTTAGATCGAGAACAAATGGTCTTTGTGATTGATTTCAGAACTGATGGGAGTCGTTAAATTGGTGCATCTTTTGTTCAATTTCTTTTCATACGCGTTTGTGTCATTGGAGTATTTTCTTTATTTGGGTCACGTTTCACTCAAATTTATTTTACTAACATTAGAAATGTAGAGTTAATTTATGTAATATTATTTAACTATTTTAGTGATAGTAAAATTTGTGTATATCTAACAGTTATTAGAATTTTAAAAATACTCGATAATAATGTATCAATGGTCAACTAAAATTTATGAGTCTTTTAATAAGTACTACATAATAATTATTTTGGTTTTAAAAAGATCTGAGTTGGAAATTTGTGATTCACTTTGGGCTCAATATTCTCATATTTAAGTAGCATTAAGTAATATACACGTAAGTATTTCAAGATAATTCCCAACTGCACTTTCTATTGATTTTATTATTTGAATGAAAAAAATTAAATTTATATATTTATTTAAATAAAGATAAAGTTCTTTAACATAAATCTAATTCGAGAAGTTTGACTTTATTTTATAAATATTTTGTGATGCATGGATTTATGGGGTAATTTATTCTGTTTGGATTATTTATTCATAGCTATTTAACTTCAAAAGTATCAAATGAAATTTATATATCTCCAATACTAAATCGATAGCACTATATATTATACATCGGTTCGTTCGGATTCTTGAAAAATACTTACTACCAGATTTGTCGAATTCTAGTTAACCTAAGTTGCCGCTTGAATTACTGACAAAATCAAACTTCTCGAGAAAATCTCGAACTATTTGATGACGAAAAATAATTCAAGTAGCATCTCAAGACTATGAAGAAAGTTGTCAAATTTTAATTAATCGTCAAAGTCGAGATAACAATTGATCAGAATAAGTGTTTAATGATTAAGCTATAAAAATTTAATACATTTTTTTAATTTTTCAGCATTTAATATTTAAAAGTAAGTGCGATTTTAATTATTTTTGGCTGTCATAATTTCATACATATTTATAATAAACAATGATTTTTTTTGTATTGAACGAATTGCCACAGTGGAAGTAAGCCAGGACGAGGAGTCCGAGAATAATAACATATAATAATGAACGAAGTGAATATTAATTTGTACGATACAAAGTCCTTCAATGTCTAATTGCGGTGGGATTATGAAAAAAATGAAGCCGTCTTGTATTAGCCTGATGAAAATAGCAGTTATTAATGAGCGAGTAATAGAAGGGGTGCGAAAAACCGTGTGGCGCGAACGCCAGCCCACAATTTTCTACCGATTCGAGGAGCAGTTTTCCAGCTGGCCACTCGCCAGTCTTGTATATCTCCTCCATATAGACTCGCGTACACCTTCTAATTTCACTTTGTCGACTTGCCGGAAAATTCTGGCACAGATTTGCGTCCGGAAAGTAATAGGATCCATTCGGTCAATGTTTCAGCTGGAACCTATTGCTTTTTGGACTCGATATTTTAAAATCCCTGCGGCTAGTCATTTATATTTTTCCCTGGCCCGTTAATACTCGAGTTTCCATAGTATATATTACTTTGTTCACACGATTAACGTTTCAGTTTGGTCGCTACATTTTTTTCATTTTCGAATCCATTAGGCAACACTTCTGATGCGTTTCAACTGATTGAACTTTGTTTTTCTTTTAGTACTCGCGGTTTTTATTATACATTAGAATCGCGTGATTTAAGTTTTAATTATTTCAAAACGTTTCACTATTAACATAATTAATGGTAATAATTAAATAATTAATTTGCAACAATTAATATCATTTAAAATTTATTTGTAAATAAAGCTGTCTTTAATTAAAGTGTGGCTATAATTAAGTTTTTTCTTATTACATATGTGCAATACTGTGAGTGTATATTATTTACTTTTTTATAAAATTCTAATGTATATGTTAATTGTTTTCATTTATTTATTTTACGTCGCATCCTCTTTATTTAGATGTAAAACAACATATTCGTTAATTGCTAGTGTAATATATTAATGTAACCCACACGTATATTTAAAAATTTAATTGTAGAAGGATAATCTTTCGCAATGATGATACTATTATATTTCATTTATTTAAACGTCTAAATATTAATATCAATTTGAGAAATTTAGAATTCTTATTTATTTATTTATTAATACTAAACGGACAAATATGTCCTAATAGATTAATACAGCAAAAGATGGTAAGAGTCCCTAAAGGAGAGATATTATAAATCGAATACATATAATTTCAGTCATTCTTAAATTTACCATTAGAATATACCTATATTATTAATATTACCAGAAATCACATTCTACGTTCTTATAAAGAATTCTTCATAAGAATTTTAAAATATATGAAGAAAAAAATTAACTCAAATTTGATTAAGACGACTTCCACAATTTTTGCTCATCTTTCAGATATATTAATACTGCAAAAAAGTGTAAATATCCGTAAAATCGTGAGATTATTTTTCGTATCATCTTTTTCATCATTTTCGTTGGATTACTTTTGTAGATCCTAAACGAACCGCGAAATGAATCAGTCGGATTATTTTTTAAATAGAATAAAAATAGCTTTTATTCATTTTATTACGTAACAATACAAATTTTAACGAAGTGTTTAATAGCATTTAGCTTCACATTGTTCAGATTTCATACAAAAATGTATTATATTTTTATTAGATATACATATTTTTCACATACTTATATTTTGATACGTAGATAATTTGATATCTTAATCTTTAAGTACAAAAGTCGGTATGCATTTGAACAATTTTATAACATAATATGTCATATTATAAAACTTGATTGATTAATTTAGTAATTATAAAATTGCAATTTTTATAGTTTGATATATTTTGTGTTAATGCTTTGTTTAAGATTTTTTAACAAAACGTATTTTCCTTTAGAGAAAATGGTTGTTTATTTCGATGTGAGCTATCTTTAGAGTTTAATGCGTCGTATAACACTGATTTCTATTTTAATTATTATTAATACATTGTTTCGTTGTGATTTATTTGATTGCGCATTTTTAAAGAATGATTATAAACTGATATAATATGTTATATAAAACAATACATTATTATACTTGTTTCTACTAAATTGTAGGTTATGGATTGATTACTTCAAATTTTTACACAAAACTGCGTGTTTTAAAAACTAAATAAAGAATAGAATTTATAATAATAAATCTTTTTTCAACATTTAATTGGATTTCATCAATTTGTATATATTAGGGATATAATATTATAATAAAAAGAGTTGTAAAATATCAATATAAAAGCATGTACTTACTTTCTTTAAGGCGATGTGATACCCAAATTACAGGAACCTACATCTAAAATCCCAAAAATTTAAAAAACTAATGGAATTAAAAATCTAAAAAAATTTACAGGTAATATTGAAAGCAAATAGAATACCGTTACAAAGCGATTTTTTCAAAATAATTAATTTAAAATGAATTATTTCGAAATAACCATTTTTTGGTCGGTAATATATAGCTAAAAACAAAGCTGCACGGCTGCTCAAAAATCTCGTTGATTTATTGATAAAAAAATTTGAAAAAATTCATAGACTATCTTTAATGTAAATACAACACCGTTACAGAGCGTTTTTTTTCGATAAAGTATACTGTTTGCTTGAAAAAAAAATATAGATTTTGTTTTAACGGGTTTACATCTCTTAATAGAAAGTTATAATAACAATATACTTTAAACAATCGATATTTTATGTTAAATCGATAAAAGAGTAATTCACGATCTAAATACGGGTGAGTGAAAAGTTACTTTCAGCGAAAAATAACCGATCCACTCGTCCACGCTAGAGTGGCCGAGTTTTTACTTCATTGGAGTGATTTTTAGTCTTATATAGTACTCATCATTCCCTGAGAATTAGAGAGCTCGGATCATTATGAAGCTAAAAAAGATTAATGAATTGGTAAAAATTTTAATGTCATTTTCATACATTGTTCTATTAATGCTTTCAAATTTTTTTATCAATAAATCAACGGATTTTTGAGCAGCCGTGCAGCATTGTTTTTAGCTATATATTACCGACCAAAAATGGTTATTTTCGATATAATTCATTTTAAATTAATTATTTTGAAAAAATCGCTCTGTAACGGTATTCTATTTGCTTCAACATTATCGCCTTAAGGCGATGTGATACCCAAATTACAGGAACCTACATCTAAAATCCCAAAATTTAAAAAACTAATGGAATTAAAAATCTAAAAAAATTTACAGGTAATATTGAAAGCAAATAGAATACCGTTACAAAGCGATTTTTTCAAAATAATTAATTTAAAATGAATTATTTCGAAATAACCATTTTTTGGTCGGTAATATATAGCTAAAAACAAAGCTGCACGGCTGCTCAAAAATCTCGTTGATTTATTGATAAAAAAATTTGAAAAAATTCATAGACTATCTTTAATGTAAATACAACACCGTTACAGAGCGTTTTTTTTCGATAAAGTATACTGTTTGCTTGAAAAAAAAAATATAGATTTTGTTTTAACGGGTTTACATCTTCTTAATAGAAAGTTATAATAACAATATACTTTAAACAATCGATATTTTATGTTAAATCGATAAAAGAGTAATTCACGATCTAAATACGGGTGAGTGAAAAGTTACTTTCAGCGAAAAATAACCGATCCACTCGTCCACGCTAGAGTGGCCGAGTTTTTACTTCATTGGAGTGATTTTTAGTCTTATATAGTACTCATCATTCCCTGAGAATTAGAGAGCTCGGATCATTATGAAGCTAAAAAAGATTAATGAATTGGTAAAAATTTTAATGTCATTTTCATACATTGTTCTATTAATGCTTTCAATTCGATGCTAATTCACACAAAAGCATGCATTGCATTTGTAAACAAAGCAATTACGAAACAAATTTTGCAGTGAAACAATAACTTCTGCTATACCTATATTGAGCTATTGCAAGGCTCTACTCTCTATGTAACTATACATCTGTTAAATAAATAAACAATAGTTTAAACAAATTCAGGATTATTATTACGCAATACGATTAATTTAAACTAAATTTTAAGTACAAAGTATTGAAAATCACCCGATCTCTTATCTGATTATTTTGGCCTAATAATAACCGCCACTTTAAAAGTATTATCAAATTATACTTTTTAAAGTAAAAAAAAATAATTGTCATTATAGTTAATATGGTATGTAAATCAATAATTACTTATAAACCTTATTATATTCGTTGGTTAAAGAAAATTTACCATCCTTCTTTGCTTTGCTATAATATTTGCATCTAAAAGAGCTATAAAATTTAAGTTGAGAATATACAACTACTCTTAAAAACACATAAGTCACACTTATCGATTATAATATACTTCAAACTCGCATTTAAATAAATCTACAAGTAAATAGCAGGGTGGAAGAAGGAGAGATGGAACGACAATACTTTTCACATTATACCAAACTGCTGCGATGATTATTTGAATTCTTTGGTTTCCATTCGCACGGCGTCGCCAGAGAAAGATAGACAACAAGAAATATAGGACGAAAAATTGAATTTTCGATCAAGTTAAAGGGAAGGGGGATATGGGCGTAAGATAAACGTCGGTAAATCCAGATTTTACTGTCGTTTGCTGCACGGTACTACGAAAGCCGAAGAAGAAAGAGAGAGATGGTAAGTTTCTTTTTCTATTTCCGTCGCGAGATATATAATTCCGCTTTTCCAAGTGTCATTTTCGGAAACCATTCTGAGAGGCGTTCTTATGTTGTACACCTACCACTATTTTGTAGGGAAACGCATTAAAACACGAGTTGTCGAGTTTGGACTCGGGAGTGATTGCGTAAACTATTATATACTCGGACTTTCGGCTATTTTCTGATGTCGCGGACGCGTTTTCATTGTTTGTGGCTTTCGGGTGGTTTACTATATAAGAGTCGCGGTATGTTTTTCCTTGTTACTTTAATATAAGAGCTTGCGGGATTCAAAAATAGCTTCGTTCTTCATACTGGAGATTTTCAATTGCAAAGTTGCGAATCGCATATGCATTGCTTTCAGGTCTGTTTGCGCAATGTTCGTCGTTTTTATAATATTTTGTTTTATTTAAATGTACATACGTACCATTTGTTGATTATTTTTAAACGATATGCATAAAGCGAAATGTACCAAAGAATCAGCTCATTAAAGACGTAGTATGCTTCTAGTCTAATTATTTTCAAGGACGCTGTACGCTCATTTGTGATGTTCTTCGCCAGGACTGTAATTACTTTAGATTTTAGGCGATACAGGTATACCAGATTTCACAAAAATATAAAAGCATAGTATTTTTTGTATCTATATTTCGTATTAATTCTAAAATACAAATATTTTTATGCGATGAAATTGATATATAAAATTGATTAAGGTATTATTTCTTGTCCCGCGATAAGTTTTCTTCATTCCCATCAATAATTGATTTCCATATAGAATATGTTTTGTTAATTTTATTCTTAATTTACAGAAATATGAATGGGCAAAACTGAGTAACCGATAGATTTTAAAGCGAGCAATAAAAAGTGGAATAAATTATGATTTTTAAAGAATTGAATTAATTAAAAGAAAACACTGATCAATTAAGGATTATTCTTATCAGAAATATATTTTAATTTTTTTGTAATGAATTATTTATAGTACTTCTAGGGTGCAATAAAAGACATGGGATAGTTTACACACCCAAGGATTACCCATATTGGGTTTGCATGTACTCATAATCAATCAATCAGTTTAAATATGTTTTAATTATTGTTTACAATATTTAACGCATAAATCAAATTTGTTTCATTTTTAAAATACACTAAAGAATCACTTCTTTCAACACGAACATAGTACGACTATATAGGATACTTCAATAGATCCACTTGACACAGACTCATTTGTTTTAGTAATGAAGAACTCCAACGTTAAAACAATATTTAACGCAATACTTCTCTATCGATACTCCAAAATTGTGTTTCACTTTTTTCATAAAGCATTTATATTTTCAAATATTTTGTTTATTTACCCACTGCTTGCAAGTGCTTTCAAATGAGAGTTATTTTTCATCTTTACGTGACAATTACAAATTTCATATTCTTCTCTTAATACCATGGTATTGCAATAATAAAATGACGGTATGTCATAAATCTTCAGCATTTATCCTTCTTTTTTTAGTTTTTAAATCTTTTCGAGTCTCTTGTTTTTGTAAATGTGTAATGAGCACCTTAAAGACTAAAAATTTTCAATGACGAGTCAAGGATTAAAGATATATCGGAGAAAATCATGTATAATGCTTGAATATTCCTAGAAATGTAATTTCGTATTCCAATTAATAATATTTTTTATTTATGCTTTTCGTATAAAATAAGTGAGCTATCGTATTGGTGGAAAATTTGAATATGCCAAGTATTGAATTTTTACCTCTAAATAGCAATTTCAGTGATTGAATTCTCATTTTCAAAGATGTTGTACATTGTAAGTGTTTTCAATGCGCTTTAATGAACCACTGTCACAAAAGTATAATTAATAATATTTTTCAAATAAATGTAATTTTCTTAGGAAAATTAATGTTAAATTCAATGTTCGTAAACATTGATATATTATTTATATAATTTTACTCTGTTTGCCATGCAATGATGAATTTTCTAGTGCGTTTCCTTTTGTTAAAATAGTAATTGCGTTTTTGTTTGTATGGTCACATCTTAGTCGCAGTAGTTTATCAAATTTAATTTTGTTTCATCGTAGAGATTTATATATTGAAGGAGATTGGTATTTCAATGTTTATAGGTCGTTATAAAGTTAATGCTATTAGTTAGATAATGCTATTATTAGAAATACATGTAGGTAAATTTATTAATGTAATTAAAATTGATTAATGAAATAATCACATTTAATATGATTAAATGCATTAATTATAAATTATTGTACAGGTTTGATTTGTCATACACGCAATCAGCATTAAAAAATATTAAATATATTCTCAATAAAAGTTTGGGTTACTCGAGTTTTCATTTATTTTTTTGTTTTATTTTTATTAGAAAAATGAATCGATTGTCTTTAGGTAACGTCGTACTTAAGAACTTAAAGATGTCTTACTTCATGCGGCGGTAAACAAGCTCAATATAGTAAGATTTAAACATATATCGTTTAAATTTATAAGCTAATTTCGGTTAAGGTGTATAAATATTGTAAATATATTTACTAACAGTTATATGTGTATAATACATGTAAAATTTATGCCCACAGGAGCATTTAGCTTATGGTGCATAAATTTATTATTTTATATATTTTATGAGTCTGTGTTGCATAGCTTAAAGTTCCCGCAAGTTATGTGAATAATATACTTGCATGTACACGTGTAAGAGAATGCTTCCTAAAGTTAACTACATACCAAAAGAGAAAGAGACGTGCAAATCGTAACAAGCATGCATATAATTTTCAAAGAAACAATGTAAGAATTATTTGTAAAGAAAAAAATAAAAATAATCGAAATATTTTAATAGAACGCAATGTATTGTAACGAGTGAAAGATGAAGTAAGGTAAACAGGCCATCCGAGATGAGAAAAACCGGAAAGAAATGTGAATCTAAAGTCGGCAAGTATAGAATCGCGAAAGCGAGGGAGCGTATCAAACTCCACCCACGCAACGCAAAAACTCGCGAATCCCCTTTCCGAAAATTATTTAAAAAGCATATACGGTACGCCCCCCGTCGTTGTAAACGCCGAGAATAGTCTGGTCCTCGATCCAGAGTCCCTGCGATTGGCTGGAGCGTCGCAACTGGCTATATCGGTTGAGCGCGGTTATTACGAGCGCGTGGACCGTTCCGACGCCTCAGTAAGCGCCTTAACCTTTGATCGGACGCGCCGCGCGCACCCACATCACATACGTTCGCTCGCGTTGTGCCGGAAGTGATATATATATACGCGCGTATATAAACATATAATATACTCGTTATCTCTCTGTATCTCTTTATCTCACCCTATCTATCTATCTCTCTTGCTCAAGGGTTAACCTTACCTTTAAGGCTTACTCTTAACTGTCTTAGTATCAGAGTACATAAAGAACCGGCAAGATGGTATGTTCTATTGATGATATTGTAAGTCGTCGCCCTGGTAAAGGACAAGTCCACAACTATTTCTTTTTTATTTTTTAACGTCACTTATATCTCTTTTTTCTATTCTCTATTACTGTTCCTTCTAATTTGCAACCCGGCATTATGTGGATTAATAAACGGCAATATATACATATTTAACTTTTCGTAGCGTATCGCCAAACTAGAAACACTAATATTTCTATATCATATTCTCTATTTTCTTGGTTTTTATTTTCATTCTCATCTAACATTACGTATTAAATAACAATGGAAAATTCATTGAATTGATAATAATTAATAAAAACAAAGTCCGCTTAAGATTAAGAGTACGGATTTCTTGAAAATTATATATTATATCAGTTGAATCAACCCTTTCTTTTATACATTTCACTAATATAGTTTTATATGCACGGAAAAATAATTTTATGATTCAAGTACAGATTTTTAATGACATTTATTGTTTCGCTATATTGTTGATCGTTTTATATTAACTGTAAAGTATTTTGCTTTATTAAAAAAAATCTTATGTATAAATAAACATTCGTTGTGTTATAAAACAATCATCATATTAGATAAATGAAAATGAGTGTTATAGTTTTAGTTAAATATTCTCTTAATCATAAATATATTTTACAATGTCTACAATATATAGAATCGTTTTCTCGTTTGGCGCACATACGCTATTTTCTAAGTAATTTTTGGTATATCTCTATTTTTCACTCTTTGTTTAAGCTCACTATTTTTAATTAATCTGCTCGCTAACGTGATTTTTATTTTATAATTTTTTCCTTCTTTCTTGCACTGAGAAAAATGGTTTCTGCCAAGAATGTCGTTAAACTCTTTTGTTAATGTCATATTCAAATTGGCGTAAACAATGCATAAAATTAAATTACATTTCCCAACGATTAATCGCTTAAATTATTGTAAACGTAGAACACAAGTTTAAATTAATTCAAATCTTACAGATTTTGTTTAATGATAATATATTTTATGCTTTAACGAATATAAGTATTTAAATAAATATTAAAATAGTACCACTTTTCCTTTATTTATTTACTCATAAATAAATATAATTATTGGCTTTATTCTTTTATTTGAAATATCTTAAATGCTTTGTCTAATGAAAGTAAACATCTATTTAAAGACTTTATAACGCTTCCATCTTTTTAGATACAACTATAACCGATTTGACAGTTAGGATCACGGTTATAACAGAAACTAGCTACATTTTCTGAAATCGATTTTCCATGTAAACATTTTTATGAACGACTATTCTTATAAGTCTATTTTTATACGTTACTTGAAACGTTTCAACGAAAAGATTTTTATGATCGATTTATAGCGAATAATTAATAGTGTTTACGTAGCCAACTTTTCTAAAAAAAAAAAGAATTTTATCATATTATAAATAATACAATATTATATTAGAAAAAGATAGTAAGCAACAAAAATGCAAAAGAAGTGGTTAACAGATCGAAGAACCTTTTAAGTTTTACCTCTGCTCTGTCGCATAAAAACCTTTTTTCAACTTTTCAGCTATATATTTTGTCGTCGATATACTGTAAAAAAATTGCAATATTTTAATAAAAAATATGAATGATACGGTTACAACAAAAAATCGTGAAATTGTAAACTCGTCGCGTGCGCGCCTGTATAGATGTAGATACACGCGTCTGATTACAACCAGGACTTTACTACTTGACGAAAATCGAACATTCCGTTAAATTTGACCGACTGACGTAAATAAACAAGCTCTGATTTCTCGAATCGGATTTACGATCGGATTTCGAAGAGATACTTGTTTTAATATTTCCATGAATATCAACGATTTCACTGTTTGTTTACTTAACGAAGAACTCGAATGACCGACAGACTCGACGGTATATACCTACATGTAAAAATGGTGTATAGTAACAATTTCATTGTTGCAACTCTCTGTTATTTAAAATATCTATAAACTGTGTCCTAACCGAAGTAATTCGAGTAAATAATACTATTGTTGAAATAACGCAAAGAGCATGCATAAATATGGTATAATCGATAATGCAGCTGCATAAAGTTCTAATTGGCTGTAATCTTTCAAATTAAAAATGCATCGATACTCTTCTATTGATCTTTTTTTCTGACTATTATTTATTCTATTCTTCTTAAAACGTTATTCTTATTTTCTGGTTTAACTGTTTAAAATTATTCTAAATTTGGTTATTAAACATAGTGCATGCACAATATTGGGTGTGATATTTGCGTTTTCTTTCAAACAAATTTATTAAATGATAATCGAAAATAATACAAGTGAATTAATATACATCTAAATTATATATTCTAAATGTTAAGAATGTAAATTATGAGGTTGTGAAAGATGATAGAATTATGAAAATACCAGTTAATAAATATAATTAATTGAACAATATTAAAATGTTTGGAAAACTTTCACATCCTCCATTAGTAAGATGATGACTAATTGTTCATTTTTAAATTTAATTTCCTACAGGCGGATGAACTGCCCCCAGAACAGATTGCCGGTGAGTATAATTACTTCGTAAAGAGCGCGTTGCATATTATTCGCTTATGGAAATTAAAATTAATTTTTACTCAGGTATTTGACGTTCGAATGGATTATTAATAAATTTGGTATCGAACAAGTATCAATTCTCAAATTGTTACGAGTTATTCGATACTATGCGGTTCTTAAAATAAATCTTCTTTATTTCATTCCGTAGGCCGTCGAGTAAAATGTAGCAAATGTTGCTGCATAACCAAACAATGCGAACGATAAACTAATAAATTTCATTATCAAAATAATGATAATTTAAAAATAAATTTCTTGACTGATTTACTCGTGAATAATCTAGATATCTGTGTATATGCGGTTATAAATGATAGCGAAGGATTCCGCAGAAGTAAATTGAATTAATGATAAGTAAGATCGGTGTGAATTTTCCAGTTGAAATGACAGCTAACGAGCTGGTCGATAAGAATCGGTATGTCGGATTAACAAAATCGTCGGTTTTTGACAGATGCCCCAAGAGTCTCCGTGGAAGCGGGTCAGCCCTTAGTTGCGCGTCGTGGTGCTAAATTTAACGAATCCCCTTTTCCGCGTCTGGTTCTCGCGCATCTACTTTCTCTGTCTCTCCTTGTTGGCCCATTCGCGCGTTCCGGAAGAGATGAGAGGGAGAGAGGGAGAGAGAAGGAGAGAGAAATAAAGCAAGATAGAGAAATAGAGATCGAGAGGTGCTCGGTATACTATCTTTAGTTCTGCAAGCACGAGAGGCTGTGTTTGCTTTTTCCATTAGCGCTTCGGACGCAGCTTTTTCCTACTCGGGTACATAGGGTTTTATGTTTAGAGGCGCGGGACCGCCATACCCGGCAATTTATAGACCAGAAGACCTTTCCACGAGGTCGCTTCGTCATTTTTTTATCTCTCTCCCGCTTCCAAAACATTGTATTCTCAAGCTTACTTTCCTTCTCTAACTTTATTTCCTTTCTTCTTTTTTTAAAAGTTTACAGAATTGATAAACAAATCAAGTATCAAATACATAAATTGACCGTTTTATAACAAGTAGTGTAGCAAATGTGAATCTCTAATTCAAAATAAAAAAAAAACAAAAATTATTACATGTTACTGTAAAATAAATAAAATATAAAAATTAAGAAATAATTAATATTATAGCAATTTTTTCATCTAACTTTTCTAGGAAACAACCAGAATAGTAAATGTTCATAATAAGAGAAAAAGCTAGTAACAACTACTGATTTGTCAGAAATATAGAATACTGTAAATATAATATTTGAGTGAATGCCAAGAAACACACTTTTTTCATTTTAAATCTTATATCTAGTGTACTAAACTATATTAATGAGAACGTCCAAGACAACCTAGATGGTACAATTTTTTATGCTACGCAAAAATTTCTATTAACGTTGAAACTCGATGTTTAGTTTAGTTTATGTAGACAGACATAAATGTTAAATTAGATACAAAATGGACTGTTTTTATAAAGGTTCAATAACACAAAGTTTTTATATATAGGGTTATTAAATTTTCGTAACTCTACATTAAAAAAAAAAGAATAGACGTTTGTAAATATTGAGCTAGTAGTATCTATTTTTACTAGAAGCCCATAGAATTGTTATTTCATTTTGGTCTCTACAAGAAGATGAACACCGGCATAGAAAATTTAATTTCTACGTTGAAACTAGTTATATTTACTCCAGTATATATTTATATCTCATTCGTAAAGCTCTTTTGCAGCGCGAGTAAGACCTTATTTCATTCAATCATTGAATAAATACTATCCTTGTTCTAAATTCTTAAGGGAGACTATTTTCATTGATTAACTTGACCAATTTTACTATATTTGTTTTATTTATTAATCAAAAATAATTTCCACCATAATTACATATTTTTCAAAACAGTTTTCTTGTGTGAATTAACTGTAATTAAATAAAATATAATTAATTACGTTTTAATTGAAATTTCTTGAACACTGTATAGTTGTGTTAAGTAACAATTTTATTTTATCGAGTAGAACAAATAAACATTTTTATTACATTATTATTAATGAAGTGCTTATGAATTATTATCACATATTTGTATTATATTCCCACAGTACATAAAGAAATAATATTTTAATATATACAAAACAATGAATATAATAAGGTTCTATTATTGCAGCAAAAAGTGACATGATAGAACGAATAATAAATGCATTTAACTTTCCAACCACTAAATTTTCTATTATTTTTGAGAAAGATATTGAGAATAGTTAAAAAGGTGAACGACAACAGTATAGGTATTGTCAAAAAGTTAAGTTTTACGATAATTATAATAATCAGCACTAAGAGTTAAAACTGCAGAACGCTCGTCAAACTTACTTAAACAAGGGTCAAGAATGGAACATTTTTATGCTATATTATAGGAAATTATTTTTTTCATATATATATTGTGCGTACAAAGTAAAAAATCTATGTATATATAGAACGAAGGGTGAGAACTGGAAAATGAAAGGAGCAGTGATCTCATAGATTTGAGCGCCCACGCGGGTTTGTTTTACCCGAATCGCGCCCAGGTCTTTATCGGCCAGCCGCCACGTCTCGTCTCGAAGGGGGAGTTTATTTACGTTTGATTTAATCGGCGCTAGAGGCTGAGACGCGAGCGGCTCCTTGACTAAGTATAGCGAGCTTTGCGATCCCGCTTCTATCTCACGAGCTCCGCGTCTCTGGATATCAGATGACAAAACGATCCGAGATGTACAAATGATCGGGCGTGTCAGCTGTTGACTGCGACCCAACCGAGAGTGTTGCGATAAATTAAGCTCTTTCGGATTATCATTTTATTTATTTAGAATCGCTTATGCATCTACCTCTTCAACTACTTGATTTATTAACAAGTTTTATCTATAAATTACATAGAGAGATTACATAAAGGTTTAATTAATCATATACACATATGCATACCGAAAACATAAAAAATTACAACTTTTAAGAAATATCCACATAGAATTTTGTTCAATAGTAGAACGATGCAAGTCATTAGTTAAATATTTTCAGAATTCGTAAACCTTTAACAAATTTAATTCCTTGTTGATAATAGTCAAATCTTGGTTTTCATAACTCCACTGAGAGTAGAGGTTCTGTGTAAAGTCAATTTTTGCAAGTGACCACTTACCCTTAGATAATCCAATAACCCTAATAGAAAGTTAACATTTACAGATTAAATAAAACTCTAATTTTGCCATTAATTGAGCACTTATTCGGTATTTTTTGACATTTGGCCATATTTTTACTTAAAAAACTTTACATTTTGGTCAGATATCTACCAGGGCAGCTGTGAAATGTAGTGACTATTTCTCGAGGTAGATTTTTATCAACATACCGAAGTTTCGAGTTGTTATAATAATAGTATAATATAATAAACTACTCTATATATTTTTCAATTTTACTTCTTTAGTTATAATTAATATAAATAGTATTACAGTACACGTCATTAGATAGCATTCTTTGTCAGTATAATTAATTTTTTCATCACCCTTAATTCTCATTTCGTTGTATTCAACAGAAATCCAACGTATTAATATTGGTAGACAATTTTGTACATTTGTAAACGTTTTCTTGATTTTGAAAAAGGACGCTCAGTAAAATTTAATGATATTTTAAAACTATAAAAGTAGAAGCATTTAAATTAATAATTTTTGTATTTTCGCATAAGTTCGTCACTATAACAACCCATATCAATTGATTTTGCTTCTCAAAGCATACTGTCGTCCATATACAAAACACAAGCTTTTTTATGCGTACCAAGATTTTTTATGTTTCAATTGATGTTTTTGCATAATCTAAGATCATTCACAAATCGCGTATTTATATTTGGTTGCACCTTTTAAATATTTCATAGACATGAGTATAAATATTATAATAATTTTTGTTAATTAAATTATCGGAATTTACAATACGTTTTTTACTTAAAAGTTAAATTCGTTGTTCACCTAAACTCTGTTATCAAAGGGAGCTTTTTTAATCGCAATAAATTTTTTTAATTTTACATAGATAACTCTGCAAATAAAATCCTAACCATTAAAAGGCAATTTCTCTTAATCTTGTAAATATTATTATTTAGTGAATATATATACAAAACTTAGAAAACCGTAGCAGTTGTTTCAATATACATGTCAAAATATATATACCGTTTTAAATAATTTAACAGATTTACATTAGTTTTAAACGTGCAAAAAGTATTACATAACATAAAAATAAAATTATAATTATAAAAATAATATTGAATGTGTTATTGTGATAGGGATGCTTAGAAGTAAGAGAGGTACTTATTAATCGAAAACAATAATTAAAACGTGTCAATTAGTAACCTTATCAAATCGTTTGTAGATGTAGCGCGTTCAATTCGTGCAAAAAAATGTATGCTTACGTATTAGTGTATAAATATTTGGTATTATGAACTTTTTTTGCAATAGTATTGACTTGATAAATAGCCTTATGACTTGACGGAACTTAAGCTAATGAAGTTCAGAAAGAAAAATGTCTTTGAAAATCAGCTTTCCTAGAAGCTCGAGAAAAAGAATGGAAAGGAATGAAAGATAAATGTTAAGCAGAAAGTAAAGGTGGATGGAAGCGACGCCAAGTGCCTTGATATATCTGTCCGAATACCCATATATCGATAAATAATAATCCTTTGAAAAGTTAGAGACGGGAGGAAGGAAGAACACGAGGGCGCGTGCCATCCGAGGCTCTCGAGCCAAATAAGCTTCGCGCCAGAATCCCGCGTGTGCGGGAACGGACGGAAGGGCATTAACATTGGATCTAAATTCGACACTGCGGCTGGCACAGTGGCGTCACGCGAAACCCCACCTTATACACCGTACTCACTCTCTTTCTCTCTCTTTCTCTCTTCACCGATCTATCTCTCTACATTTCTCTCTAATATCTGTATACAAGTTTCCTAGCTTCAATGTGCCATTTTACGCTATTTTCGCAAACACGATCGAACTCGAGATACATTATCCAACCTCGTGGGAGTTTTACGCGGAACTGAATATATATATATATATGGTTTGCTCGACCAAAAGTTTTCATGTCCGTGGTTGAAAAATAGGAAGAGGCGGGGTGTGCGCACGACGCCGATGATGTATTTTCGTATAGTATGTTGCCGGGGTTAGCTTGTATGCTTGAATTTGAGGTGCCACCATGGAACAATTTCAAAACTATATACCTTTACGCGAGTATCCAAGTTTTAATGAATTCAGTTAGGCTTCTTAATGAATGAAAAACAGGCCAGTTCTATAGAGTAATTGAGCTTGTACATTTTATACCGATGTAATAATTACATTTTCACGGTAGAATCTGTAAACGAACTTTTTACAACATTGTTAAATAGGAATTCGTAGGTACCAAAATTTTATCTAAGGTCAAAATAATGCAATTTTAATACGAGGGTGCACATTTTAGTTTCATTCAACTCAACTAAAAAAATTTATTTTTTTATAAAAATTATACCAAAAATGATATAATTACGGTGTAATCACTGTCTTAATCAAAATAACTGCCCTACGATTTGATATACATCATTCGATCGCCAAATAGTCTATAACATAACGAATAAATAGATTAACTAGGGTAGTTGACTGAACGAATAAATTGATATCGAAATGATATCTTGTAATTTTAGTGCTGCGCAAGGCTTTCGACAGCTTCGACAGAGAGAAAAGTGGCAGTATCCCTACCGACATGGTCGCTGATATCCTCCGGCTCATGGGTCAACCTTTCAACAAGAAAATCCTTGACGAGCTTATTGAGGAAGTCGATGCTGACAGTAAGATACTATATACATTTTATTAATGACAATCATTGCCATTTTATTTGTAAATATAGTATATATCGACGTGTATTATCAATTATTTTTCATGCGAAACCCAATTATAAATAAGCAACGTAAATTTTAATACCTGTTTAGATTAACAATTTTAAGAAATTTTTAATAATGACCCTAGTGTTATTAGAGTAAATTACCATTTTAAATAAATATTTATCGGATTAGTATTTTAAATTATTAATTATTAAATGTTTGAACGAATAGAATCTGGCCGACTTGAGTTTGAGGAATTCGTAACGCTTGCTGCGAAATTCATCGTTGAAGAAGACGCCGAAGCTCTCGAAAAGGAACTTCGTGAAGCTTTCAGACTTTATGATAAAGAAGGTAAGAACATTTTTTTATTTAGTTAGATTTAAAAATTTGTTATCATCATGTAAAATTCGTATAAACTTGAAGAAACTTAATTTGCTAAATATAATCTAATCGTATTACATATATGTCATAAACGCTTTCAATAATATTGGTACGCGACATAGAAATGTTTCATTCTTGTTGCGCAAATTAAATTAATTTTACGTTGTTATTGAAACCAAATATTGTAAATTTATATTAATTGTATAACTAATTTAAAATTATTTTAAAGAAAGATAATTTAAAATCCGATTATTATAGGAAACGGTTACATCCCAACCACATGCCTACGCGAGATCCTGAGAGAGCTCGACGATCAGCTCACAGACGAAGAACTTGATATCATGATCGAAGAAATTGATTCCGATGGATCTGGTACCGTTGATTTTGACGGTAAGTTTCAATTTAGTCGATTAGCGTTATATAGCGTTATATACCCAGCCTCCTTTTTTATTAATTTTTCTGTTCCACGAAATGCTCAGCGAAAACTGAGTTATGACCAAAGTGGAATAATCTCCTTTTAGCGAACTACTTACGAATTTTCGGAGCATTTAAATCCGAGTTTTATTACCGACGGGTTTATCGCTATAAACCGTAAACTCGCAGAAGGGAATTTTCTATTTCGAATGCATCTTGATTTATGTGTTCGGTTAAATGATTTGGATTATGAATGTAATTTGGATTCTCTGATATGTCGTAATTAAATTGATTATGCAAACTTATTTCGTTTTGGACATTATTCAAATTTTTAATTATTATTTATACATTACATATTCCAATATTAAATTACACGTTTTCTTGAAAATAATTATTATTATTTCATTTAATATGTATGAATAAATTAGTGTTTAATATTTAGCGAAATGTAACTATAGAACACTTTAAATTGTGATAGTATACATTTAGATAGAATAATTCAACGTGTATACACGCAGAAAGAATAAATGTTACGTTGTCTTTACAATAATTCTCCAAATTTTTTAAAAAGTGAAAAATTATTACATGAGACTGAAAACTAAGACAACCTATTTTACACAGTGAAGTTTAGTTTTCAGCTCAAAGGAATGAATTTTCAACATTTTTAATCCAATAAATTTAGGTAGTGTAAATAAATGTAGTTCGAATCACTAGATTAACTTAGTTAAATAATTCTATATTTTCATTCAAACGAAATTAAAGAAATATTTTTCAAAGACATAGTATGTTTATTTAAAATAATAAATGTATTATTTGGCATTTAAAAAATAACAATTATATTATTAATATAAACATTATTTAAATAATATCCATTCAAAAAAAGAATAATATCATTTATTGGGACAATTAAAATAATTAAGAAAAATAATAATTGTGAAATAGTTGCATAATCATTTCTCTGAAATTAATCTTGATATAATAATATTCTATTAATGTTGTTTAATGAAAATGTTGAACAATGGGTAGTATTGTCTGAGATTGCAAAATATAAACACATTATTATATATTATATTGCTATTACCCTTAACTGTTTTGCGTAGAAACAAGAACATGACATTTGGTATTTACGATAAATGTCATTTCACGTTGGCGTATTAAACGATGCCGAAATTTTTGGCAACTTTGTTCAAAGTGAACTCGATCTTTTGCCAACGAAAATTGTTTTGATATTGATAACAAAATCCTGCATTTTCGATATCTTTCTCAAGTATATACATATCACTTACGTTTTATATAAAAAATTAATTTAAATGGTATAACCATCGCCAAATTAATAGATAATTCAAGAAAAATAAATATTAAGTTATTAATGTTCAAATTATAAAGAACTTTAATAAACATACTGTAGATATAGATTACTTTTATTAAAATACATCATGCACATGACTACGCGGAGAGAAAAATTGTAGTAAATTTTACAAAACTTTCACTAACACGATATCAGACTGCCAAAACGTAAAAAATGATTGAACTTTTAGTAAAAATTAGTAGATTTTCATTAAAAATTGATAGAAAGTTCAGTAAAAATTAAGAAAAAGTTGAGTAATTTTTTGAGTACCGACAGTCTGTTAATGGGTTAGTGAAAGTTTAGTAAAATTTTCTGGAAGTTTGGTAAAATTTACTGAAATTTATCTCTCCGTGTAACGACTACCTATTTTCATTAAATTTTTTAAATACCGAAGATATATTTATCAATTTAATATGACGAATAATATAAAGAATGAAGGTGATTAAACGAGTACTGTATAAATATAATGTTTGAAAATATATAACATAGAAGACTATACCTCATACACCTTTGCTGCTTAGTGAAATTCCGTTTCAATCCCTCGGTGAACATTATGTATTGTATACTGCATCCAGTAGATACAATAATTTCAACGAGCTAAATTTTTAACGTACCTACAGAATATGTTGTTTTAATTGCGCAGTATCATAAAGTCAAAAGATTCTTAGGTATAAATGTTTGTTTAAATCTTTTTACATCAATAATTCTAACGTGATCAAGGTTCTAATTTAAACTAATAAACATATTACGCATTCAAATATTTGAAGTAAACATCGAAATATAAACTCACATCCAAAACAGGACTATATGCTGTATAATAGATCATTTCGGAATAGCACCCGATGATAATTAAGAATTTCGAAATTGTTGGCTTAAGGAACGAACAAAAGTTACACCGGGAATCCCGTGAACCCAAGATCAAGTGCGCGATTCAAGGACTCGATGCGCGGGCGGAATTAATTGTCAACATGCTTTCGTGTCATCGAGCTAGTTTGGCTGCCAATTCACAAATTTGCATGAGTGATAGTAAACCTAAGATTTATCGCGTTTCCGTCAAATTGTTGTATCTCCACATCACGTCCTTCAATGCTTCTTATACGTATAGATTATACAGATTTTCGAACAATGCTCTTTTCACCTACATCTCGTATTTTCTTAAAGAACATAATATGTATTTGTAAAATTTCTTAATCTTTTTTACTTGTGACTTATGAGTTAGTAATTTTTGTAATAAACTTGTATAAAAATAATGGCTTAATGAAGTTCTTATATAACGTTTAGTTTTATCAAAACAAAATTTAAATCACCCTTTAGTTGCGTGTTTAATTTTAATTGTATTACTATAATTATTTATAGAATGTGTTTGGGTACTTTAAACCAGTGACAATGATAATGAGTATTTACGCAGCTTTTATTGAAATTTACACAATCAAATAAATATTAAACTAAACGTTTGTTTAATAAACGCTAATGAACAATCGTAATGCTAAAGAAAATTTATTTTTACTATTTTTATTCTATGATGTACAAGTTTTTCGATGAATTTAATAACTAATTTTAAAATTAGATAAAAATTATACATAAATTTAAGGCGCGATAATTCATGTTGAGGGTAACGTAAATGTTAATTTTATATCATTGTTAACCAATAGATCTAAACGAATTTATTTGACAAATATTTAAGTGTAATTCAACCTTATCTAAAAATACGACTCTTCGTTAAGTATAACTTCATTGTAAGAATAGTTGTTCGTATGTTACTTTTACAAGTTAAACATATCAGATTGTCCTATTAATTTATTCGAAAAGTAGTTTATTCTTCTAATAGTAACTTTCAATTAAAATTGCGTAACTTATTAATTTCTTATATTACACTCAATTTAACCAGGATACTTAAGCACGCAATATTTATCGTTTTCTTTGAATCAATTAATCAAAGCAACGGTTTAATATTATTAATGTATATTTTTTATTTTTAATAAGACATAAATAATATTTAATATGTTCCTGTCATTAAAAGGAATTACCAAATTAAAAATTAAAAATTAATATGCTTATTGTCAAATGTTACAGAATTTTTGGAGATGATGACTGGAGAATAAATGTTGAATGTGCAACTCGAGTAACTGTACGAAGAAACGGAAGGATATAAACGAAAGAAAAACTAAAAAAAAAAGGAAGACTTGAAGAGGTGGCGCACAGTATACATCGTGTACACCTTCGATCAAAGCGCTTTTGCAGAGGCTCGACACACAAAAATCCATGGCCAGTTCTAATTTTACGCGTCTCGACGACATGAAACCGATTCAACGCGATTCGATGGGAGAGGCTTTCTTATACCTTTGGTCACTGCATATATCGCTTAATTCTATTTACTATTACCGAGCAAAAGAAAAAAAAAGGAAACACACATATACTTTTTACCATACCGTTATTTTCTGAACGCGGTGTCTGCTCAATTCTTTTTTCATGGACAGTATTTATTTGTTGTTAATAAAAGTCTGTAAAAATCGGGACGATGTCATTTCGCCTAATTGTCATTTCGCCTAATTGAATTTTTAGGCGATGTGACAATGTCATTTCGCCTAAATGAAAAATTTCCTTTTAGGCGTTTGTCAGCGTCATTTCGCCTAATTATATTTTTAGGCGATGTGACAATGTCATTTCGCCTAAAATGAAAACTTTTCAAAATTTCTTTTTAAGCGTTTAACAATGTCATTTCGCCTAATTTAAAAAAATGAGATAAAAGTTTTAGGCGATGTGATAATGTCATTTCGCTTAAATTTTCAAGAGATTTAGTAGTAGTCACTTAAGTGTATTGATGGTGTAGTTACACCTAAATAAAAAGTCAATACAAATAAATCCTTATACATAGAAGGGTATATACATTAAACAAATTAACAACATCTCTCAACAAATTAATAAACCCGTCAGAAAAGTAACTAAGTATATTTTTCGCATTTGTGTGTCGGCTCGGTCGGTATAGATCGGTCGGCTCATAGCCCGGAGACCCCGGATTCGCGTCCAGTCTCTGACGATTGACAAAATTGATTAAATATTAATTAACAATCTTTTAGCGAGCGGAGCGATGCATGTGCTTCTTCATATATGCACACACATACAATATGAGCAATTCCGAAAAAAAATCAGCCTTTTCAAGCGTTCAAAAAGTTTGGGAAAAAAAAAAGTCTCGGGCACTAAAACATCTTCCGGACCCGATTTTTCTTGTTATGTATAACATATCCTTATATAAAAATGTGATGGCCGGATGTTGTGAAGCCAAGTGAAACGGCTATGTGATTGCTTTTCGTTTTGCGCATGCGTCTAAAATATTGTAGGTTGATTTGACATCGCGGGGAAAGCGTTAATTTTCTTAACTAAATCAGAGTATAATAAATAATGAGTAAAAATATTATTAAATTTGTCATTCTAAGTAAATAAGAGAGCGGATATCGTTAAAAAAAAGCAAGAGCGCGCGGAGCGCCCATGGTTAATTCAAGTAGAAGAAAATCCGTATATGTATACTAACCGTAAGTCCATGCAAACTTTTTTTAGAGCTTTTACATTGTTATAGCAAATTTTGTAAAAAAATGACTTCCACTTTAATCGTTTATAACTCGGAAACAAATAGAGATAGACACTCAAATTAAAACCATAAGAAAGCTGAGATTTGAAAAAATTTTGTAGCGAGTGTGTATCTTTATTTGTGAATTATAAGCAATCAAAGTAGAAATATTTTTTTAATTGCTTGGTAACGTGATCGTAACCAAGTAAAAATCTATAAATTTTATATAGATTTATATTTATTTCATTGGAATCCTTTATCAGAAACAAATAAAAAATATAGTTTGAAACTTGCCATCCATGACAATAGGGAATAAATCATAGACACCGATAACAAAAATTATCTTTATATTCTTATAAAACTAAATCGTCACAGATAGATTTATTGCGTACGTAACTCGAGATTGATTGATCGATTGAAGGATCGGGTTATATAAATTATAAGATGAATGTCCCTTGAATGGTGTCTATTCTTCTGATGGAAGAAAGCCTTAATTGTGTGTTCCTGAGTAAGTACTCTTTGTTCTGGACGGTTATAGATGTCTGTCCAGTATCGTGGCTCTACGAGTTCTGATTTGGATTCGGCGGATCGGCGGCTGCTCCAGCAGTGTTCCGCTCGTAGTGGGAGGCTCCTGGAGTCAGCATTTCCTTACCACGCGGTTCGCGGGGTTTTCCCGTTAAAGTTACTGGGGTTGCGATTTTCGCCCAGCAACGAGTATTGATGGTGTATAAATTCGGCCGCTTTCGAATCGCGTTCCGCGAAGGCTGCGCGATCAGCGTGAGTATTCCTGATTCGGCGGTATTCGTACGACGATTGAGCCGGATGGGAATCCGACGCTGAACGATTTTTTCGGGTTCGCGGATCATGTTACTGCCGATCGAAGTATGGCGTAATATACGTGTGGCGTGTGTCGGCTCGGTCGGTATAGAGCGTTCGGCTCATAGCCCGGAGATCCCGGATTCGCGTCCAGCCTCTGACGATTGACACGAGTACCACTGGGGAAATGTATTTTTCCAAAAGTGCTTTCTCAACAAAGACATTGCACACGTCTCTGTCGCATATTGGTACCCGTTAGAAATGTAAAACGAAATTTTTCACAGTTTGTGCGAGATATTTTAGGTATATATTTGAAAAAAAGTAATGTTTACGAAGCATATTTCAACAAAGCATATATTTACAGCACATACAAAATGATAAACATAGCAGGTATAATTGAGGTATACCTCCTTTCACAATTCAAATATTCTCTTTTGCTTAAACATAATCTTTAAATCTCGCTGGTACCTTCGTTATTCTGCCACGTGTTCGACGTTGGCTCGTTATGTCGAGTTGTGAATCCCGAACTCTAATTTTTGGGACATCGGCCTGAAGAATACCATTATCTATGAAATGAAAAAAATTGCGATTAAGTTTCTGTCTATTTGAAACTCACACACGTTAAAACTATAATTAATTTATTTTGGCAGTAATTAGATTTAAAAAAAATATTAATTTACTGCTGCGTACTACGCATTAAAATTTTCTGCTTTTTACTCACTACTTGTTGATTGTAGCATGTCGTAATGGAAAACTTTGAAATGTTAACTAGCTAGTAATAAATTAAATTTTGGTAGTTTCCACGTACACCGTTTTACAGGTTTTTACGTATCTCCTACACCTTTATTCCTTTTCCAATTTTAGTCCCCTTTACCCCAGTTTCTCGCATTCGCCGGGGGTTCTGCCGGTGGAGAGAGGGAAAACCTATGGCCAAACCCCGTGAGATAAATGCCAATTAGGAAAACCTCCTCCGAGAAGGATGGTGTATTGAAACATTCTGTTTAGATGACAAGGTCACATTGCGTAGGCCTTAACATCGAAACCGAATGTCACACCTCCCGTTCATGTTGTAGAATATGAAAAAACACCTAATCGATTATTTAAGCTATGTCCGAAAAACGGTCACCCATTCAACTAGTTACCGCGCTCGGCGCTGCTTAACCTTCATGACCGGCCGAGGTGCGTCTATAAAAATTTTTCCCCTATTAAAAAAACCTTTTTAACTATAGTCATTAATTTATTATGAATACATAAAAGGCTGCTAAACATGTTAACATTTTGCATTTGTAATGTGTTATTTTGTTTGTAATATATAACTTAAAATTCACAATTTATAATGAGGAAAAAGAAACGAAAACTTAACTCAGCTTTCGACGAATTTATATTGTATACTGATTGCGATATTGATAATAGAAGGTATGATTTTCAATTTATTTTTGTTGTATTAAATTTTTTTCATTATTATCCGAGATGTATTAACATTATTGTAATTAAATTTTTAGTCTGAAGAGGGTGGGAGTGACCACCGAAGCGTTACGAAATGAAAAAATGTAATGTGTTACGTTTTTTCTTTTTATCCTTTTTAATAATTCGAATTGCGAAGATCAATAAAATTCTACAAATCTACATTGGAAAACCACCAAGAGATAAAATCAAACTAATAAAATGAACACAATTAAAAATGTTTAACCATTACAATAATGTTGTTCAACATGAAAATGTAAATAATTTGTTATTTTGTTTTTGCACCGAATTAAGTACATGTTCAAATTTACCCCTCGTGAATTCAACTTGCACAAAATATCGATAAGTTTGAGACTAAAAAGACGAGTTCATAGAAAGTATATTCGTGATGTTCTGACAGTTAGGTTTTAAGATTTTGGTGTTTATGTTGAAAAAATAAGTAAGTCGCAAATGTATACAAATAAATTACCCTATGGTATGTTTAAAATTATCCCAGAATTGCGGAGCAATTTTGTATAAAATCTCTTTTTTTAAAGCGTAAAATAAAACGTTTCATAGATAAATATTGTGAGTAAATAAATTTACGAGTTACTTTAAGTTATTTGATATTTTCACAATTGCAAGTGTAAAATATTATTGTTCTTTATAGGAAAAAAAGGAAATACAAACAATTTTTAGTTTCTCCACCCTCCCCTACAGGTAGTATACAAAATTTATACCAAATTTGTAATATTTATTGCAGTATAAATAATTGCAGTTTTTGATTAAGCGTGCGCTAAATGGCGTTTCGCATACGGATGTTAAAAAATAGTATTCAATATATATCTACAATACATATATATATATATATATATATATATATATATATATATAAACTTGACTAGCTTGCATCGTAATGTAGTATTCTTACCAGAGACTTTGCTTCTTTTGCATTCGATTTCAATGTTTGTGTGGTGAATTGCAACTTCATTGTACTCAAGTTCCAAACACGTATTCTTATCCGTGTCGTGCGCCATGTCTTCTTCAGTATCGTCATCAAAATCTGCTTAGATTTCAATGAAAGTATTCGATATTTTAGTACAGTAGATTTAATATTGCATTCATACACAGTGAAAGGTTACGTGTAAGTTTGACATCTTTTGACGGACAGTTTAGCTGAAGCTGGTAACTTTTTAAACAAATATTATCCCAATGAAAATAGTAAAATTTAATCAAAGTCCATCTAAATGTTTTTAAGTTTACGAAAGTATACCAATTGCATGAAATTGGATTTCGCAACAGCCTGGAGACATCCGTTGATAGATTTCCATATATTTTTCATATATACATACAAAATTTGTTTATATATGGATATATCTTCAATATTAAAAATGAAACTTCGATTTTTAATTGTGAATCTTTTCTTTGTTACTCAAAATATTTTCTTTTGACAGTGAAATAACACTATTACTATTATAAATACAGCTATTTGTTTTAGTTTCGTAGATATTTTTTTTATCCAGCGGTCAAAAATGTCAATATCAAATGATTCAAATAATTCGGGTCTTAAAATAAAAAATTTCAATTACAAGTTTAATTAATTGTAAACCAAAATTATTGTTTTTTTGAACATTTTGAAATTTTGGTTAGCAAAATTTGACCTCATAAAACTATCAGAATCTTTGATTCAGCAAAGTACCCAAAATCAGTGTTTGTACTTAAATTACATACGTCAAGGTTTATTTATGACTTATCATGGGATTGGGCTGAAATATTTAGAAAAACTTCTTCAAAATAATTGCTATAAAGTAAGTGAACAAAAATAATAAAAGCTTCTAAAATTTGTTTAGCAAATCCTATTTTGCTTCTCAAAAACGGGGAACAAAGTAGCAATTTACTTCCACTGCATGGAAAAGATATTTGATTTCACATGAACACACACCGACGTTCAAACAGATATTTTTTTGAAATTCCATATTTTGACTCATCAAGTGTCAAAACATCGATAAAAATAAATTTAGAACTCATTTACAAGGAAGCGAAAATTGTATAAAAATTAAATTTTTCTTTGTTCAATAACATTAAATTTATGTTTTTAAGGTTCTCTTCCAATTACTTCCTGATAAATAATTTAAATGAGTTTTTTTTTCAAAAGTTGAGTCCAATCCTATGAAAACTCAAAAATACACCTTACGTAAGTGAGTATGGACGCTAATTTTGGGACCTTCGCTGAACCAAGGGCTCTGATGCTTTTATTTTGTCAATTTTTCTAACCAAAATTTCAACACGTTTACAAAAACAATGTCTATATATATATATATATATAAAATCTGTATTACCATGAATTTACTGTATTTCAATTGAAATTTTTAATTTTTCAGAATTTTTTTTAGAACAAGGTTTTTAGAATTGTAAAAGAATTCTCTAGTATCTTACCACGAATCCTCCGTCTTTTACGTTTAACGGTAGTCGCAGTGAGATCTTGCTCATTCTGAATGATTTCATTTTCAACTTGCAAATTATCGTCCAGAATATCTACTGCACCTTCGTCGAGATCATCATCAAGGTCTACGTAATTCCAAGAAAATTGTGACAATAATTTTTTATTAATAATTTGATTCGATAACAAATACCCTCTTATGTAAAATAGCAAATTTAAATAGCTATCAAAAGGCTCGACAGAGCCTGACGCAAGTATAGGCGCAAGAGCCATTATATACCGTTAACTATCCCCTCAGATTTTTACTTTTCTAACCGCTGCATTATTACATTATGTACTTGTGCTATTGGCCACGCATTACGTTCTTAATTACCAATCTTTACTGTACAACAAGTTTTGTACGAATTCATTCACGCATAAATAATAAGTAAGATATACAAAATACTAATATTTTATTTAAAGAGAATAAAAAAAGAGAGAAATTTCTGTTTCAATAGTTTTGCAGAAATAAGTGAAATATATAAATGTTTAATTAACAACAAATTTATGGTATGGTACAAAATACTTGTCGATTATGCCCCTTTGATTTCAGTACTTTCTATTGCAGAAACTCTTTATGGAGTTTAAGCAAAATTATATAAAATGTCTAATTAAAATAAAAATAAGTAACAAGATGGAAATAAGAATTACAGATTTTTTTTCTCAGATAACTTTTTTGAAAGTGCGATTGGAAACCATACTTGCGAATATTGACACCTTCATTGAAGGTGTTTTAATATATTTCTTTCAAATACAAGACAATTCGACATCCCGTTTCGCGAAACATTCTAATACGTTCAACAAATAACGAAAAAAATCTTAAAAAAGACTTTCGAAATTTCAATGAAAAAAAAGCCTCGGTCCGTGCTTGAACCGGGATCTCCAGTTTCATAATATATTTATGTTTATCAAATTCAAAATTTTAATCACCTAAATTGTTACAATTCAATAATTTATAATAACGCGCGTATGTAGAATCGGGAAATAGATCTTGCTGTATCTTTGAGATATAACTTTTATTTAAAAATATGTATGGAAGGTTAAAGGTTTTTTTAAATGTGAATATATGTGACAGGGTATATACCCAACGTCACAATGAAATCCGAAAATATAGTGATTCGCACGCTGAAAGAATTGTTTGAGAATAATAAATAAAGGAAGGTGCGAATGCAAATTAAAAGTTTAGAACATTTTATGTCTTCAATTATCATTGAATTATAAGACACGGCGGTCATTCTAAGACTTCCCATATACCTAATTTGAGTATTTAATTTCAGCCTTGATTGATTAAAGTATTTCGAGTAGTTCATAAGTTATCTTACTAGGAAAGTAAGTGAGTGTCTCACCTTCAGATCACGGATCTTAACTAAACTTTAGGATATGTTTTGTAATACAATAATATGAAAAAATACAGATTTTTAGACTCCAACGCTCAAATTTATCATAATTACGGGTAATTAAAGCAAATTTTTTTCAAAAATTACGTACACTTTTAACGCTTTTAAGTCCTAAAGTTTGGTTAAGATCCGTGACCCGAAGGTGAGACAGTCTCCTAGTTAGTTTGATAGGTTGAAATTAGAAACATTTTAAATGTAATTTGAAAAAATTATAACTTATAATTGTGTTATTTATTAATTGCAAACTTTATGAAAAGGATTGTAATTAGTATTAAAGAATTCTATAAATGTTGTTAATAGAGTATACTTGAAATACCTGAATCATACTCTTCGTAATTAAATTGTAAATTTTTTACGAAATCGCCGACATAATTACGGAGAATAGATAAAATCTCCGAAGCCCTTAATTTTTCTGCTTCGTAATCCGCCCACACATTTAAAATTTTGTCGTTTCTGAGAGTAGTACGAATTTTCGGCGTCCGACTGGTAAGCCCATTTTCCTTAATGGTCATAATGTCAACCCTGTAGCAAGCCAGTAGTTGTTTAATCATATCTAAAATAAAGTTTTTAGATGTTTTAGTAATCTTTTCGTAAAGAAAGAACTTGCTTAAAGTAAAAAAACTTAGATTTTATCATACCCATATAAATCTTTGTGGTAATAAAAAAGAAAACAATTTAAGATTTTAATATACAAGTTAAATGTAAATCACATTCATAGTTATTTATGCACAAAGGGAGTAAAGTAGGCGTCTATTCTAGGGATGAAAGTTACTGACTGAGCTTTAGCAAGGTTTTACTAGTAATTAATCCAAGGGAATAACCGTCTTACCTCCCGAAGTGCATATAAAAATTTTCACCAAAATTACCTGAAAAAGGCCACTTTATTCGACAACAACAATAAAAACAAGAAATTATTCATTTATTTTTGTATTTATAATTAGCACATTATTTATGTGGCTGATTCCATTCATATTCGAACAGGCTGTCACTTTTTGAATTTTATTTTCGTTTAAAAACTATGAAAATGTCTTCTATTTCGTATTTAAAGCTAAGCACGAAGATTTCGCTTTAAAAAATTTTTTCACGAAGCTATAGCTGTCTGAATATTAGACCTAAAAGCGAAGGTTACGAAATTTGAAATCAACCTTCATTACATTGCTGAATCTTTGGTTGTTTTCACCTTTTGATTATTTGGTTATATTTTTTATTACAATTATCCAGCAATGATAAATGTCAAAAAGAAAAAATTGATAATTTTTTTTAATTCCGAATATCTCAAAATATACATTTTATATGACTTTAAAATTTTAGTATGTGATACGTGAAAAAAGCTAACTTTTTAGATAGGTGAGAATATGCTTTTTTTGTTATAGATCTTTGATCGATTTTTGATCTATTATTGAAGTTTTTTTTCAAATCGATGTAACTTTGGTTGTATTCAACTTTTTGAGGCAATTTTTTTTATAATGTAGATAATTTTATATACTTTTTGAACATTCTGTTAGACTTATGATAAAAATGAATCACGCAATGATAAACGTAAAGAACCAAAAAATATCGGTTTTTTTTATATGCGAATATCTCAAAAAATGCAATTAAAATACTATAACAAAAAAAGCATATTTCTCATCTACCTAAAACGATAGCTTTTTTGAAGCATAATAACATAGTAAAATTTCAAAAAGAAATAAAATGTATTTTTTGGGATATTCGAATTTGAAAAAAATCGTTAATTTTTGGTTTTGAACGTTTATTATTGCGGAATTCATTTTGATCATAAAATAACCAAATTGGTCAAAAAGTACATCAAATTACCTACATTTAAAAAACAATATTTGCCTCAAAAAGTTGAATACAACCAAAGATACAGCGATTTAAAAATGAAGGTTGATTTCAAATTTCGTCATGTTCGCTTTTAGGTCTAATATTCAGACAGTTGTAGTTTCATGAAAAAAATTTTTTAACCAAAATCCCCGTTCATACTTTCAGTAAATACGAAATAGAAGATATTTTAATAGTTTTTGTTCGAAAATAAAATTCATAAAGTGATAGCCTGTTCAAATATGAATGGAATGAGCCATGTTATTTATGGTATATTGTATTATCAAATAATTAATTATTGTGATAAAAAGTGTGTTTTTTAAAATAAGTTAATGCGGAGAGTAAAAAAAGGAGTGCGAGAGTAAAAAGTGAGTTCGGAAAGTAAAAAGTGACTGCGGAGAGCAAAAGTAACTTTTGTCCCTCCGCTGAGGTCAATAAAGTGGAATTTTTGGATAATTGGAGTGAAAAAACAATTTTTTGTTTGAGTAACATACCTATAAACGAAGAAGCAGTTAGTTTAGACTTAATTCTGCTATTAAGTCGTTTGTGGTATGCCTCAATATTATTATTAGTCCTGTTATTCTGTTTAAAAACACTAAATGCTGCTGGACCGTACCCATCTATCCACGTCTTTTGATAATACTTCAAGAAACTATCGTATTTGCCAGCAAATACCTTCTCAACTTTTTTTTTTAGTTTTAAGAATTCCAATTCTATCCGTTCACTTGGCAGCAGAGCCAAAGCTATAAATGTTTTTAAAAATTTGTCGGCTTTTGTATTTTTTTCCGAATTTTTTTTTTTTACAGCAAATCCTTTTCTGACAGCTTGGCGGTATAACGCCTATAATAATAATAAGAAATGTAATTGGTAATAAATAGTAAATAAATTAACATTGAATAAATAAATGTCTTAATGAACACTCATCGATTACAATTAATTCAAAGCCAATGTAACTAAAATTGACAAGAAGTTGTATAAAATTCGTATTTGACAATACTTCGCAAAATTCAATTATATGCACTTTTGACATCAGTAAAATCAAGTTAAAATGAACTAATCTTAGTCCATTAATGCTCCAGATTACTAAAATTTTGCGTTTACTTGCACGCTATACAACTTTTGATGAAAACGTCATATATAATTTTGATCCCAAATGCTAATCTAAGTGTTAATTTGATTAATTTGCGTTTTTTTTATGAGTAGCGGGCGGTAGCGGGCGTTTTTTTATAGAGTCCTTTTTCATCCCATGGTATGATTTATACTTTTGTTATTTCTTATATGAATTTGTAGTTTTTTATAGAAAATATTTTTGCCCGCCGGACGAAAAAGGACTACTTTAGACCCTATTTTTAGGGCGCAAAAACGCGATTTTCGTGCATGTGATACAAAAAAATTGTTTTATTAATTGAGTTCTTCTTGGTAATGGTCCCAAAATTTAAGCCTGATGTTTTATCTGGGGCATTGAGACCATATTTTCGTGGACAGCAAAAAAATTTTTTATTCCAGATTCGAAAACTATTGAAAATTCTTCATTGGATTATTTATTTTGCATAATTGAAAATTGGAAATAAACGGTAGATGGCTATGTCTACCTCTATCGATTCACGAAGTATTCCTGTGAGCCGTGTTTCAAAAAATGTCACAGAAAATAAGAAAAAAATAAAATAAAACAAAAAAAGCAATAGCATATGCATATAGCCGCCATATTGAATTGCCAATTTAATCACTTTCTATGATCATTGCTTACCCATATACAATTAATTTTCATGAATAAATAATTAATTATCCTATAAAATTATCATTTTTTCGTAAGAAAGATTACGTACTAGTTAAGGGGAAGTCGTAGTACCGACGTTACGATTTTTCGTTTTATTCAATGAATACGTAAAATTTTCAAATTCGGCCAACATACCAACAATCTATAGATTTCATAGAATATAGGTACGTTCGTACAATTACGATTAAACATAAATTGACTGCATAAAACGAAAAATCGATAATGTCGGTATATACGTATAAAGCATAGGACTACGGCTTCCCCTTAAGGACTGTATATTACAGTACGAGGTACCGAAGAATTAACGAAGTTGTGACTTTTAGGTTAGAGTTTTGGTCATCTTAGGCATTAATGGGTTAGCGTAGTACTTCTTAGTATAAATCTGAATATTTTTAATGTGTTAGGGGTAAAAATAGCTCCTTTATAGCTTGCAAGTAGATATTTTTGGCCCATTTTTTCAATGGCTACTTTATACATAAAGATGGGTTCAATTTCTAAAATGTGTAAATATTCCCCTGAGGATAGAGAAAGTGTTTTTGCTCAATAAAAACTTCTTATTAAACACTATTTTTTTGAGTGACTGTGCTGCAAACATTATTTACGTTGCCAATTATTTAGCTTATAACTTTGAATTACGATGTGGATATCTTTTTCATTAATTTTAAATATTATTAATTAAAATTAACACAAAATTAATTTAACTACTTTATAAATTACGATTTGAAGAAAATCAATAATAGTATAATGCTAAATAATTGCAGAATATTAAAATTTGGCTCCGTTTTCTAGTAAAATAGCATCCGATACACACGTGAAAGATGATTTTCAACTCGTGTAAGTTATTAACGTCGTTCTGCTCAAATAGTAAAACTTATTAATGATTTTATAGTGCTAAACATCGCAACTAATGTAATAGTATATTACGATTCAAATGCACGGAACAAATGACCTACACATGAGTCTTATTTTCCACCCACGTTTCGTACGTGACTTACATCTGTTTCGCACACTTGTACCGTAATGTACTATTTCATACTTGTGCAGCTACTGAAAATAGTACAATTCAGCACATAGCAGAAAGGTCACCGGTTTTCGAATAAGCGTGCGCGAAACACGATTTCGCGCACGGAGTGTTAAGTTTTTTATATCATTTAATAACATACTTGCGCGTAGTGGAAATAACAGCCTTTAACGTTAGTGCAGAAAACCTTCATCAGTGACTTGTGTAGCGCTTTTTCGAAGTCGCATATGACAATGTCAGGTTTTAGTATAACCCATTTCTTTTTAAAGAACTGAAAAATTCTGCTATAGTCGCAAGTTCTTCGCCTTGTCATTAACACCCACGCAAATGGAACAGCCTGCAATAAATTTTAGTACATTTGACATCACTAAGTGCATAAAGCAGGTAATTCACGCGCGAGTCGGGCCTATTAACCGATTGCAGCGAGAATGATTTACAAGACGAGCGTGTCAATATCTTTGCGTATAGGGGAGGACGGGGCTAACTTGAACGTACGGAATAACTTTATCCTTGATGCATTTTTTAAAATTGTGCCTGGGGAAAAAACTTAATATTTAATCAACAAATTTTTGTCCCGAGGTAGATTTGGAAATTTTAAAGCATCCGAAAAGTTAGTACCAAAAAAGTGTTTTTGCGCTTTAAATCGGGATCTTTTTAACCGTGCAGAAATACAGTTTCTGCGCGAAACAAAAATATTGCGATGCGCGGCGGTAAATAGTTGAATTCTATTTGTTTCGACGAACATTTTGACGTGCAACTGGTCTCTGACAGTCAATTATTACTAGAGTTATGTGCATTTAAAGTCATTTGAAGCATTTGGGGCTAAGTTGAACAAAACCATGGGGCTAAGTTGAACTAGTGGAAATACATTAATTTAAGTCAATTTTAGGTTAGATTTCAACAAAATTAAACAACAGAAGTAGCATACAGTCGTCTAGTACTTTATAAATACCGGATTTCATTACCAATATTCGTTTTCATTGGTATCGACAAACACTTGTTTAAGACTACATTATTTTTCGATACTTTCCTGTGTACGGCAAGTTCGTTAACGCAGTACGATTTGACAGATGTTAGATAAAATATGACTTTGCATTAAAATAAACATTAATAGATTAGTATATATTTAAAAACGTAAGAAATCTGCAAGAAATTCTATAATATGTAAGCAGGGAAGATCTATCTGCGTTAACGTAAGTTCTGCAGAAAACAAGTTTTTCATTTTGGGCTTACGTTTTATAAAAGTATAACATAATAAACTAAAGTAATTGATTTTATTTTATAAAGTAAATATTTTTACAGGCTGTAGTTGTTACGATAATAAACGTCAAATTAGTTAAAACACTTTAATTTATGTAAAATTGCTAATTTAATTAAAATATTTTTTAAGTTAAAAATCCCATGTTAAAAGATAGACTAACTTAGCCCCAAGAAACGTTCAAATTAGCCCCAGCCTCGGGGCTAAGTTGAACAAAACGATTTTTTTTCACCTCCAGTGTAAATTTTTTATTTCTGAATTTTTACACTTGGAAAAAATCAGGCATATAGTTAAGATGTTAAACTTGTTTTCTATCCATACAGAGTGTAAAAATATTTCAATTTCGCTGAGAAAAAAATTCACAAAAAAAAACGTTCAACTTAGCCCCGTCCTCCCCTACTATTTTTAAAAACGTAAAAAATTAATTTAATATTTAATTATAATATTTTGATTTTTTTTATAGTCTTTCGTAATATTATTTATCAGAAATTCGCTTTTATAATTTTTTAAATTATATACAGTTACGCCTACGGCATCAAAATTATTGATCGCTACTTTTTCGGGATAATTAACAACCTGGTTGTGATAAAAAATAGTACAGTAATTAGGCATCATTTTTAAAACACACTTCTTTGCTAACTTTTTTGCGTTTAGTGTAATATAGTACACACAAATTTCTTATTTGAAAGAACATTACTTTTCCGAAATAGACTGCCATTACAGTCAAAAGTTGCATTTTTTCTTTCAGCATTGGAGTAGCCTTGTATGTGGCATCCACGTTCCATTCAGTTGCATCTTCCAGAGATTTGATAAGCGTTGAATCAAAAAACACTATATGCTTATTAATACCGGCATGTATCACATCAAATTCCATATGATAGATTTTTTTCCCAACTACATACTGCAAAGCTTTTTGATTTGTTTTTTTATTGAGTAAAGCAATCATATCCTCAATTGATGTTACTTTGCCAAACAATATTTTGTTTAATGCTTTTTCACGCCATCTGTATAGCGACCTTTCGATACTACTGAACGGTAACAATTTAGCAGCTTTTGGATATCTATATAACATAATAGTATTTATTAAAGCTTTGGAGAGTTTTTAATATCAAGTATCAGCTTCATAACTTCCAATCAATAGAATATGGAAGTTACAGTTAATTTTACACAAAGCAACATTAATTGTAAATTGATAATCAAAATAATGCAATAATAATCAAAATTAATAACTACTAAATTCCTGTGATTTAATTAAGGCAGTAGTTTGGTAACTTGAATTCGAAAAATCGATATTTTACATATTTTTCAATAAAAAAAATTCCCGAAAATAGCAAAAAAAAATGTGCAAGTGTCCACTACCTTAAGTCGCGATAAATCATTTTCATATTAAGGACAAAAATTTCCATTTAGACAAAATACATGACTACTTAATAGTCGTACAAAATCATCAGAAAGAAAATTTCTTTTACATAATCTATTTCAAGTTACATTTAAGTTTAATGTAATTATTGATTAATGATAATTAAAAAAATACATAGTTTAGAGTATTAGTCATGTAATTTTCTATCGTTGTCTTTAATATTTGTTGTAATAATTAATTGTCTTATTAATATAACAAAATAAATTGAAAGTTTAACAATGTACGTTCACAAGTAAATAGGATGCATAAAAAAAATGATTGTTATATTGTTAAATAATTTACTTTTGCTTTAAACTGTTGTAGGCGCTGCTCAGTTCTATCGTTCCAGATGAAGTCACCGCTTTGTAAAGCTTTCTTTTAAATTTTCGAACCTTGTTTAATTTCTTGGATCGAGGATGATTATGAGCTATTTTTCCTTCTCTGTATTGTCCTTTTTGTAACGTACATGTTCCAGAACATTTTTGATCAGCGGAATCGACAAGCTTGCACACTAAGTAGCTGTATAAATACATTGTCCAAAGTTAAATAATGAAGAATTTTTAGTTGTTTTAAAATGCTTAAATATTTTATTTTATCTCTATATTTATACAATATTTTAACATTATTTCTTACGTCGTGGCTCCTACTGTGTTTCGAACTTTATAAAAATAACCATTATGATGGTGACCTCGGATCGTTGGATTACTGCATTTCTTAACCTTTTTTTTATGAATCACGAAATTTTTCAATTTTAATCTTAGATTTTTTGATTCATTTCCTTCGTCTTCATTTTTTCTTTTCTTTATCTCATTGTTTTTTACATTCGTTGAACAAATTTCTTTTATACGTTTTTTAACCATGTTTCGATCTTGTCTAGCACAATTATATAATCGTTTCGCAAAAACATTTATGATAGGAATGAAATTGGTTATATTCGTGATTACATAATATATGATTGTTTTTTGTTTTAACACAGCATCAAAAGTAATTCTTGATTCTATCACACCGTACTTTTTTATATTAAAACATAAAATATAATAGTTTACAAATAATAATTTTACGTGGAATAATAGAATATAATAGAATTCTATTCTTATATAAATACAAAAAAAAATATAACGTCAAAAAATAAGTATCTATTCGTAGAATGTTATTTATATTTATATACATATATATCTCAGCAAATCTAAATTTGTTCAAACATAATAAATATTAATATCAAAATTTAGAACAAAATTGTAAAAAATAGAGCATGTTGGAATAACCACTTTTGGAGTTGAAAATATATACATTTTATAGTTTGCGAATTACCCTTTTTTTCTAGCGATTTTTTAAAACTGGCTAGTTTATAGATTAAAAATGGTTTCAATTTCTACTGGGACGAAATTATCGATTTTACGTTTTGTACAGTCCAATTTTTTATTAACTGCAATTTGTCTAATTTACTTACATATTACAAAATTATTAGCACGAATCAACTGCGTGGACGAAAATAATTCAATTATTATTAAAAAATCATTATTGTTAGTATTTTGGCCCAATTTGAAATTTTTACTTATTCATTGAATGAAACAAAAAACTGTAATATCGATAGTGCGGCATTTTCTTTAAGCTATTAGAAGTCATGCAAGATATGCAAAGATTTTTACATACTGGACACAACATATTACTTATCCCTCTTGCAAAGACCTCATAAAATCCGATAAAAAATTGTATAATCTGTTACGTACGATTCAAGACCGACGTGAATCTAGGTATATTGCGCCATACTTCGATCGGCAGTAACATGTAAAAGTAAAAGTTCGTCGTACGAATACTGCCGAATCAGGAATACTCACGCTGATCGCGCAGCCTTCGCGGAACGCGATTCGAACGCGGCCGAATTTATACACCATCAATACTCGTTACTGGGAGAAAATCGCAACCCCAGTAACTTTAACGGGAAAACCCCGCGAACCGCGTGGTAAGGAAATGCTGACTCCAGGAGCCTCCCACTACGAGCGGGACACTGCTGGAGCAGCCGCCGATCCGCCGAATCCAAATCAGAACTCGTAGAGCCACGATACTGGACAGACATACATCTATAACCGTCCAGAACAAAGAGTACTTACTCAGGAACACACAATTAAGGCTTTCTTCCAATCAGAAGGAATAGACACCATTCAAGGGACATTCATCTTATAATTTATATAACCCGATCCTTCAATCGATCAATCGATCAATTTAGTTTTATAAGAATATAAAAGATAATTTTTGTTATCGGTGTCTATGATTTATTCCCTATTGTCATGGATGGCAAGTTTCAAACTATATTTTTTATTTGTTTCTGATAAAGGATTCCAATGAAATAAATATAAAATCTATATAAAATTTATAGATTTTTACTTGGTTACGATCACGTTACCAAGCAATTAAAAAAATATTTCTACTTTGATTGCTTATAATTCACAAATAAAGATACACACTCGCTAAAATTTTTTTCAAATCTCAGCTTTCTTATGGTTTTTAATTTGAGTGTCTATCTCTATTTGTTTCCGAGTTATAAACGATTAAAGTGGAAGTCATTTTTTTACAAAATTTGCTATAACAATGTAAAAGCTCTAAAAAAAGTTTGCATGGACTTACGGTTAGTATACGTATACGGATTTTTCTTCTACTTGAATTAGCCATGGGCGCTCCGCGCGCTCTTGCTTTTTTTTAACGATATACGCTCTCTTATTTACTTAGAATGACAAATTTTAATAATATTTTTACTCATTATTTATTATACTCTGATTTAGTTAAGAAAATTAACGCTTTCCCCGCGATGTCAAATCAACCTACAATATTTTAGACGTATGCGCAAAACGAAAAGCAATCACATAGCCGTTTCACTTGGCTTCACAACATCCGGCCATCACATTTTTATATAAGGATATGTTATACATAACAAGAAAATTCGGGTCCGGAAGATGTTTTAGTGCCCGAGACTTTTTTTCCCAAACTTTTTGAACGCTTGAAAAGGCTGATTTTTTTCGGAATTGCTCATATATGTATGTGTGTGCATATATGAAGAAGCACATGCATCGCTCCGCTCGCTAAAAGATTGTTAATTAATATTTAATCAATTTTGTCAATCGTCAGAGACTGGACGCGAATCCGGGGTCTCCGGGCTATGAGCCGACCGATCTATACCGACCGAGCCGACACACAAATGCGAAAAATATACTTAGTTACTTTTCTGACGGGTTATTAATTTGTTGAGAGATGTTGTTAAATTTGTTTAATGTATATACCCTTCTATGTATAAGGATTTATTTGTATTGACTTTTTATTTAGGTGTAACTACACCATCAAAACACTTAAGTGACTACTACTAAATCTCTTGAAAATTTAAGCGAAATGAACATTATCACATCGCCTAAAACTTTTATCTCATTTTTTTAATTAGGCGAAATGACATTGTTAAAATGCTTAAAAAGAAATTTTGAAAAGTTTTCATTTTAGGCGAAATGACATTGTCACATCGCCTAAAAATATAATTAGGCGAAATGACGCTGACAAAACGCCTAAAAGGAAATTTTTCATTTAGGCGAAATGACATTGTCACATCGCCTAAAAATTCAATTAGGCGAAATGACAATTAGGCGAAATGACATCGTCCCTAAAAATCTATAAAATATTTCTTTTGTTTTTTTCAAAAAATGTCAAAATTCCCACGAACCAGTGTAATGCAATGACTCATATACATATTATCGATGTTTTAAACGAAATCACAAAATGTTTTTAAATATTCATGTTAAATTACGAAAACCGTTTTGATATCTCTGTTTGGAAAGGAGCTTTTTTTCTAAGTGATTCATCGATTATTTGCGTTGTCGATTATGTATCTAGTATTCAGTTATATGTTATTTAAATTATTCAACGAAACTGTGAGAACATTTTCACATTTTTTGCCTTGAAAAAGGATGTTAATATTTATATGTATATTATAAGTAATGGTTCGTAGAGATCAGTAACTTTTGACATTATTTGAAACTATTTACCTAAAGAACAACAAATTCAATATTATTTATCTATATAAAGACACAAGGTAGATATTACACTTTTACACTGAAGCAAATTTTCCGTTTTTCTTTTTTAAGTTGTTTAATTATTCTGACACATACACACATTATACATATATAATAGGCGATTCTATTATATTCCGGAGATTTCTTTTGTGGTCACGATTTCGATTTCTCTCAATAAATTATTTAATTAATTTAAGTAAATATTTTATTCTAAAATTCTGAAACACAGAATGATCCATGCCCACGTAGTGCATCACGTTGGTGAAACGTTATCGCGCAAACGTTTCTTCAGAACTTTAAAAATCTTGTCCTTTTCTGTTGTCCATTTTCAAATAAAAAAAATCATAATATGATACCTCTGATGATTTAAGGGTTCAAGTTTTCTTTAGTCATCAAATTTATATATTTAGTATACAAACTTAAAAAAAATCGAAAACATGACCGCGAACGAAATTTTCGAAAAGTAATAAAATATATACATATATATATGTTTAATAACAGATTGACTTAGTTATATGTTATTAACTACACACCTATTCTTTTAGTTTATATGTTATTTAGTGTAACATGTATATTAAAATAAAAAATTTACTGTTTTTATGTAATTCCAAAATATTCCTATTGGAAAGATTATATAAAAAAATTAAAATAAATAACATATGGCTCAAATAATAGTTTGTTTTTGTAAATTTGTAAATGATTACTTATTATATACTGTTGTAGTTTCATCGATAATTTTTATTTAATAATAAATGGCGTTGGAAACAAATACATCCAGTGTGTTGAATGACTTCGGATAATATTTCGTAAAATGTATACGAAATTTTTGTCTAATTTATCCTATTATTATTAATGAGCATGATGCTCTTTACTGCCCAAGGTACATAATTATACAATTCTCGTTCTTTTTGTTATTTTGATTAATTTCATTTAATTATGAATATCCACTTTTATTTATTCAGAAACATTAAAGTATATTAATTTGTATAAAATTCAAATGACGAAAATAAATTCGATTACTATTATTTTCATAAAGTAGATGCATTCAAGCAGATTATCATCGTTATATCGCATGATAAGTTTATAATTATTAAGAAATGTTGAATCAATAAAGCTTTTCTAAAGAAACAAGAATTGGATGCTGTTATTCCAATTCATTACGATATTATGCTGTAAATTATATTTAATATAGAATAAAAATATTTTTTTATTAATTCTTTTTAATCATATTCAATGATGATTGATAAGTTTTTTTTGTTTGTAATTTTCGTTAATTAAGGTAGTTCATTAATTATTTACAATTGTCTTGAATTTCTAATTTATGAAAATTCTAATTTATGAAATTATGGCATCTATTCCATTACTTTTCATGCAAACGGTAAGGGGGTACCCAAAATCAAGTTTTATCCTCCCTATCTTACCAGCCTCAGAAGTCATAGAAAATGATTTATAATTAAAAAAGGACTATAATTTACGCAAATCGAGAAGAACAGTCCCCTTCCTTTATTAATAATCTACCTCAGTTCAAAATTTGAAGCAAAAATATTGATCGGTTTTCGAGTAATTCCTTAACAAAATTCAATATTTTTCCTTCAAATTGTAAAGACGGATTATTAATAAAGGAAGGGGACTGTTCTCCTAGTTTTACGTAAATTAACTTTCTTTTTTAATTATTATTAATTTTATGTAATTTTCGAGGTCGGTAAGGTAGGGAGGATGAAACTTGGCTTTGGCACCCCGTTAGGTTACATTTTATTTTATATTATAGGGATTTAAAAGGATAAAATTTTTTTTTTTTTATTTTAACGTCGCTCTTTTTATGCTCCCAAACTGGTGCTAATCAGCGACGGAGGTCATACGATGTCTTGGTGAAGAAAGCACGATGTTGAAAATACATTCGCCAGTGGTGCTTGTATCAATCGGCCGGGGCCGGGAATCGAACCTGGGACCTCCAGATTACGAGCCCGACGCCCTACCGACAAAGGATAAAAATAAGACAATGAATATTCGATTTTACTCATTCTAGACTCTTTATTTGCTTAACGTTTAATTAAAGATCACAATAATTCGAGAATTCATTGCAAGTGACAATAGTCGCAAACTTAACGTATTTAACGTCTTGTATACGATTACTCAACTTTTAAAGTTATAATAACTCTATGCAAGCGTAAAGACTCTGTGCTACACAGAGAATGAAAGACTAGACTGAATAATTATATAACGAGCTTAGAGAAGGATTAAACCACTTTAAAGTTTTACAAGCAAATATTGACATACATTACAAAAAATCGAATTTCTTTTCGAGATACAATTTTGTGTGAAAAGTATAAATTAAAACGCGTCATTCATTTTTATTACAAAAACAAATATAAAATATTCAATTATAGAATGTAACTAATTATGCAAATGTATATCATATACGTTTACTTTATAAAGTTATAAAAAATGTTAAATAAAAAATATATTACATCACAGAAATCGGCTTTTTCGAACTTTAAAGTGTTTGCATAAAAAACTTTTATAAGCGATAAGAGAATTTATTCATATTGCATATAGTTGAAAAATTTGAAAAAAAAATATTAATTTTGCTGGTCCTCTACTTTGGAATGAACTAAATTTTTCACTTTTCTCTCACTTAAAAATATATTTACAATAATTTTATTTCTTTAGAGATTCAATGTCATTAAAATTTCATTGATTTCAACGAATCACGGAGTACGTTTAATATTTTTAATCCTTCGCGTAATGTTAATAACGCTTTTATTTTTACTTTTTTCGAGTATTTAAGGAGCACGAACAAGAATTATGAAGAAATCACTTTGTAATTTTCTTTGGATCAGATCCCAGATTCCTGTGCGTACGTTTCACCATTTTCGTGTGACTGGGTATTTGTGTAGGTTTATTGTAGAATTCCGTTTAAACTAGGCTTTGTGCTTCATCGTCTTCCTCGGTGCTTTTATTATCCGAAGAAGGCAAAATTAAAGGTCACATCTTGAATAAATGTGGGAATTCATTACTGATTTCTCGCACGAGATTTTGATCTTCTTGACTTTCCAGCGATTCTTCGCAAAATATTCTACAAATAATTATAAGATTTGTTATATAAATATTTTGTTAAACAATCACAATACGTAAATCAAAATAATTTAATTAAAGTAATTTATCGTAATCTTAAATTATTATATTTTTAAAATTATTATTATTATATTAAATTAATTTATTATGGTTACAAATGCGAAAAATTTATTAACAATAGCAAATGAAACTAACAAATATTTAATTTTGTATTTATTATAATAATTAAATACCTTGTGAAACACTTGAGTACATCGTCACATCTATGTCGATGTTCTTCGTAACTAGCAGTTTTTAATACCCTACGGCAAAGTTCAAGATATTGTCTCCTTTTTTCCCCAGGAGATATATCAAATAATTGTCGTAAAATAATATCAATTAAAACTTTAATATCATTTGTGTAGAATAAAGAAGCTGTGGCATCACTTGTAAATAAATCAATAAATAGTTTTAAAATTGAATCTGGGGGTGCAGGTTCATGATCAAAAATTCGCACTGGATCAACTGTAAAATTATTATTATATAAGAATGAATTATTTAATTATAATTATAGATAATTATTATTTAGATTAGATAATAATTAACTTACTCTCTCGATTAAGAAGAAATAATATTTTTTCTGTAAAGGTTTTAGCTACCGTTCTTTCTTTCAATGCATCTAGTACAATATTTTCAGTAGAATGAAATTGTAAGTTGTAAGAAAGTATTAGGTTTACGAAAAGATCAGGAATTTGATCATCAAGATCAGTATCTGGTGGATTTTCAATAAGATCCAAAAGAAATGAGATGAATTCAGTACCCAATTGATCTGAAAGTATACTATGGATGAGAAAACTATATCTTTGTAATTAATATTTTAGTAATAAAAATGCATACCAAAATGTGTAATTGGCATTGGTTCACCCATTGAGAAAATCATAGTTAACAGTAATGAAGAATAATTTAGCTTTTCAACATTTCTAGGATTACTTTTCATATCTCTAAAATGTCAATCAAATATTATTTAAAATATTAATATTATTATTATAGTGCATTTGAAGGTAGGAATTTAAATCAAGTACCTTGCAAGTTCCATGGGTAATATACTTTCTAACATTATTGTTACAACAATAATGTCTAAACTGCACATAACTCCAAAAGATTGTAATAAAAGCTGTCTTATGGTCCACCGAGTTTCCATTTGGTAATACTGTATAAGAGTAGATACTCCATTGTACTGATCTTGTCTCAAAACATGTCTGGATACATTAGCATCTGCATTTGTCTATGAAATAAATTAAATTTATTAAAGCACGATTTTCAAAGCTTATTAATAAGGTTTTAGAAATATAAAGGTACCAATATTGATGTAAGCTCTTTGATATATTCACAGATAGTTGGCTCATCTTCGTAAAGCATCCAACTTCTTTGCTGTGAATCTTCTTTGCAGGATGTCAATTCGGTAAAAATAATTTTTAATCTATTGGCATCATAAGTTTCTTCAATATTTAATTTTGTTAAATTTAATGGCACTTGCAACTGAGATAAAATTGAATCAAAGTAATGACTAATAGTTGTCGGTAACATTTCTTGGAGTCCACTAAGTACAATTGTTACAGCTACTTTTGACATTTCATAACTAAGTTGGGTACTATGACGTACTTGGTCCACAAGTAAATAAGCAGTTTTAGAATTAATTTCTGCTAAACTCGAAGATCTGCTTTTCACAGGAGATTGACTTGGCGAATGTTTGACACTATTTTGTGAATTACTTTTACGAATTTCTTTCTTTTGACTAGACACTGAGCATCTCCTCTGAGTATCTTTGGACTGCAATTATGTATAAATTAAGGCATCAATGTACAATTAACAACATAAGTAAATAGCAACCAAATATTATTTATAATAATAATGGATCTTGTTAAATTCTTACCCAGATTTGTGCATCAGATTGTATTTCACGAGTTAAAGATTGTTTCCTTTGTTCATTTACAGAATTTCTCCTAGATGTACTATTATTAGTAGGCGATGATTTAATTTCTTCTATATTATTAAAATTAATAGGCTGTTCTTTGACTGGTGTTGTACTCCCAAAATCAGGTGGCAAAGGAGCTTGTTTTTTAGTTTTATGGCCAAGTTCAGCCTGACGTTTCTTTTCAACCAAACGTAATAATAAGTCTTGTTTATCTATGTTAGGAGAGACACTAGGCTTATCACCATTAGCCCTTAAAGTTTCTACAGCTTCGTCAAGAAAGTCTATCAAAAACTGTGGGTTAACTTTGATTGTGGTAACATAATTTGAGGGTATATATCCAACTTGACCTTTATCATTGACCACTTGCCACCAATTTTTCTGCTTGCTGTGGCTTTGATACAGTACAAAATAATCATTTTCTTGGAAGCTCAATGTTTTGGCAAAAGTTGCGTTAAAGTCATAAAGAGCCTTGAGCATTTCATAGTTTTCTAAAACAAAAAATTTATATTTTTTTTAATAAATTTTATGACTGTTGAGTGTGTATAATTTTCTGTGTTAAATAGATAACTCAAACGAATAGATAAGAGAGTCAATATAAAATTTAACTAAAACAGTAATAAAACAAAATATTTAATATTAATAAAAAGTGAACAATAACATAGATAAAATAATAATGTTTATTTACTTTTTCTCTTTTTGATAGTAGGCACTTCTGACATGTTTAAAAAATAGGTAAAACAGCTGAAGATGAAGGGTAAAGAAAATTATAGAAAAATTATCGTAAACCCTAGGCGCTCCGTTAACTATATTTCTAATCACAGTTAAGTTTTAAACTGATCCATTCTCATCGAGAAAAAAAAGTTATATATTTACGTAACGCAGCTATTATTCAGATTGAACGTGTACTTATAAGAATAAATTCGAGCAGCAATAGGTAGATCTAATTCATCAAAGTCCAATAATCGAAGTTCAATGCCACAAACATCGACTGAACTGATATTTATATATGGAATCTATGAAAGAAATCGAGTAAAATTTTGATTCCGCGCTATACGAATGCGTCACACAAATATTACAGTGAACACGGGGCAAGGACGAACCTCGCGGGCAAAAGCGTATACGAAAAAGACTCCCCCACCCGCAGACGATCTATATAGATATATAGAATACCTCGTCGAAATCGTCAGCGACGGGTTGAATTGTGTGCGTGTGTGCACTGTGTAGTGTGCATACATGAACGTATAGATATGCACATGTATAGTGTATGTATATATGACAATTGGATTCACCACCGAGGCGAGGGTTCCGCAAACCTACCTAACCTAATGTAGTCGTCGGCCATCCTGTTGTTATTTATCCAGGTCTCGAAGTCTCGCAGTCGCGGTCACCCGACTCGACAACGCCCAGAGATTGAATAAGCCGTATGGACGTTTCACTTTCATTCGCTGCACTCCACTACATTTTTAACCGGTTCCTTTTTACTCGCGCTCACCGTGAAACAGTTTATTGCGAAGGCGGAACCCACTCTCGCTCTTGTTCGCAGCCGAGTGTCGAGTGACCGGCGAACTGCTTTTTTTGTTTTTCTTCCTCCTCCTCTTTTCTTCCCGTAGTACTTATACAACTTATCCAATCACTCGAGGTCCAGCGCGTTCACACTACAACAGCAGACGAAGCTCCAGCACCTCGCCTGCTGTAGTTTGTAGTCTGTACTATATATCGATGACTCTCGCCGCCGTGCGCTGTGTTTTTATCAATGCGAGATTGCGAGCGAGGTACACCGGGAGAGAGGGTGCGTTAAGCGTTTGAGTTTGACGTCTCGTTGCGTCTCATGATTGTCATGTTTTGGAGCATTTATATTTGGAAATTCATTTATTATACTTACAGTACTATTGGAGAGATTTTTTTTAACCATTTCACACAAAATGACTTTTATCTATTTAGGTATCTTTGTAAATTTAAATTTTCAAAGATAATATTTTATTTTTCAGCGGTTTATACTGACATAATCAAAAGGATTTTTTAATTTATTCAATTATTATAATAATTTTTCTATAAAGTATAGTGTTAGATATAAATTAACACATAATCTACGCGTGCAATAAGAATTAACTTTATATTAATGCAGTTGCGAACGCTGAAGCATGACGTAAATTGCAACTATCCTTGACTTCTCCATCCAAGGCAAGGACATCAAATATAATTATAATATGAAATAGCATTTCATTGCAAATTGTCAATTTTCGATTTTTTTTCACTGCAAAAGAATATCCACCATGTTAACCAATAAGGAAAGTAATTGATTATCAAGATAAATACAATTTTCCAACTTACATAAGATTTCCAATTTATATTAATTATATATAGGTATAGATTCTTTATATACCTATATGAGTTATGTCAGGCATAAACGTTACTACGTGCGTATACTATGATCAAGTTGTTTAATGAACATAAATAAATAATTATGTGCTAGAAAATACTACTGAAGCTAAGAAAAGCACATTTATTTAAATTAATAAGATATTCAGATACTTATACTGCAGTTAAACAAATTAAACCAATATCTAAAGCCAGTACTTATCATATACGTACTTATAAGATCACGAAAGTATAAAACATAAGACTGAAAAATTATAAAGAAACCTATAATGTTGATAATGAGAATTACAGTTTTTAAAACGAAGTAAAAATAATGTTTTGAAAATTTGTAAAATCATAAAATCTAATTAGTAAATACTTTCATTATAAATGTTTAGTATATTGAAATAAATATTATACATCGAGCGCGTCTATCAATATATAAACTATATTTACTTTATAATGCGAAATAATGAGTATACGAACATAAATTCAAAGACAAGTTCTCAAAAAATAAATATTAAAAGACTACAATAATTTCTTTTACTTGGATTGAAAAAACATTATAAATTATGTTAAAAAATATGTTTCGATTTACCATAATGTAGATTAATTTTCATAATATTTATATAATAATTATTATAATAATATTATAATATATAATAATAGTTAAGGAATAAAATAGTTTGGGTGGCGGTTATGTACAAATAACATAAATTAATTCTACAAGTTCAGCGAAATATACTAATTAAATATGAATAAATTTATAAGCGATAAAAATCCAGTGAACAACGGCAAACTATTTATTTTTAAAACACTTTATAGTACATAACAAGAAATGTATAAAATCTCAAAAAGTATATCATAAAAAATAGGGACATTCAAATGCGCCGTATATACTTAGATGTAAGCTAGGAAGTCGTTCAAAGAATATAACTATATATAAAAGTAGTAAGCTATTGTAAATATAGCTTAAAACATAATCAATAAAAGAAATAAGAGCATATACATATATATCTATATAGACAAATTAATAATTAATAATTTTTTAACGAATTTGTTAAACATGCAAATCTTGCATTAGAAATCCTACAGGATGAGGTATGTCAAATTTTATAGACACAGCTATCATCGATCTCATGTCGATCGTCGAATATCAGAATAAAGTTAAACATAATAGTTATATTTCACGTCAAGTGGTACGATGAAAATTTTAAATCGCTCCAAAATTTGAGAACAGGCTGGAAATATCTTCCAGAAGTAGAAAAAAAATTTTAGGTGTTAAAATAATTTGCCTGAGAGTTATTCCACCATGAAAATGGAAATTTTTCAATTTTTTAGAAAAATTTCTATTTTCAAAGCCATTTATCTCAAAATCTATTAATTTTTTTGAAAAAACATTACAAACAACTTTTGTTCAAAATAATTTTTAGAACTTATCTACCTGGGTTACAATTCTTAATTTTAAAATCTGAAGAGATAGGGTACTCTGGAAATATTGAATATCAAAAAAAGGCGACCACGCCACAATCGATTTTGATCTAACACCGCTCAAAAGATTACATTTTTTGAGAGCTTTCGAATGGCGGTATAGTTAGATTATTGGCCAAGACCGCTGTTGTAAGTTATGCCTCATAAACCTCATAAAATCACTCATTTTCATGTATTTTAGGGCATAACCTACAACAGCGGTCTTGGCCAATAATCTAACTACCGCCATGTCGAATATCAGAATACAAGTTAAACATACTAGTTTATATATATATACTGTTTAAATTGCAGAACTCTTTTTAACGTTTATTTATAGTATTAAATTTAATTTAGTGTTAGGATATAATATAATTGTTAAAATCTCCGACTCCTAATTATACAGATGCATTATGCACCTCATCTATTTATTGTACTTTATTGTAAAATATTGTAAAGTCCCGAGTGAATAATTACAAAAATAAAATAGAAATAATTTAAAAATTGCTTACAACTGTAGCAGTTACGTTATTGTCTCGGACGAAGCCGAATATTGCAAAATAATTATTGAGAGAGAAAAGTTGATGACATCGAGTCATTCATTTTTTAATCAACTAAAATACAACAAATTTTTTCAAATATTTTATTATGTTAAATTTGATATTTCGAGAAAATGCTAAAATGTACGTGATAATTTTAAAAAAAAAATTATAAACATTATTTTTATAATAAAAATTACAAAAGGTATAAGCAGATATGCTCAGATAAGTATAGTATATATATATATATATATATATATATATATATATATATCAGCATACGAAGAACCTGCAAGTTTGTTGTCGTTTTGCCGTATATATATAATGACTTAACGAGGCAGCACCGGGCAGCCGCCAAACAAGAATGGCGTTCTCCGTCAACGTATCTGTCGAGGCGCCGATTGAAAATCAAATTCAGGAGATCACTTACGATGGCCAGGAGATTTATCAAGCGTTAGTAATACTCCGCTTTTAAATATTTATCTGTCAAAATTATTTATTTATTTAAAATTGGTTTCTTTAAGTGTCATTCGATGACATTCCGTAACTAACCTGCAAGCTTATAATTTACAAACTCTTTATTAATCTTTTTATGTCATTCATTTTTAAGGTTTAAATATTTATTTGCATTAACTTTAATATAACGTATCTTACATCTAAATTATTTTACTCTATTTTAATTATTAAAACTTTCTTAAATAGTCTCGTGTACATTTTAAAACTGCTGTCTGTGTTGTCAGTTCTTTGTTTATTCAATTACTTAGCTGCTCTATTCTTATAATTGTTCAATAAATTTTACAATAATTTTTACATTTATGTATTTACAAAAATGTGAACATATTAGAAAAATAATTAATTAATTAAAAAGTTACAGTATAATAATTAATTGAGCTGATTTTGTAATTTATAGACCGCTTACGCTTTCTGAAAATTTGACAAAAATAGCACAAAAGATTGATTTTTCTAAAACAAATGGAGATGACGTTCATAAAGAACAAGAAAATGGAGAGAAAAGTGAAGAAGATTCAAAGGATCCTGCAAATTTTCAATCATCTTTATGGCCATGGGATAGTGTTAGAAATAAATTAAGGTAAGATATTGTACAAATTGTATAAAATTATAAAATTATAATACAGATTTAAAGCAATAACTAAGATTTTTTTTCCATAGAAATGCCTTAACCGAAGTATGTGTTTTGGCAGATGTCCTTGCAGTTGCCAAAGAGAAAAGGTATATGGTATTTGATCCAGTGTCTCAAGATAATGTAGAAGTAAAACCGTTAGTTCAAGTACATGCTCGGAAAAAAGCATTAGCTGGTGCTGCATCAGTTTTAATTACGGGTGCTGAGCGAATGAAAAGTTGTCAAAATGAACTAGCTAGAAATCGTTCAACTCCTGATTTTCATATTGAATTATTAAGACTACGCCAAAATTGGCGATTAAAAAAAGTTTCAAACTCTATCATAGGGGATTTAAGTTATCGCACAGCTGGATCAAAGTACAATCAAACAGGAATGTTTGAAATAACAAAGGCGGAGGAAGAAGAAAAAAGTAGTACTAGTCCACCAGCTTCGCCAAATCCTAGCATCCCTCCACCATCAACATCATCTAACAAAAATGCCTCTGCATTACGCGTTACTATACCCAGTGAACTTGAAGGAATCGCTTATATTGAAGTATTATGTAAAAAAGGTTAATTAATATATACACATATATATATATTTGACAAATAATAGAATTCAACTTTTCTTATTTACAAACTTTTAATTTTTTAGATCAAGAGGCACTGTGTAGTGCTAATATTAATTGGTTAAATAGTGGTTCAGGAAATAAACTTGATCCTGATACTCACTGGCAACAGAAACTTGAAGCGGCTCAGAATGTTCTATTTTGCAAGGAACTTTTTAGTCAATTGGCAAGAGAAGCTGTTCACTTGCGAGCACCAATTCCACATATGGTTGTTGGGAATAGGATAATGGCTACAGTTAGTGCTCCTTTTGGTTAAATATATTAAAAATAAAATATTATTCTGTTATTAAATCAAATTAAAATAAGAATTTATGTATCATTAGGTACTTCCGGGCATACAACTCATAATCATTTTAAGACACAGTACAGGAAATGATAAAAAATCAGTACCTCAAAATACGGACCATGATCATGTGCTTGAACACTCATTACATCAGTTGTTAAGAGAAGTACATCACAAAAATACGCATCATCCATATCCTCATCCATCTTCCGGTCCTCTTGGTCCAAGTAAAAGAAGGTGTTTAGCAGGTCCAACAGCAGCAGATCGACATGAACTACTTGAAATGACAAAAAGTCAAACACTTTTAGAACAAATTATTCAACAAGCTCAACACTTTTTTATGAGGTTACGAACGGAATATGTATTAGATACCATTGCTAAAGAAGTTAAAGATCCACTTATAGTGTCTCACTGGAATGCATTGAATTCTCCGACTCAGTCTAGTGTTAGAATTGTTATTTTAACTCATGGGTATGACCAATTAATTCGAACTTCAATGGTTTTACATGTTAGTGAAAAATCATTAAAATGTGTGTGTAAAGACGGTCGAGTAATGCATATGAGTTACGAACCTCAAGAATTGCGAGATCTTATATTTTGTCAAGTATGCATAAATATTATTATTTTGACTTATTGTCTCATTTACAAAAATTGCATAAATATGTAATTTCATTTAACTTACAGATTTATCAACATCAAATTAGTGCAGTGCAAGGACTAGCTAAATGTATGGGCTGGCAGCTTTTAGCCAATAGTTCTCATCTTGGCTTAGGAGCTGTGGAACCTTTAGGAAATGCTAGTAGTTGTATACTAGCATCTCCTAATGGTGATAGGTAATTGCAATTAAAATTTTCCTATTTATTATTAAAATTTATGTAAAATAATAATAATTATTATTTATATTAAAATTGTACAGAATGATAGCAGTAAGATGTGAACCACAAACTGGAATCCAAGTTTCTATAGCACATTCTCCAAGGAAAGATTTCTTCCCTGGACAATTAGTTAAAGAAAGAAAGTGGGAAAATCTTGGTGGTTCATTTAAAGAAGTGAGATGGGATAAAATGGAGGGCAAAAATTTCCTAAACAAAATGGAGTTGCTCATGGCATCTCTTACCAGTTCTTAAAAATATATATTACATTTCTAAAACAAACAAAACAGGGTGAAGGTTTCATAAAAAAAGTAGTTTCAATAACCTTTATTTTATTAAAGACAATTTACCTTTTTCATACTAAAATTATGAGTTCCAAATGATGCATCTCAATAAGTGTGAAAAAAATATATAAATTTAAGTATTATTAATTAAAGTGTAAAAGCCAAAAATCCAAGAAAAGGATAGAAGCAATATAATAATGTCAATCATTGTAATTTATTTATCATAAAAAAATGGCAGAGAAAATTATTAAGGACATTGTGCTTAATATCTAAATGGATTTAAAAATAAAAAAAGATAGATTTTTCAATATTTGTATAAAAATGATTTTATTTTTGTTTATATGATATGAGTTTAGTACATTAATGAAGATTTTATTAAGTGAATATACAAAGTTCAAAAAAATAAAATGCAACTTCTGTTTTGTCAAATATTTACCTAATCAAAAAATGAAGAATAACAGATTCATTTAACCTATGCTTACATGTATAACTTTTAATTAATATAATTTAAAAAAGATATAATTATCATATTCCAATAGTTTATACAATTTAGTAGGCAACTATAAGTTAAATTGTATACAATAATTTTGGAATTTTATAAGGTGGAACAGATTTGAATGCTAAGTATTACTTAAATTTAAAAAAAACCAAACGATTTTCTATTATAAGTTGCTCATCTCATTTGCATTATTAAAGACGTATTTTAACAATTTATTATTTTACATAATTATGAGCACTATAAAATTTTAATTAAAGTTACGTATGTATATGATAAGTATTACTACAAATTGTAACAGTGAATTCATTACTCATTATAATCCTGATATTTTTGTAAGTTAAAAAAGAATAATTTGTAAAAGAATTCTCAATTGCTACACTTGTGTTTATTTTGTGCTAAATTATTTCTCCTGGTTTATGATTTATGGTTTATGGTTAATATAACTTACTTTCCCAAATGTCAAAGTTCATTTTTATTTTACTTTCTTTTTAATAAAACATTGAGATTGAGATTTGAATAAAAGCCACAATTTTATTATTACTTTGATTTTTACAATTTACTGCAATAATTAAAATTATGTTTGCCTAGCAAAGAGTACAAACAAGTGCATGACTCATAAAAAGTAAAAATCAAATTATTAATAAATATAGTGGTATATTAATGTATTAATTATATGTTACATATAATAATACACAATTAGATGTAAAATAATATTCATTCTCACTTTTTAACGAAGCAGTCTAATAAATTCTGTACTCTACCACCTGCTACATTATAAGCAACAGCAGTTGTAATTAGTAAAATGGTATACACAGAAAATAGACTTGCTGCATGATGTTCATAACCATTCAATAGAGTCATACATGAGGCAAACATGTGTGAAGCAATGACCCATGTTATTTGAAACCAGTTTTTGTTATCAAGAGCTGAGAAGAATATCACACCCCAAAATGTATGCAGTAGAATAAAGCACAATGTACTGGCAGCTGAAATTAAAAAGAAGTATTCGTTGCCTTGATGAAGACCCATAGTTCCAGGACCCATTGCATCTGCTAGTACATTAACTAAGGCAAAAGCACCGCTCATGAGACCAAATCCTAAACCACAAACATACGCAAAAATGTCTCTACTATCTGCTACATGAGCAGTTGTAACTTTTTCTAATCCTTTTTCAGCTTTTCTCATAACTTTATAAAGAAGAAACCTAAAAGACATAGTTTGTTTATATATGCATTTACTTTTTACATAAAGAAAAACAAGTTCTAATCTTACCTAAATATTTCTTGGAAAATTACTGAATAGACAAGTCCAACAGATAAATGATTTTGTAGAGGAATTATAGTCCATAGTATCGATGATAAGAGTAACGATATAAGCCAGAAAAATGCACTAGCTATTAATATAATAATCCTAATAGGCTCGATTGCTATGGTAAAAGTAAACATTGCCAAAGGTGGCCCAAAAGCCAGTAAGGCACAACCATAGAAATCCATTACTGTCATGTTTGACTAGAGGTGATACTTGATTGTAGTAATATATAAAAATCCTTCCTCAATAATCTGATGATGATGATCATCTACTGTTAAACAATGAACATAAAATATTATGTTTAAATGAATGATTAATTAAAGTTACGAGTTAAGTAATGTAAATCAACAATACCTACCTATTGTTTGGGTTTTTCAGTTTTATTTTTATATCATTTTTTTTATTATTTTGCTTCTATCCAGTGTATGAAATCATCTAAATCTGAGATCATTACGCACGCGCATATACGACCAGTCGATTCCGACTGTCGAGCACGCTATGAAATTCGATTATCGATGTATCATCTAAAATGATATGAGGCGGCAAGTTTGAAAATATTGAGTAAATTGAGTAAATTATATTAATCATATTTATAATAATTATATTCTTATACTTACACTTATTATATTATAACAGTACTTACTAAAATAGTGAATTGCAGTAAAGTTTATTTTTTATTAGACTAAGTATTGGTACGTATTTTTATTATCTATATACTATACTATAGATTATACTACAGAAAATTAAAAAATGTTTTTAAATATTATTAAATATAATGTAAGTTAATTAACTATTTATTAGCGTTTAATTTAAATTAAAAATCATTAAACTATAAAAAAATAAATAATTAAAATTTTTTCTTAGATTCATTATGAAAATAATATTATTGCGTTGTTACTTTGTTAGGCAGAGTAAATTTGTAGGTTAGAAACTAAGGTTTGGATGGATTGTAATATTTGTAATTCAGTGGACGAGTATCAAGAGAGTGTCTATAAATACGGCCTCTTTTCTAGAAAGGTATTCACCGGGTTGAGATTAAAAACATTTGTTCATCTGTGATATTATCTGTGAAAATAAATTGAAATTTAATTGTTGGAAATGCCTCAAGGAAGGAAAAAGATTCCGTTTAGCGGAAAAGCGAAAAAACAGCAAATGCAAGCTAAAAAGCAACGAAAAACTCAGGTTATACTCAGTAAGTGACAAAAGCCAATATAAATATTTACTAAACTTACTAAAACTAAAAAAAATAATATTATTAAACTTTAATAATTATGATTCTTTTTTGTTACTTATAATTTATAATGGCTTATAATTAGTGACTATAGATAAAATTTTAATTTAAACTGAATTTAGTTGTAAGGTAATTATGTATTTTATAAGGAGTGATTATTGGATAAATTATAGCCTAGGGAATAATCATTGACAATAAATTTAATTTAGCTAACTTATTATGAATGATTTGATGCCTTTAAAAATACTACTTGTTAGTTTGGAAATAATGTATACATTAATTTTGTAGCTGGAAGTTTTAGTAAAAAAGATGATGATGAAAGTAGAGATGAAAGCACTTCTGATTTTGGACACAGTATTAAAAAAATCAATAAACAACCAAGGGATAATAGTAATAAAGGAAAATATGCATTACAATTTTTTCAAGAAACTAAAGCAGAATTACAAAAAAGAAAGGAAGAGGCTAGAAAAACAATTGAATTGATTCCTTTATTGCAACAAGAAGTATCTGATGATTATTTTCCACCTGAAGTAGATATGCCTAAACGGCCACCATGGGATTTCACTATGAGCAAAGAATTATTGGAAATGCGAGAACAAAAATATTTTACAGTACGAATTGTTTTTATTTCTTTATAAAATTTATTGTTGAGTATAAATATAAATATAATTATAAATATTGTACTACTGTACAAACAATTTGGCTCTTATTTTTAATGCATCTTATATTTTATTTGCATAGGAATATCTGAAAAGAATTGAAGGCTTGGCAAATATAAGTTATTATGAATTAAATCTTGAAACTTGGCGACAACTATGGAGAGTTATTGAAATGTCTGACATATTATTAATTATTGTTGATATAAGATATCCAGTTATGATGTTTCCACCTTATTTCTATGATTATGTTACAAATGAATTGGGAAAAGATATGATTTTAATTTTGAATAAAGTTGATCTAGCACCACCAGCTCTCGTGGTCGCTTGGAAAGAATATTTTAAAACTAAATATCCCAAATTGCATATTTTAATATTTACATCTTTTCCATCATACAATTTGAGAGGAAATATTAATGTAGAAGAAGGATTGAAAATAAGAAGAAAGAAAGGAAAATTAAAAATGTCTGCAGAAGGTGCTCAAAAAATTATGGAATCGTGTAAGGAAATTGTAGGAGATAAAGTTGATTTGACATCATGGTATAATAAAATTCAAGAAGAAATGCTTTTAGAATATGATATAGACGAGATCGTAAGAAATGATAATGTCACAATAGAGAAAAAAGATACCAGTTATTACGAGCATGAAAAATATAAAAGTGGAATATTAACAATTGGTTGTGTTGGTACACCAAATGTTGGGAAATCTTCATTAATCAATGCATTAATGGGTAATATTATTATATAAATTATCAAATATGTTATTAAATATAAAAGAATTTACTTTGAATAATATTTATTTTTATAGGTAAAAAGGTTGTTAGTGTTTCACGAACACCAGGTCATACAAAGCACTTTCAAACTATTTTTCTTACAAAAAATGTTTGTTTGTGTGACTGTCCTGGCTTAGTTTTTCCATCCACAGTGCCTAAACAATTTCAGATATTAATGGGTTCTTTCCCTATTGCACAAGTTAGAGAGCCTTATACAACCATTAAATTTTTAGCTGAAAGAATTGATATGCCTAAATTATTGAAACTCCAACATCAAGATAATGATGATAGTTGGTCTGCAATGGATATATGTGATAGTTGGGCAGCAAAAAGAAACTTTCACACAGCAAAGGCAGCTAGATTAGATACATATAAAGCAGCAAATCATATACTAAGAATGGCTTTGGAAGGAAAAATTTGCATTTATGCTTATCCTCCAAAGTGGTCAACTGAAAAAGGTACGAAAACTAATTATCTTATAATATTTATAAATAACTTTTAAAATTTTACTAGTAAACAATTTTATATACTCACAAATTTATTTTTAATGTCGTATTTTTCCAATATTCCGCGATTTATTTATTTATTATTATATTTATTTATTTATTTATTTTATTATATTATTTATCTAATAATTTATTTAAGGATACGTTTAAATTTAATAATTTATGATTATTTTTGCAGAAATTTTTGAAAATCATCCCGATGTAGAAATTGTAAAATGGATTCAAGCTCGATCTCGTGAAGACGATGAGAAGTTTTCTGGAAAAACTAATTCAACGTCTGAAACTGAAGACGATGATAATGAAAGTAATGAAGAGCACGAAACGTCCGCAAAAGATAGTGCTGAAGATTCTGATAAGGATTCGTCTGATGGAGAATCTCAAATATCAGCAGTTTCAAATAAATTTGAAATTTTATCTGCTACTTCATAAGTGAATTTGCATCGAATCGAATATACCGTAAATTATTTTATTAATACAACAAATTAGAAAATATATTTTCTACATTTTATTTATCTATTATAATAAAAAATAACAAGTTCTTATTACATATTATATTTAGTAAAACAAATATTAAATTGATATAGTGCTTGATCCAAAGCTTGTACAGAATTGTAAATAATGTCCCTTTATATAATATTTTTAGTTTATTTCGTTTTTATGTATCATTTTATTATTCTTTCATATTAATATTTTATAAAAAAGATTGACGAGCTAGTAACATTATTTCTGTTTTAGTCTATCATTTGTTTTATTTTTCAATAATGTAATGTGAAATTTGATAAAATGTTTCCAAATGAATTGATTTATATATTAAAGTAACTTATTACTTTTTTAATATATTTGCATTAATTTTTGTAAAGAGTAAAAAATATACATACCTGTTGGATATTAACTAAAAACGGTTGTTACCATAGAGTCAATCATTACATTTAAAACGCATTTTAATAACTAGATTTAAAGACATAGGAGCTTTGTATTAGTACATTATTATTTTTACTTTAAGTTTTAAAACGCCATATTATTTTATGAAATTAAATTATTATAATAAAATATTTTATTGGTATATTTCTTAACTTATATTTTAGTATGAGTTTGTTAAATTTACGTACACGTTTATAATTCAATTTTCGTAATAAAAATTTATATTATGATGCAGTTGTTCATTTTATTCATAGTCACCTTGTCGTACTGTTATATATGATACATTTCGGTTGAGTTTTTTAAATAAGATATAATTTAAATTAATTGTTTGCAAGAGTTAACGTAAAATTAATTAGTAACATAATTTTAGAATAATTTTTCCGTAAAACTATTTGATTTGAGTTCATTTAAACTTTATTGTATTTCTTATATACACTACCGGCCAATTGCTTTTGCCCACTTTGACTCAATTTTACCCGTTACAAAAAGTATCATAACTTGAGGTAAAATTGAGATAAATAATCGTTCGACAGCTCATTTAAAAGCTTGAAGCAAGGGCTTTTTAATGGCTTACCGTCCCTATCTAAATTTTTTGTTTTTTAAGTTTTTACATAAAAATCAAAATGTATAAAATTCGGATTTTCTTCGTTCGTCTTCATTTTAAAACTGCACTTCAACCAAACATCGGAAAATAATTTTATAAAAAAAAATTGAAATGCTTGAATCAAGAGCTTTCGAACGCACTATATAAACATTGTTTTAAGTCCTTTTTACGTTTGACTGGTGGTTTCTTTTTAGACACGTCTTTTTTTCAACTTATGTATCTCGGAAGGATCAAATTAATTTTAAGGATATGGTTTATTAAAGATTAAAAAAATTAGTCTTAAATTAACGTTAATTTATTTCTTTATACAGTAAAGATCACGCTCAAACATAATTAACAGTCATTTTGCTCACCAAGAATGTAATAATACGTGATCGCCTTACTACCAAATACAGAAAATGTACACCATATACAGAAAATAATTATTAAAATTCTATTAACTGCATAGTTTAGAAAATTCTTATGATCAATTCATTTATCAAATTAAAAAAAAATTCTAAACAATCTGAAAAAATGTGTACATAATCTAAAGATAAAATCAACATTTTTTCTCCTAGACATTTTTTTTTAAATTTAATCCTTCCGAGATACATAAAGTTGAAGAAAAGACGTGTTTAAAAAGAAAACCACCAGTCAAAACGTATAAGGACTTAAACAATGTTTATATAGTGCGTTCGAAAGCTCTTGATTCAAGCTTTTCATTTTTTTTACAAAATTATTTTCCGATGTTTGGTTGAAGTGCAGTTTTAAAATGAAGACGAACAAAAAAATTCCGAATTTATACATTTTGATTTTTATGTTAAAACATTAAAAACAAAAGAATTAAATAGGGACGGTAACCATTAAAAAGCCCTTGCTTCAAGCTTTTAAATGAGCTGTCGAACGATTATTTATCTCAATTTTTACCCAAGTTATGATACTTTTTGTAACGGGTAAATTAGTCGAAGTGGGCAAAAGCCATTGGCCGAGTAATAAAAATTTATATTATGATGCAGTTGTTCATTTTATTCATAGTCACCTTGTCGTACTGTTATATATGATACATTTCGGTTGAGTTTTTTAAATAAGATATAATTTAAATTAATTGTTTGCAAGAGTTAATGTAAAATTAATTAGGTATAACATAATTTTAGAATAATTTTTCCGTAAAACTATTTGATTTGAGTTCATTTAAACTTTATTGTATTTCTTATATAAATTTAGATGATTTACGAGCAATCTAGATATTTACATATATTTCTATGTAGTATAACAATTGTTTAATTAAAAGTATTAGTATAATTGTAATAATTTTCAATTATAACGAGGATGAAAAAGATAGACGTATTTTACTACTAATAAGCCGCAGAGTCCGAGCGCAAATAAACGTCAGTGGAATACAAGGTTTAAATAATGTTCAGATGTATCATTAGGATTCACAGTAGCACTTGAACTGGATGCGAGGAGGTGTATAGCTGTCCATCGGCGACGCGCTATTCCCCGAGATGATCAATAACATCAGCGGAAACGCGCGACGTGCGCGATAGCGATTTATCAAAATGTGAGCTTACGGATCTTGGGTATATGGGTATACGCGAACGAAGTAGAACATATAGTGATTCACACTTTTGTTACATAATTAACAATTATCATTTTGAAAATGATGGAGAGACTCGATGGAATGTGTGTAAGTATAGTACTAATCTTTACATAAGGTGCAAATGATTCTATAATTATATGCGTTTATAATGAAGTTTTAGGATGTGCGATTTAAAAAATAATAGAACGTAACAAACGAATTTGTTTTAAAGAAATAAAAAGAATACGTATAATAGCGAAAAGTTGTAGAGAGGTAGATATAGAAAATAGTGAGCGTCTGCTATTTTGGTCGAACTGGTAGAACGGAGTACACTAGTTCAAAGAGGTGTAGCCTGCAAAAAAAGAAAAAAAAAAGTAGGAAAATAAAAGCCCGGTATCCATTTCACACGTGGAGGTGGATTATTTGTCTTTTGTACTGTTTTGGCCGTGGCAGTAGGTTAACGCTCGAAACGCGTAGGTATATATCACGGGGGGATTCGCGTTACAAAAGGTTGGAAGCCAGGAAAGTATAGGTGAACACCCGTGCCGAGGAGTCTCGGGTTTCACGCCACAAAAGTCAAGGGAGTTGCCGCAGGAAATAAAGGCTGCCATCGACAACCGCTTCCTCTCTGCAACTTTCTCAGGTTTTGTATACGTATATGTATATAATATATATCCCCCATCGACGTCGTTTAACGCTACCTCGGATCCGAGCGACTCCTCTGGATTTCCTTCTGGTCTTGGTAAAGGTAAAGGTAATCCTATATTCCTATATATTCCTCGATCGCATCCTTTCATACGTGGAATACATAATACGTATATGCGAGGTAGGGAGGGTACGGTGATACGCGTTACGCGGGAGTCGATGTTGACGCGGTTCGGCTGTTAATGCGCGTCGCAGACCGAGAACGGGAAACTCGCGTAGATCTCGGTACCTCCGAGATAAGCCCGTGTAATCACTGCTAACCGCGAAGTGTCTCTATCCTACGATGTCCTGCACGGCACACCGCGGTATAGACACTCCCCAACTACTAACGTACTCTGCTTTTACCTTTCTCCCGTTTACCTATCACTTCAGAATAATCTTCGTCATCAGGAATACGACAATATTGCAAGGCCACTTACTCCGAGTAGTGCGCTAAAACCTTTTGAGCAAACGCTACAACCGTCACATGCAGTTCTATCGACTGATACATCGCACAACTATCCTTAATTAACCTTACAAACTATAGAAACTTACACGTCCTCCTTCGTTCATATGCCTATGTTTATCGGGTACACTCGTGTATTTGTCATTTATATCATCATTCGATCTACGTATTTTTTTTATTATCAATAGCCTAGCTTAATTGTTATACGTTCCATTTTCAATATTGATTGCTGATAAACCCATATTAATGTAAAACATCATTTATTTTTTCAAACGATAATATAAATATAAGGTGCTTTAAAAAACTAAAACCACAGCTGAACGTAATCCTAATTTCAAATTGCGTTTTAACTCGTGGAACAATAAAATTACACTTTTAATTATTTTTCATAACAAAATAGCTGGACGATATTAGAAAAGCAAAGGGGAAGACGTTAGGAGGTAGCTGAGTGGAAGGCGGAGAGTAACTTTACCCGGCGGCTTGGCCGCGTCTAAGAGATAGACTGTAATACAATTACTCTAATTGGCCAATGCTTACATTAGAATTAAGTGGTAGTCTGCGCTTTGCACCAGCGCCGATAGTAATGTCTCAAGGAGAACCAATGGCAAAGGATCTTAGCTGTGGCTTGCTGCAGGCTTACGATAGATAAAGGAGACGAGCAGATGTGATAAGTGCATTAACTCGAATATTGTATGTTCAAAGTAAATGAAAAACTTGACGATACCGACTTTATACGCGCAACTTACTTCCGATTAATCGAGGTTTAACGTGGCGGTTCATAGCTTTTATTTAATATTAATGGATTTGAATCTCGTATAGCATAACTTGAGAAACCTTAGCAAACTACCAAAATATATTGACTTCAATAGTAGGACTCTTAGAAATATGGAATAATTTAGAGGTGACACTATATTTCCTTTGGTTGAGCTTCTTTTTGCACAAAAGCATACGAGCTTTTTAAATATTTTATTTTATTTGAATGAATTTTAAAAAAATCATTTGATGATGAGCAATTATCTTTATGTATTGGATGTTTATATTCGCGTAGTTAAATATAGGATGGAAATATCGGTACGACAGAAATTAAAAAACGAAATGAAGTCATCCAAGCAGATACTCGATAAAGAAGTTTACAACTAAGGAATTAACATCCATGAATAATTCTTTGTATCATTCTTTATAAAGTTACATAAAAAAAGTTTTATTTTTTCTATTATTTATTTATTTTTTTAGCCTATATATCCGACATTTAGCAGGTATATTTACAGGACACTCCTACCACCTATATAGTATGAGGGTGACTTTCCTTTTTTACCCTTCTAATTTTTCGACCACTACCTCGCTAACTTTCGTGATCAGTCGTGGCACATCATATATTATGATATTTTATTGAGTATAATTACCTGAGGAAGCATGCGGGAGCAGTCATTTTTATAGAATCTGTTACGAGTTTGTTGTTGAAAAGTCAATCGCAAACAAAGCTCCCGAAGAGCAGCAAGTCGTCGGGGCGTTTCTCCGGTAAACCACAGAGTACCGGGAAAGAAGAAACGTGTAGCCACGATAAAACTATATATACACGGATAGGTGGAGGAGAGAGGCCCGCGAGGCGATGCGGAGCTTTCATTTCAAACTTAGGGTAGGAGGGAAGGTAGTAGTGGTTTAGCTCCTTACCGCTGGCGGTAAACTCGAACCTGCCAAATCCTTGCACGCGCCGCACGTCGCACAGGTAGACGGAAGTGCGGTCCGCACACCAAGTCCCCCGGCAGTTGGTACCCAACTAACTTTCAACCGTCGGGGCTCCATCTTGTTCCCAGCTTCTACTCTCTACCTCTCTCTCTCTCTCTCTCTGCCTCTCACACACATACACTCACTCTTACATTACTGTGTTGTTTTTTAACTACAACCCTACTTGAATGAAAGATTTATTACTTGATTTGGGTGATATAGCTACTCTTTTACGGTCTAAAATATCACTTCACGGAAAAGTCTTATATTATCATCATCACAAAATGTACGATACATCAAAATATACTTGACAATGATTCTAAGAGAAATTTATGAACATTAGCCCTCATTTAAGGCCCTCCCTAAAATGTATGCGTATATATAATCACGTATCTAAGATAACTTAATCAATTTTTGACCGATTTTGTTGAGATTTACAGGGTAACTTCGTCATAATGTAATTAGATAATGGTCCTATTTCCGGATACATAGCACTGAAACACTTTAAGTTATGGCATTATTTTTCATTGCTTAGAAACAGTTTTGTACCATTATCTTGAAATGCATTAATCCTACATAAAAATTGTATACGGACGAAATGTTCCTCTCAAAATAAGAAAAATGGTCAGAACGATGGAAAAAGCACAAAAACACACTTTTCGTAATAAATTTCAAATCAGATTCATCAACTAACAAACTCTCAAAAATTATTGTATTCTAGTGAACCATTGTTCTTCTAAATTGGATATTAATAACCACCAGCAATATACACCCCTCACAGCCTATATAATTCTATATAGAACTTTGTTAACTAGCTAATTTAGAATTTAATAGTTAATCGATGTTTTCATTTGGAATAGCAAGTTTTTCTTCTTAAGTACAGCTTGTATAGCTGCAAATGAACTGCAAGTAATATTAGAAGAAAGCTTGGTTAAACTTAAAAATACAAAATTTTCCAAATTACATTTAAATACTGTATTCTTAGAATTTACGTATTTAATCTTGGAGTATTTGTTTTCAACTATTCTAATCTTGCTAAGGCAAATTGACCAGCAACTCTTATTTTGGGTTGCTCATGTTTTTTTTATGCTGCATTATCAGTTTTATATGTAGAAGGTTGATGTATTTGACTCGGATAGTCTGTATGAAACAAACATAAATTAATATATATTTAATCATTATAATAGTAAAACACCCAGACGGAAATTTATTTTTCCAGAAAGAGCTAAGGAAAGCTAAAAAATTTTATAATCAATTTATAATATGCAGATTTTGGACTCTATTAATAGTTAGTAAGAATTTATAACTTTTATTAGCTCTTCTTAGTTTTTGCTAGATTTTATTAGCTTTCAGGTTTTTTTTTTCAAAAGGAAAGGAAATGTGCGAGCTTAAAAAGGCTAATAAGTACTAATAACTTTTTTAAATTATTATATATACAGTAAATAAGTATTTAGAATTTTTATGAATATTTACCAATAGCAATCTTTTATTAATAGCTTTTGGTTTTTTGCATACATCACTTAGAAACAGCTAAAAACAGTTAAATACAGGAAAATGCAACAGTTACTATTAGTGTCATTTTGTCGTTCTTCACGATATTTTCGAAAATACAAAAATCTAATAAAACCTAATAAAGCTTAGAAATATTTACGAAATTTTTAAAATAACTAATAAAATTTTATAAACATTACCAAATTTTTTAAACTATTCCTAGAGTCCAAAATCCGCACTTTATAAAGTGTTATCAAAATCTAATAAAAGCTAATAACTTTTATTAAGTATTTATAAATATTATACGCATATCATTATTTCCGCAAGGGCAATAATTAGAAATTTTTATAATTTGAAAAAATTTATTTACTATAATTACAATAAAAATTATAGATTGTACTATTAGATGAGAAAAGAGAAAAATTACGAAATATTTATAAATAAATAAAATTTATAACCTATAGTAAAATAATTAAGTTAAATTTAAATTCAAATTTTTAAATGTTACTGATTTTTTGTATAAGTACATATTATGTAGTAAATATTAGGAATTAATTAGTAATAGTTATTTTTATAACAAAAATAGCTAAAATGCAATTTTAGTTGCAATTATTTTTTTTTATTTAACGGGGTGCCATAGTCAATATTTATCCTCCCTACCTTAACGGCAATCGTGATTATTAGTAATAAATTTGTAAATAAAACAGTATGTAAAAAAATAAGAGAAGAGGCGCCTTCGTTTATTAATAATCTAACTGTGTGCTGAATTTCAGATTAAAATTATATTGCGTTTTTGAGAAAAGTCTTACCAAAAATGTGAACCTAACCTCAACGAGGTAGAAAGATTTGATATTTTTGGTAAGACTTTTCTCGAAAACGCAATTATCTTTTAATCTAAAATTTAGCACACAGTTAGATTGTCAATAAACGAAGGCGCCTCTTCTCTTATTTTTTCACATACTGTTTTACTTTTTTATTAATTAATCATCAAAAATTGAGTATGGAACCCCCTTAAAACATTTAGAAACCTCATGCGAGGTTTATTATGCTATACCTTTATTTCTTAATTATTTTATACATATATTACATCATTTTACACAATCTGTCGCCTGGTATTATATATTTACCTTGCAATCATTTAGGAAGTTATTTATGTTTACAAGCAGTAATATTAGGTTCAAGAACTAATGACTCTACTCGCAGTGGTAATTGTAAATTAATATTTAACAAATTTTTTATTAATTTTATTCTTTAAACGTTGTAGATATCGCATTGCCACAATACATGATTTATATTTTCGTCACTTTTCTTGCACGCATAGCTAGGAACGTAAACAATATTGACTCTAGCTAAAGAAGATGCTAAGTTATAGTGGTTGGATCTGCACCGGTTAATTGTAACAACCAATTCTCGAGATAATTTTTTATCTGTAAACCATTGTGTTTTGGAATTATTGAAATATAATTTACAATACAATTGCCCAGTGGAATTGCCACGAAAAATAATATGTTTATTTGTGTTAATAAAAGCAGTTTTCTTAAATTCTTCATAATAATCAGTGTACGGAACATTGTATAATTTGCAATTCGGTATATTAGTCGCACTTTTCGCTAGTGTCTACCAATTCATTACCCTCAACGCCTTCATGCGAAGGTATCCATACAAATTGAACAATATATGTCGGATTTCGATATACAATATCCTAATATAATTTCTTACAGTTGAGAATGTATTCATTGGTTTTAACATCTACTTTATTGCTCTTCAGGCTCATTAAAACGCTCAAAGAGTCGGAAAAAATTGTATAATTGTTTGGATTAATTTGAGTAAACTTTAAGGCTTCGAAAATAGCAATTATCTCAGGGATAAAGACCGATTTTTTTTATTATCTAATGAAATAGCCTTATACATTTTGAGCTGGGGATATATGAACGCAGAACCTGTAGATTGCTTGTCTGTACATTTACTACCATCTGTGTAAATTGCCAATGTATTCGATTTGTTAAGAAAATCTTTTACAATGGCATTTTTATTTTAATAATTTTTTAATTATTTTCCAAACTCGATGTTGATATCGATGCTGATTCTAATAGTACTATACTCATAATACTCATAATTATATGGATTGAAATTGAAATTATTACGCGCTATAATGTTAAGATTTGCAACTTCGTAAATGCAATCATAAATAATGCGTTTAGTTTGTAAACTATTACATTTAAATGATTTAGATTTTATTAGAGTGTGATAAACCTTAAGACTACTATTTGAAAGTACTTTAGCCAAAAAACATTTGCACAAAAACTTCGTTCGCTCCTCAATAAGACTAAGTTTACTTTCTGCCAAAATTACGTTAATTGGTGTTGTGATTCTATAACCTAAAGCTAATCTAGCACACAAAATTTGTATCCTTTCTAAAATTTCTACATTTCTCTTTTGTTTAGGATAATAAATAAAACACCCATAGTCGATAAGGGACCTAACAAAGCATTTGTACAAGTTAAGTACATGGATCAGAGTCCCATTTTACCCCGCAGAGGTATTTAACAATATTTATACGTTTGGCGCATTTTTGTTAAGTATTTGATATTTTGGTTAAATGAAAGTTTATAATCAAAAATTATGCCCAAAAATTTGACATTTTCACTAGATTTAATAGTGGTACCATCTAAATTGATTTCTGTATCCCCTGGTTTTTCATTCCAATGATTATAATGCAACAAGACAGCGTTGTATTAGGTACAAGATACAACCCTAGTTTATATAAGCTTGTATAAGATTGGATTATGTTCGTTCTCCATAATACTGTATTTAAATTAATTTTTCTTATTCGAATAAAAGAACTATATATACTATATATAGGTGTAGGATAGTAAAACACCAATTTGTTTTTAATAAACAACGTTTCGTTGGCTAGGTTTGCCAACCTCTTCAAGTTCTCATTTTATTGGACACATAAGTAGATATATAAATAAAATTGAAAAATTACAATTAAGCTAAATAATGTTTTTTGAGAAACTAACAAAAAAAAGAAAAATTTCTTTTTTACCTGAGTAGTAATGATAAGTTATATATAAAAGCTACACTTAAGAGCTACATTTCAGACTTTTAAAAGCACGTTTAACGTGTAGTGGTTATTCATTACGACTGACAATCAGTTAAACAGACGCTATATATATATGGGTGGTTCTCTGTGACATCGATTAGTATTAGTATTATAATTCTTGTAAGGGATGTAAAACTAAAAATCCAGCATTATAAATGTTTAAAAATTAATTTTTTACATTTGTATAATAATATTTGTATTTCTAGCAGCTTACAGGGGATTAGATGGATACTGAAACAAGTGGAGATACTTTTCTACCATTCCAAGGTAAGTGCATAAATTTTTTTGCGATGATCATGCTACTAGATTCATCGTTATAAGGCAACAAATATACATTTCTATTAATATTTCGGGCACTTTTCCCGGATATTTTGACCATAAGTGATCTTAATGATTCAGACCCACTCTGGAAATTTTTAGGCAGTTTCTGACTATAAAAAGACATCTTTTAGACAGTATTAGGTTACCAGAGTCCGAAGCAGAATTGCTGATTTTCACTATTTAAGGTTTAAATGGCTTACAAGAGTGTGACAGCATACATTTATGTCTTTAAAAGTATTTTTAATGAAAAGTTCGGAAAATTTTACAAAAAAAGTCATACTTATGTTTTTAGTGAAAAATGCATCCCCTGGGAGCTAAAAATTCATGAAAATGGGCATATAATGCAAAAAAGTGCTAAAACGTCAACTTTGACTCTCTGTAACTTAAAATAATGGCCCAGAAAAAATCTGAAAAAATTCAGGAGAACTACTGGATACCTCTAAAACATATTCCCACAGTTATAGCAATATTTATTTTTTTCATCTTCGATGTCACAGAGAACCACCCATATATATATATATATCTTTTCATTTTTAAGCTTATATCTATATATGTATACAAACATGTGAATAAATACAATCAAGCGTATATTATATATATATATATATAGACTCGTATAAGTAAACAAGAACAACTGTCAAAATTTAAATCTCCTAAGAATAGGAAAATATAAAAGATTAAATGCGAAAATGTCTTCTTTTTTGTTGATACTATGTGTATTACCTTAAATAAAAAACATTTCTGACATTAGTCTTTTTTTATAATTATTTTCAATATCCAAAATTTAGTGTTTTTTTCAATCAAACTCATGTTTATGTGAGTTTTGATGGTAACAAACAACTGAATCACTATTTCTATTATTCTTATGTTCACTGATACGAATTTTTAACATTCGTTTCGTTTGACCAATATAAACAGCAGGGCAGTTTTTATAATTAAGAAGTAGGGAATTAGAAAAACCTTAAAGTAATTAACTATCTGTTGTTCAAAAGATAATAATATGCATTATTTTCTATTTAAATATTTTTTACATAAAACATAATTTTAAAAATATTTATGTTTATATAATCCTAAAAAGAAAGTTTGCATACAAAAAATTTGGCGCAATCACTTGAAAAAAAAGCGAGTTAAACAATAAAAAATGAATAAATTATTATTTCATTAAATGCAAATTTGTAGTTTGTACAAAAGAATATTAATAACTTTTTCGGTATTATTTTATCAATATAATCGTTTGTATTATTGTAAAATCAGCCAGTAATAGTTTTTAAGAGAAACTTAAGTTAACTCGGAAAAGGACCAAGTTTGTCTCTTAAAATTTTTCTTCAACATAACAAAACGCTATGAAAAAGTATTGTTTTTAAACGTATAAATATTTTAATTAATCAATTGTTGTAATAAATAGCTATGAATTATAATATTAATCGTACACTTATTTTACAATAATCATTCAATGTAAGATAAATAGAGAAACTAGCTATATTGAATTCTTCTGCGATTTGGATGTTAATTTGAAACTTCCACGTAAACCGTACGTCATGATCGTGTGGTCATGATACCCTGTACAAATACTTGAGGTGACGTGATGACATTATGTATCTCCTTTTATGCTATCTTCGATGCGAGCTATACTGTCGCGCTTCTGCTCTTTTTCCGTTACTTAAATACTGAGAACTGCGTGTTGTGCCGTCAATCGTAAGGTCATTCGGTAGTTTGGTACGACTTTTTATGAAGATACAATTTGAATTAATATTGTATTGTGAGCAAAATGTCCGAAAAGAATAAAACTTGTACACAGAAGTATACCGCCAAATGGGAAAAGGAAAGTGAATTTAAAGGTAAATATTATTATAAATCTGCATTGCTAGATGATTCTCTGCATTCGCATAATACAAACGCTTCGTTAACGTTTTAGGTTGGTTAACAAAAGCACCACCAAATGAGAATAAGAAAGAGGCGTACTGTAAAATTTGTTCAGCCTTTTTAGCAGCACAAAAAAAAAATTCTTTTGGACCACTCGAAAAGTGAGAAACACAAAAATGCTTTACAGAGGGATAAACAAGTAGCTGTGCAAAAAATCGATAAATTTGTAAAACCTGTAATATCAGAAAAGAAGAAAATTGCGGATCTGAAATTATCATTTTTTATTGCTGAGCATACATCAATTCGGACAGAAGATCATTTATCCATTCTTTTAAAAAATATAGATGAAGAATCACCGGTTTAAACCGATATTCAATTGCATCGATCGAAGTATAGTGCGATCATAAAAAATAATTTATCACCTTGCATTTTAGAAGATTTATTGAGTGATATTGGTACATCATACTATTCACTTATAGTTGACGAATCGACATCTATAGACAACAAAAAATTATTGTGTTTAGTAATTAGATATTTAAGCCGGAGTAAAAAAAAAGATCGTCACTACGTTTTATAGATTAATCGAGATGAAGTCAGGTACTTCCGATGCTATTGCAAGCGCAATATTAATACAATTACGAAAAGATGGTTTGAGTACAGGTAAGTTTTTAGGCTCAGGCGTTTACGGTGCGAGGGTCAATGTGGGTGTAAATCACTCTTTAAGTACAATTCTGCATGAATTTAATAATCGAATAATTGTAATCAAATGTATTTGCCATTCACTGCATTTGGCAGCTGAAAAAGCATGTGAAACATTACCTAGGTACTTAAATTTTATGGTTAAAGAAACCCATAATTGGTTTAGCTGTACCACTAAACGTTAAATAGACTATAAAGATATATATAAACTTATTTATAACTCCGACAAAGATCCTATAAAGATTGCTAAATTAAGTGGTACTAGATGGTTAGCTCGCGAAAAAGCAATTAGCACAATTTTAGATCAATGGGATTCTCTTAAATTATTATTTGAGTTAGCTGAATCGAAAGAAAAATGCTATACCGCATTACAATTAGCGGCAATGTTTAAAACCGATGAAAATGAATTATATTTAACTTTTATTCACAACACTTTAAAGCCCGTTATAAATTTAAATATTCAATTTCAATCCGATAAAGCAGATCCAATTAAACTATTTGCTGATTTAAATGAACTTTTATTTGTCATATTGCAAAAAATAGTTCCTGCACAATTAGAAAAAATAAATCAAACTAAAATCCATCTTTTTGATTTCTCAAAATTTTTTATGTCAACCGATTGTATTAATTTTGGCTACGTATTTAATCAAATGTGCACAACATTGAAAAAAGACTCGATCGATTATATGAAATAAGCAGGTGTAAAGATTTTTTTTTGTTGATGTTAAGAGTGCCTGATAATATTGATGTTTTAGAAAAAATTTCATTGTTTTCGCAAGACAATGCATCATCGCAAATTAAGTCAGATATTTTAAAAATAGCTCAACATTTCGATTACATTTGCGCAGATGTAGACGATACCATTAGGCAATGGAATCTATTACATAGGTTCGAAGTTACTCCAGAAAAAAGTGTGATTGATTACTGGTTATAAATTGACAAAATCAAAAACGCAAGCGGAGATAGAAAATTTGAAAATATTTGCAATTTAGTTTTTGCGCTCTTATCCTTGCCTATATCAAATGCTGCGGTCGAGCGAATATTTTCAATTGTAAATATCATTAAAGATAAACTTAGAAACGAATTATCAGTTAGCATGGTGGAGTCAATATTGCACATACGATGCACTTCTCAGATTGACTGTATTAATTTTAATCCTACGTCTGCAATGTTAAAACGTTTTAACTCGGAAATGTATTCAAAAATCGCAGATAGCAATATTGATGTATCAGATATATTTCCGAATGAAAATTTATAAAATATTAACATTTTTATATTATAAATTATTATAAAGCATGTATTAAGTTAAACCTTAAAAATATAAATTGTTTGTATTTTTATAAAGAAAAAAATGTATAAATAAAGAAACAAATAAAAGTAATGTGATTTGAATCTGTTGAATGTCAACCCCTTATAAGAATATAGTGAACATTTTTTTATACACGAGCATTTTACATTTTCTTGCGTATTATATTACTTGATATATTTTATTATATTTACATGATGTACTTACTACTTAGGTGATTTAGGTTTAATCTTTACATCCACCTATCAAAAATCTTGTAATTAGTGTATTTGTAAAACTATCAAATTCTTGTTTAAAATGTAACTATTTTTAATTATTTTTATGTTAAGGAGATTTAACTAAAAAAAGAAACAACGTTAATTATTTAAAACAAGTACAGACTTGTAAATATTATTTTAATATTTAAAAAAAAATTATCTACAAGGTCCTTCTATACTTAATTTGTTAGTTGCCCACAATTTATTGTATTTTTAATAATAATAAATAGTTTATTGTTATTGATAATAAAATAAATGTCTATTTTCCAAACGTATTTTGTTAGTATTTTATAATTCTACAAAATATTTTCTTTTATTATAATAGCAACAAATTATAAAATATTAATTATAAAATTATAAATTAATTATCAATAATTAATTAAATAATTTATCTGTTCGATTTAAACACAAAATATATTAAAAAAATAATAATAATAATTCAAAACCTGGAATCGAACTACGATCTTTTAATTGGTAGGCGATTACCTTAACCCTATGACCAAGGACTATATCATAATACAAAGAATAAAAACTTGTATAAAAAATGTGCCCCGATGGGGGCTTGTACATTGTAAATTGTAGATAGTTTGCTAATTGTTTAATAATTATTGGCGTTACAGGTCACTGCATTAATTACCGAGATTATTTGGGTTAATCTGGAGGTTTTCCTCTAAAAAATACCTCTAGCTTTTTTTCCCCTCTGTTTTCCCTCTAGACCGCTCAAAAATCCTCTAGATTTAGAGGAAAACCCTCTAACCTGGCAACACTGCCTGCAAGTTACTTTTAACATTAGTCAATTTATTATTAAACCATCTATTTTTAAAGATTTTACATTTACGCCATACGTAAGATGAACGCGTTTGTAAGTTAAGTGTTAAAGCAAACTTTTTGAAACAGTCTTTTTTCTTTTTTTGAAAAAGCCTTTTTGCTTGTGCACAACATTTTTTGTATTTAATGAGATCAACAAGATCTTTGCTGAAATTTCACTTTTTAAATGCCGCTGTTCGGAGTCTCTTTATTTTAATCCATTCACTATCCCACCACGGTGTAGGGCTTCTAAGAACTTTGGGGTTATAATAATGTTTTTTTTTGTAGGTGTTTTTTTTTGCAAAGAGTTTAAGACTATTGTGTAAAAATAATAATATATAATAATAATAATTTATTTTCCATGTATAGCTGTTACACTTTTTACAAGTTCAATTTCCATTTCGCTTTATAATATAATGTTATATTATTACAACTTATATATACATTGTTTTTCCTTAATTGAAGTACATACATATAAAAATACCTAAATATATAAATACAGTAATATATAGTAATATAGTAATACCAGGTTCTAGTGTTATAAAAGTCTTTACAAATTTACATTTTGTATACACATATATTCTAATAGGAACATTCTTTTCAGTCTTGATCTATGTTCATTTCTTTTCTTTCTTCTCCTTTAGTCGTTCTTCTTTTTTCAAATTTCCTAGTCTTTCAAATTCTTTGGCATATAAGCAGATCTCTATATTGATATCTCCTTTTAAAGTGTTTATTATTTTCTTCGTTACTTCCTCATCTTCATTATCTTCTCCTATCAATTTGTTGATTTCATTCGTCCATTCCTGCTTTATTAGTGATTTCGCCCTGCTACATTTCCATATGTGTGCCATACTCTCATCTTCCTGTTCACATACCCTACACTTGGGGTTAGTAAATCCTTTTCTTCCGTCTTTGCTCATGCTTCCACATCTCAGTCTTGCCCATTGTTCTTTCAGGTTTCCACTGATGTTAATTTTATTCCAGTAGTTTTCTCTTCCAATTGATTCCTTAATATGTTTGTAGTATATCCAATATTTTGATTTATCGATTTTTGTCCAGTCTATTTGGATTTCTTGTTCAACTCTCCTTAAATTGTTGCTTTCCATTTTTTCATATATTTCATTGTTAAGTTTTCCTTTCATCATCAATTTTAGTAATTCACCATCTCCTACCTTTTGGAATGCTTTTTCAATTTGTCTTCCCCATTTGGATGGGTTTTTGTTTGATATATTTCTTAATTCTTCCTTCAGGCAGATCTTAGGCCATCTTGTTTCATCCATCATTAGTACCTTTATTATGTAATTTCCTGCTCTTCTGTTAGTTTCTATCTCCATGCTTTTCGTTCCTGCTTCCATTCTCCATATGTAAGGTGGTGTGTTGCAATTGATTCCAAGTGACATTTTACATATCCTTGCTTGTATCCTCTCTATCATTTCATACCTTTTCCATCCCCAAATTTCTACACCGTATAATCCTCCTGATCTTGCTAGTGTTTCCATTAAGTATAATCTTTTTCCTAATTGGTCTATTTTTGCTCTTTTATTCAGTCCCCATGTTGTATTTATTGTTTTTTGGCATTTTCCTGCTAAATGTTTAATGTGTTCCGTATATCCTCCTTGTGCTGCGAACCAAAATCCTAGATATTTGAAATTATTTACTACTTCCAAATTTTTCCCATTGAAGGTCCATTTCTCTGATTTACTTTTCCTTCCACCATTGCTACATACCATGATTTTTGTCTTTTCTACGTTTATGTTGATTTTATTTTTTTTGCTGTATTTTTCTAAATCTTTAAGCATGCTTTGTAGTTCCTCTGGTGTCTCGGCTATTAGTGCTACGTCGTCGGCAAATTTCATCCCGTAAATTTTTGTTTTTCCTATTACTGTTCCGCCTCTCCTTTTTTCTTCCCACGTATCATCAATGTCGTCTAAAAATATTCCAAAGAGTGTTGGGCTTAGTGGGCATCCTTGTCTTACACCTTTCCAAGTGTAGAAGGGTTTCGTTATTCCTTTCGTAGTTATTATTTCCATTTTTGTTTCCTTGTAAATGCTTGCAATCATTTTTATCATTCTTCCTGTTATTCCTATTTTTTCTAGTTTTTCCAGCATGATTTTTCTGTCTATTACGTCAAAGGCTGTCCTAAAATCTACAAAACATATGTACAGTTTTTTCCTTTCCTGTCTAATTCTATTACCTATTATACAATTTAATGTGAATATGTGGTCGATAGTGCTTCTCTTTCTTCTAAAACCTGCTTGGCTTTCCTTTAGTTTTTTCTCTTCTTCCAGCCATAATCTGAGCCTTTGGTCCATTATTCCAGTTAAAATTTTATATCCTATGTCCAATAATGCAACTCCTCTGTAGTTTTTTGGCATATTTTCATCTCCATTTTTATATATGGGATAAATTCGTGCTGTCTTCCAATTTTCTATAATTTTTCCTTCTTTCCATAAATCATTTATTATTTCCTTTAGTTCTTCCTTCCATGCTTGAGTTAGATTTTTGTAGAATTCTGCTTTTATTCCGTCTTCGCCTGTTGCTTTTCCTTTTTTTAAATTTCTGAGTATTAATTCTATTTCCGTTGTAGTTATCTCTTTGTTTAATGTTGATTCATCTTTCTTACCAGCCGTTCCATTATTGTACTCTTCTCTGTTTGTCTCTTCACTTTCTTCATTTCCTCCTAGTAGCGTGCTGAAGTGTTCGAACCAGTCTTCCTTTTTTATATTTCTGCCTTTGTTCTTCTTTCTTGGTCTGTATTTTTTAATTGCTTTCCAAAACTCATTGTTGTTTTTGCTGTTTTTGACTTCATTCCAATTTCTCTTAGCTTCTTCTAGTTTTATTTCTTTTTTCATGTTTTTGAGTTTTTTCCTTTCTCTTTTTAATATTTCTTTTTTTCCTTTTGTTTTGTCTTCAAGGTAATTTTTTAGTCCATTCCAAACTTTTCTCCTCTGTTCTTTTAGTTCTCTTGGGAACTTGTTGGTTCCGTTTGCGAACCCGTTTCCTTTTTGAATCATTTCTGATTTTATTGCTGCTTCTCTAATTGTTGTTATGAGTGTTTCCCATCTTTGTTCTGTTGTTTTATCTGTTGTTTCAATTCTATTTTCTAAGTTTTCCATTTCTTTTGTATATTCTTCTCTGTTCTCTTCTTTCCATATTAGTTTGTCTTCTGTTAGATGTTTTGTGTTTTCCTGGTCTTTATAATTCTCAATATTTTCTATTCCTGCTATTTGATATGTTACTGGTAGATGGTCTGATTCTGTTCTCTTTAATATTTCTATCCTGTTTATGTAGCCTTCTAAGCCGTCATCGCTTTCCATTACATAATCTATTACCGATCCTCCTGTGTCTCCTATAAAAGTCAATTCTCCTTTCCAATCACCTTCTGTTCTTCCATTCTTTATCGTAATTCCGAATTCCTTACAAAAATTTAGTAGCTTCTTTCCTTCACTGTTTAAAGTTTTATCTTCAGAATTTTTCCTTTTTCTATGTTTTACCTTATCTTTCCTAGATTCTTCTTCTCCAATTCTCGCATTAAAATCTCCAGTTAGAATTATATGTTTTCCTTCCAGAATATTTTTTTCCATTTGTTTTCCTAATTCCGGTAAAAAATTTTTCATGCCTTCGTTGTTGTATGCTCTTATTATAACTGCCTCATTGTCATTACAAAGTTTGATTCCATCGATTATTAAACCATACTTCCATTCCGTGATGTTTAATTTGCTTGCCTTTGATTTTCTTACACCAAGTAGTATCCCTCCTTTTGCTCTTCCTTTGGAGTTTTCCCTAATTGCTGGTTTGGTTTTCCATATAAAGTTGTCGTCCAATTTATTCATAATTACTTCTTCCTTGTTTCCTTCTAACCATGTTTCCTGTAATATTATTATATCATGTGTTTTAATAAAGTCCCAGGTATCCCATAAGTTGTATATACCTGCTATATTCCAAGTTAATCCTTTCCATTCTTGCAATTTTTTAGTTTTATATCTATTTTCCGTGTTCTTGCCGAAATGACTTCCATTCCTGTTCAGTGAGGTCCCCTTTTTCTTCCTCCCAGACATACCATTGTTGATTGATCATTATTTTTAGGTGTCCTATTCTAGTTTTGTTCCACTTCCAATATTCAAGTTCTGCTTTTTCCTTTATCCATTGTTGTAGTTCCATCTCTCTCGGTGTTAGGTCGTCTTCAATTATAATCTCTGTTCCTTTAAGTAGCGCCTTCTTTTTCATTATTTCTATTTTATTCGACAATGTACATAAAGTTATTATGATCGCCTTTCCTCTTGTTTTCATTTTTAAAATTTTTACCGGGTGATTTATTATATTTTCTAACGTGCTTCTCAGTTCATTCAGTGTCATTCTTTCCGTGTTTCTTAGTCCTTTGATCACTATATTATGTTTTCTGTCGATTTTTTCCATTTTCTCTACTTCTAGTTCTTCTTCTGTTAGCTTTTTCGGTTTCTTGGCATTTATCTCTCTTTCCATCTCTTCCAATTTATTGCTTTCCTTTTCTTGTTTTTTATCTGAGTCTGTATTTTCGTTTTCTTCTAGTGATCTTTCTATGTTGTTATTATTAATGTTTTCTCTTGCGTCACATCTTACTTTTAACTCGTTTATTTGAGATTGCATTGTTTCAATTAGGTTATACTGTTTAGCTATTTTTCCTTCTGTTTCTTTCTTTCCTTCTCTTTCCTCCATTAAGTTTATTTCTAACATTTTTATTTTGTGACCCATCCTATCCATTTTTCCATTCCATTCACTTATATTTTTATTGTATTCCATTCCTTCTTGTTCAATTTTCTGTTTGTATATAAATAGTTCCTTTTTTAATGTTTCGTTTTCCGCACTCATTAGGTATACACTGTCTTTTAACCATTTTATTGTTTTTTCCATTGTTTTCCATTTTTGGTTTTCATCTATGTTTTTATTTTTTTCCTTTTCTTTTATTGCCATATTTTCTGTTTCATTGTTTACTTCTTTCCATTCTCTCGTTTCGTTGTTTTGTGCTCGGTCGATGTCAACGTTTTCGCTTTTATCATCCGAGGTCGGTAGTGAAGTGTCTCCGTCGGTAATATCATATCTTTCCTTATCATTCACCTCTTTGTTGCTTTTTGCCGTATCGTTATCGTCTTTCTGTTTTCTTACTGCTACGTTTTTTAAGTCTACTTTGTCTACTATCCTATCATTTCTTAAGAATTTATCTATATTCCCTAAGAATTCAGCGTCTTTTCGCGGTCTTCCGCGTTTCTTTGGCTTGGGTTTACTTTCATCTTCCTCTTTTTCGAAGCTGTCGTTTCCACTGCTCGTATTAGCTACCGTGTCGCCCTCTTCCTTCTTTTCTAGATTATCCTTCATAACCTCTTCCATTGTCCTTTTAATAACTTTCCTTTTTTTTAACTTTATTAATTACTTTGTGTCGAGATAACACTTCCACAGCTTCTGTATTTGATTTTAGATCCTTTTTCGTGTATTTTTCCTTTCGAGGTGCTCTGTAGTGAGTATAGTTACCGTAATTTTGTGATCACTTTTCCACGCGTCTTTCTCGGTTCGAGCGCCAACCGGAAGTCCTATTTGTGTAAAAATATTATACTTGTCTTGTGGTGTCATATTTTCGTAGCTTATATTCGAAAATGTGTTGTATTCTTTATCTAATTCAATTGAAAATGTTTCCCAATTTGTACGAAGTGTCTTGATTTTAAATGATTTTTGTATGTATATATTTAGCTGATTGTATTACAAATTTAATAGGAAAATGATCTGAGTCCAGGGGGTCATCTAATACAGTGAATTCAATTTGTGCAGCTATATTAGGCGTATAAAATATTAAATCTAAATTTGACGAGGAATTATTATTGACTATATGGGTAATTGTATTATTATTATGTAAAATTAGTCCATAGTCATGAATAGAGTTCGCGAGTCTTTTTCCGTTCTTGTTCGTGCTTTTACAATTCCACGTAATATTATGACAATTAAAGTCTCCAACTAATATGCTTGCGTGATCAGTGTATATATTTTGTATAATAGTATTCCATTGTGATTGTGATAAGGTTTGTCCCGGGACTCTATAACGTGCCAGTAAGTCAATATTGGGTGTTGAATGGGTAAGACGGATTATGCCGATTTCCACATTCCTGTCTACGTAGTGGTGATTTCTTGGAAAGCTATGTTGTTGCGTATTAATATCAGGATACCTCCTGTAGTATAACTGGAAGCTCGTGTTTCCGCTGTCTTATACTGCGTACATTCCAAAGTAAAATGTTTAAATCCTTATATTTATAGCTATAATCCATTGTACTAAAATAAGAGAATAGTTAGGCATGTAATAAAACTATATTGTTCGTACTTGATTCTTCTATAGAGCTTAAATCACTAAATAATTCTTCTTTATCATCAACTTTATATAGGAATTTTTTATCCGTGTAATTCGACGTTTAAGTGCAGAATTTGAAATATTTCCAACATCATCCAACATTTTTTCTAATCCATTAAAATCTGTAGTATAATTTTGCGTTATTTCTTTGATATTTGACCGCTCATATATTTCAAAAATAAATTCTGATAAACTTTCAAAGTTAATAGGATACTTTTTAATGTTAAAATTAATGAAATCTTGAGACGGGTTCATCATTAATTGAAAATCATCCACTGTACTAGGTAATGTTTTTGATTTTTTCTTAGGTTTAGGCTTTAAAAAATGTGAAGCATTAACAGTACTTTTTATTTTTTCCCTATCTAACGAGGTAGCTGAAGTCGTCCTACAGCTGCATGTCCTACAGCTACTGAAAGACACAGTACCTAAAATCAATAGTATTTATTAAATGTTTATCAAATATTCCAACATATTTAAACAAAATTGGCAAAAGCTTTAAATTCTTTTAACATACCTTCTTCATTTGGAATATGATAGTAGCTTTGACTTCATCAATTTTGCCAACCATTGATTCCTTATGAGAAAGAAGACCAGGGAATTTACCAGCTTTGTTTAAACCTGGACCCAACAGTCTTGGAATCTGTTTAATCAAAGATTTGCTAGCAAGGAAATCATTATACTTTTTAGCTGTAATCAAAATAAAACTTTTATATAATTATAATTGCAAATTTATTATCAACAATTAATATATGTTGTAATTATTGTTTCACCACGGATTGAGGTACAACATGATTAGCACATTGTCCACACCTAGTGAAGAATTTAATCTCCTTCCATAGACGACCTTGGATACAAGTTAAAATACGTAACGCAGGTGCTTTGAGGAAGGGAAAATGTGCAAAATTGATTAAGTATAAGTATTACTATGTATGTAACAAAACTAACCCAATTTCTTGACAAGTTTTTTGTTCTTGTTCAATTCTTTTAAAGTTTCAGCATCCATGTTGGGAATATTGTTAGCTTTAGCTTCATCACAATGTTGTTGATCTCCAAGAACACATACTTGCATTTTAGGACGAGGAATATTCTTCAATCTGTAAAATTAAGCAATTGTGGAAAAGTACATGCAAGCAAAACATCAAATAGGGTACACATTATATATGAACAGTAGCTCTCATTTATGAGAAGTTTCAACATTTTTTTATCTGTTTTTGTAGAGATTTTTTCTTAGGTTGTTTATGCTTTAAAAAATGTGAAGCATTAACAGTACTTTTTATTTTTTCCCTCTCTAACGAGGTAGCTGAAGTCAAAATAGAAAGAGCTCTTTTTATACCTGCTTGATTTGTAGGTGTGTTAACTGCTTCAACTTTATCGTCTATTTTTTCTTCTGTAGGGCTGTTATGTTCATCTTGTAGTAGCAAAGAGTTTGACTTCTGTGTGCTAAGTAATTCTTGAGATTTTTCAAAATTTTTACAATACTTACAAGGGGAAAACTTGACCTCCGGGAAACGGATCTTGTCCTAACTTTGGTATGTCTTTTGTAATATAAAAATATAAAGAAAGCCAAGTTATCTCTTGCCAATGGACACTTTCACGCAAGTTATTCGACATCTAATAATAACATTAGTAAAAATTACGTCCAATTTGATCGCTTATAACTCAAAAACAAATAATGATAGGCACTCAAGTCAAAAACCAGAAGAAAGTTGAGTTGAAGTAGATATAATATGAAAAAAAGAGACTCAAATTGCTTAATTTGAATCAAAGTTATGAAGAAAATAAAAAATTAAAAATTATTAGGCCAAAAAAAACAATAAATTTTTCATATTAAATTTTGGTAAAAATTTCTTTAATTTCTTAATTTCTTTTTTTCAAATCATATCTACTTGAACTCAACTTTCTTTTGGTTTTTGGTTTGAGTGCTTATCTTTATTTGTTTTTGAGTTATAAGCGATCAAATTGGAAGTAATTTTTACTGATATTATTCTTAGATGTCGAATAACTCGCGTAAAAGTGGTCATTGGCAAGAGATAACTTGGGTTTCTTCACATTTTTATATTATAAAAGACATACCAAAGTTAGGATAAGATCCGTTTCCTGGAGATCAAGTACTCCCCTTGTTAGCCAAGTGGCCTTCTTCATGGGACAGGTAGCACGATAAGTTTTCGGCCGAAAAATAAATTCAATATTTTGTGTCTTCGTAGTGAATTTCTAAATTTTGTGGAAGTTTTTCAATATGGACTTGCTTAACATAAAACTGACGTCTAAAACTTAAGATATGAGTATATCTCGGCTTATTTGGGCCTGCTGTAATTGATGTTAATTGCGATACAGGATTTATACTTAACTTTTTTATTTCACTTTCTATAAAGGAGTGTGGTATATTTGGAGATACATTCGAAATAAGGATTCTTTTAACTTTAGTAAGCAGAGGTCTTAATGTAATTAAATGATTTCCAACGTTTATTTGCAAATTTTCTTCACAGAGTTTTTCAGCGAGTTCTTTACTGTTTAGATAGAAACAAATTCTGCCTTGTGAGATTCTTGATTCGTAGAGGATGTTGCTTGGATTAATTTTTCTCCTAGAGCAATAGTGTAGTCATGGACAGATATACCTTCCATTGAATCGAAGATTATTGCCTGGTCTCTTGTAGGAAAAATTCCTTGATTTACTATTCTCGCAAATAAAACGTTTAAGGTATCATTCTGTGAGTTTGCCATTTTTTTTTATTTTATAAGTGGTCCTTTAACATAGACACTTTACTATTTTTATATAGTTGCTATGAGTGCTTTTTATAACGAGCACGTTATGTTATAAAAAATTTTACATCACGAACTATTTCAAGTATTATGTAACAATCACGTATATACATACAAGTACAGTATAATGGCACACGCGGAGCCGTGTTTATAAACACGTCTGACTTCGACGGTGTTTAACTACCAAATCCTAGTTGCAATTATATATTTCACTTATGTAATATAATTGATTGTTTAATACTTAATAAAACCATATGGTCTAAATGAAAAAAATTTATATTATAAATACCGTAAAACACGTTTACTGGTGTCGCGTCTCGCGTAGAGTAAAAAGTACTGTGTAGAATAGAATAAAATTACAGCGTAGAAGACGAACAAAATAAGGTTGATAAAGAATGATTCTAAGTAAATGCAGTAATATAAAATATAATTTATAGAGCTAAGGGACAGATTAATTTACGAGTGTTTCAAACTAAAAAGAGACCGATAAGTAGAGTTGAAGATATTATTCAAAGCCAATACGCATATAAGCGGGATCGCCGATAGTGAGATCGAAGCGAAGGGTTGCGCAAGAGTTTTTTTTGTACTGCACTATAAAATCAATGCTCGGAGAAGAGTCGGCGATGGGAAACATGGACTAGAAAACTCGAGCATTAGAAGGAAGTAATAAATTAAGCCGTTTTTTGGGTAATGTCGCAGTAATAAAAGGGGGACAGCAAATTCTCCGAATTAACTACGAAGCGATACAGAAAATGCATGGAATTCGATAATTTTTGATCACGCACTTCTGACGGTCCAATCGGGTGCAAGCACAGAAAAATCGAGAACTACTTACGCAATTTCCATCTAAAGCAAAGTGTAAGACAAGGATAGATACATAGATTTTTAGGGTATATAAAGAAGACCCAGAACGGACACAGCCACACCTAGTTTTTCGTCTAAAGCTTTCGTAAGACGAAGCTCTGCCAGTCAACTCTTTGATTTTTATCCGAGGGCGAAGCTCTGCTACTCGGACTTTAAAGAAATACGCATTCAAAATCAAGAGAGATCTTGTATTCGGGAATCGAGATGCATCATTGGTATCTACAAGCCTTAGTCAAGGAACTACGACTTCGACATCTGGCAATCATCGGACTCCAAAAGCATACGCATCTAACGTCAGCGCCCGCTGGTCTAGCAGGACATCATCAAGCCATTTGACACCGCTATCTACGTTCGAGGCGGACCTTCGTTTCTCACCGTATATATATACACACTTATATATATCTATATATATTTGGGTACTTAAGGTATATTCTTTTCGGCTATCTATACGCTTGTAATATTCGTAAAGGCAAACCTTATATTCTATGTTCTCTCGATTATTAATTATTAATGTTTATACTAAAATAACATTGTGTATATTCCATTCTATAATTTGTTAACGTGTTCGCCGTACAATTGTTTATATAATCAAAATTAAAATTGTTATTTGACTTAAATAATTTTATGCAATTGTTAGTAAAATAGTGTAATTTTATGTGTGTCTTTGTCCATTAAAAAGCTAGAAGAATTTAGTTACACATGTTCATTTAAAAGAAAACATTATATTATTATGTTAACAAATTTAAATAAATAATGCATGATTAATACGAATAAAACTAGGGGGGCCGAGCCCCCCTGCGCGCTGCCGCGCGCCAACCTCTCGCGCCCTCGCGCGCATATATGGCACGACCGAATATAGCTCGCGCTTCGCGCTAGCACCGTTGGTGGTTTTTGTTCTTCTATAAAATAATAATAATAATAAAAATTAGAATTGTAATTATAGTATGCAGAAGTATTATTTTGCATATATATATATGTTCTAATAATAAATTTAAAATGTATTTATAGTTGTTAAATTTTAGATATTATTCTAATATTCTGAATATCAATGTATTGAAGAAAAAAGTGTTGTTCCTCAAATATCTCAAAAATTAAAAAAAAAAAATATTTGGTAAGAAAGAAGTAATAGGAAACATATTTCTGAAAGAAGAGTTAACGTGATTTAAAAAAAATACATACATACATAATTTTCATATGTTTATATAAAACCATATAGTTTTTTTTTACATTAATGTTTCTTCTAAATAATATTTGGTAAAACAATGTTAATGGCACATATATTTTGGACAGTAAAGGTAAGTAAATGTGATAAAATATTGTACAATTTAAATTTGTCTATATGAAACTATATAATTAATTTATTTATTCGTTATAGAGCAACATTCATGTATATTGTTTAAATTTGTTAATTTTTTATTTACTGGTATAACTGTTTATGTTGATTATGTTCCTGAAATTGAAATTTAATTTAAGAAAAATAGTTAATATTATTTAATATTAAAGATAGGCTTAAATTTATAAAAAATTCGTTATGTTCATTTAACGTTCAAGTCCAAATTTTTCAAGTTTAAAAACAAAGTTTTTTGTTTAATTATATTTAAAAATTTTAATTAAATTTTAATTTAAAATTTTAGAAACATTTGGACATATTGAAAACATGCTTTATAGGGTTTGACGTTTAGATTTCTTTTAAAATTTTATTGTTGTGTGTGGTAAATATTTTTTATTGTTTTATATTTTTTTATATCAAATTTTGTTATAAAAATATTATTTTTTTTTAATAAATAAATTTTTTTATTATATTTCTTTTTTTTCTATTCGATTTTTTGTATTAAAAAATAAATAAAAAAGAGAATTGTTATAAATAAATATTTTTGTAATAAAATAAAAGAAATTTGAAATTCAAATTTGGATATGGGACGCGGGTTACATAAAATGCGATATACATTGTACTTATGTGTATATGATGGCGCTGATGGTGCTATTTAAACGGACAATAAATATAGCGGATAGTTGGTTTATTTATTTTTAAAGTTAAGTGAGCATTACAAAATAGCGGAAGTTCTTGTCCAGTATTTGTCCAATACTGGTAGTGTTTGAAAATAATAGAATAATAACTATTTTTGGATGGTAAATAATTTTTATTTATTATCTAGTTAATTTATTTATTGTATAAGATTTATATTTTGTTTATTTTTGAAAACATTAAGTTGTCAATAACTAAGTAACATTTATTTTTTTACATTTTATTTATGTTTTAAATTGTCGAATACATTATAAGTAAATTTAAAGATAATTTATAAGATAATTATGAATTATATTATATTATTATTATTATATTCCAGGTATAACCGTATAGATACAATGTACATTGTATATACTAAATACTGTTGTTAAATATATGCGTCCCTGCCATTTGAATTTGTGGTTGAATTGACAAATCTTATCATGACAGACACACACGGTGAAAACTTGCACCGCACATAGCATTACTGCGCTCCTGTAATTATTCTTGTGCAGTATTTGTATAAACAAATATTTACAGAAGTAGTGCTGATACAAGTTCAAACAAAGGTTTCTTAGCTAGTAGTTACGGTAGTGCTCCGCAATCATTGTCAACACTCCAACATCCTAGTCCTTGGTTATTGAAAGTAAACGGTTTCACTCAACAAGTGCATCAAAAATATCATTCACATTGTTTAAAAGGTAAGATATTAAAAAATCTTGAATTTACTTTTTGTAACTAAATTATAAATTCTTGATGTGATGATGATTATTATAATATGTTTTCTTTTCTTAGCTAAAGAAATCATGTTGACATAAATCACGTTGTTGTATTCATTATTTATAAAATTTACATAAAGTCATCATTCACTTTAGAATTCATGGAATCTCTTTTTATTTCAGTGTAAATAATGTGTAAATAAGTTGGTATGGACAAAGAGGTGAACACACTCTTCCAATTTTGGTCATTTCTCTTAAAGAATTTCAATTGCACTATGTACAAAGAGTTTAGTACAATAGCTTATGGAGATGTATGTGAAGGATATGAAGGATATTGTTATGGGTTTAAGTCTCTGTTTTGAATTTTTTTATAATTACGGTTTAGAACAAAAATTCAGACCACAACTTTGTAAAGATTTTCAAGTGGAAACAGCGAAAAATTATAAAAGTGGTAAGCATTTATCTACATAAGATATATATTCAGGATTTTTAGATAGAAATTGTATTTTACGCTACAAATAAAATTTATATTTTGAAATTGTTCTATTGAATTATATTATTAAAAAAAATTAAATAAAAAAATATTGCTGTAAAGATTAAAATCATCTTTGTAAATAAAACATAGGTATATATATTTAAATTAATTTTATTTAGATCAAGTTTATGGACTGGAAAAATTCTGGGCGTTTTTTAAGTATTATAAGTACTTTTAGATCAACTTCTTGTTGACACTAAATTATAAGAATATCTCTATAAATTTAAAACTATCGAAGATTTTAGAGAAGTAGAGGTGAATTAAGTTATTAAAAAATTTTCTATAATTTATTGGAAATTATTGATTTTATTTCAAGATTGGATATTTTTTAAGTAAACTTTAAATGAAAGATTCGTGTTAATTTGCGAATTTTTAAATCTCGATTATCCAAATTATCATTAAATAAACATAATTGTATACTTTATAAATTTTAGCCTTAAATTAAATGAATTCTCGAGATCACTAGCTGCTAATCGCCGCAACAGAAGTGTATTGGAAAGCGCAAGCGGTGTTGAAGCTTCATCATCGGGAAATCGTGTACGCCGATTATCAGATGGATCGAACATAGTAACACTGCCGACTGCAAATAATTCTACAGCGTCTACATTGCAAGCTCAACCTCATCAAGCTCAAAAACAGAACGTAAACCTCTCCTAATATTGCAATAGAACGGGCTACATCGGCTCTGGCAGACTCTGTCACCCCAGAAGACATCATTGTCATCGAACCAACTTCGGACACTATGGGTAAATCTAAAGAAGTTGTCAAGACTACGAAAAAGTGAATAAGCTTACGAGTGGTAGGTCAACGATGATGGAACACTTTGAGAACACATGTAGATAAAATTTTCTGCATTACTAATTTTTAAAATTTGGTCATTATAATTGAACAGGGTGCTTCGATATCACTACAATTATTACTATCGTTGAGCTCGAACAGTGGTCCCGGTCTACAGCAATCGCAGCAGCTACTACCGCTATTACCAACGAGACCATTTGTGTCATTAAGTAATACTGTTTGTACTAGTTTGTATGTACTAGAACAACAACAGCCGTCATGATTTCAGTCAAAGTATTCGTTATCTAGCGATTCATTTCCTGAATAAAGAAATGCCTAGTTACAGAGGCATATACCAGAATTATTCTAACCACGAGGTAGTTTTCATTTTCGTTTGTTTTGTTTATAATATATCTGTAATTTTATAATAAAACAATGAGAGAATTTGATTTATAGATTAGGAGACAATGTGATAAAGATATATCGAAAATCAGTGTCATCAAATGTACTGAATAATATGAAGACACAAGAAGCAAACGGTTTTAACCAAAAATTCAAACTTCAGAGAAAAAAATAGATAGTTCGAACGGAAAATGTGTTATAAAATTGTAAAAGTGAACTGAAAATACTTCTATAGTTTGCTTTGAATCTACTTATTACAATTGAATTTACTTTTAATGTTTATTTAGTTTGGAATGTGTAATATATAATAAAATAATATTTTATTTTATTATTATTATTAATAATGTTTATAGCTGTATGAACCCTCCTCGGGTTATGGTAAGCTGAAAAATAAAAAAAAAATTAATAATGTTCATTTTTTTCTCTGGAGTTTGAATGTTTTATTAAAACTGTTTGCTGCCTGTGTTTTTATATTATTCAGTATATTTATGATGACATCGACTTTCGATATATCTTTATCACTCTGTCTTCTAGTCTATAAATCAAATTCAGTAATTTATATATTATTTGTATTTCATTATAAGTTTAAAAGAAACGTCTATATATTCCAGGGAAATCGATTCATCATTGAGACGACACAGTTTACCGAATCTCCTAACTGGTTTCATACCATAATTAGCAAGTAACCGTTCAACGTATCTCGCTCACTAACTTGCAGGTAATAATTCAGCGGCAATGGCTGACAAATTTCTTCTGATTCTCAATTTGATTATTACTTATGGCGTTTTACAATGGCTTTTTCTCAGGATCAATACCATTGAATACTGCTTGACTGACTTGTCTGTTTGTACCACCTGAATTTAGTGCCTACTACAAGAAATTACTTGTTACTTCATTATCGTCCTCTATTTTCCAAAATATACTTATGATGGTTCAATAACCCGCTGCATCAACATCCAAATAAACGAATTGGATTTCGCCTTCGTCATAATGTCATTAAGATATCGTAAGTCAACCAACGTTATTTATTTTTTACGTTTACATTTTAAAGGTTTGATATTATTTCATTGATATATATATATATATATATATATATATATATATATATATATATATATATACTAATTTATTGCAATTCCTTAAAAAACAAGTTTTTTTTTATTAAAAACATTTAATTTGTTGTTTTTTCTTTTTTTTTACAGCATTTAAGATAATAATAGTATTATCAATAATAAATATTAATACTGATTTTTTTAAATCGAAAATAGACTTATAAAAAAACTAATGGATAAAACATTATAATACAAAAGAAAATATCCAGATTATTGAGTATAGCACCAAGTTTTCGTCTAATTACAGCTGAAATATGGTTCTACCGACCTTGTTATAGCACAACAAAAATATGATTCCACCGATCTTACTGGAAATAGAACCAGCACCATCCGAAGGGTAGAGGAAACTACTCTTAAAATTTCAGCTAAATCAGTTGAAAATTTTTCAAGATATTTGTGGAACATCGAATTGTTTAATTTCAAATTGATGATATTAGCGACTGCGAGACTGTAGCGCCAAAAATAATGGAAAATCATGTACTACGTTACATAGGAAAAAGTTGCGTCTATGTAATTAAAACATTTTGTTAATAGAAAGTTATTTGATAGGAGTTCTACATTTCGAGTTATTGTGCGAAAAATGAACGAAAGTCGTTTTTAGAGAAATTTTAAATTTATTATAGCTTTAATATGGTTCCACCAATGTTGCTGGAAATAGAACCAGCATCTTCTTATATGTAGAGAAAACTACCCTCAAAATTTCAGCCAAACCAGGTAATAACTTTTTGAGATATTCGTGGAACAACACTTTTTTCGATGACAAAAATATAAGGCTCTCCCGTATAACGGTCGTGCCTAAAAATATATTATTTTATTATCCCACATTATATCCTACATCTCTACGCTCAAAATAACTTCGCTCGCTACTCCCGGAGACGTAAGGCTAGTCCTAGTCAAACAAGAGCGAAAGAAATGCGAATGGTTTATTAACCATTTGCCTTCTTATAACAATTTTATAATGGTTGGTACAAGTCTGGACGTGACACTGGAGATCAGGGTAAACGGCTCCCAAACATGAATTTAATATTGACCTAACTAGAGACTTAAATATAATAGGTAATAAACTAATAATAAGGCTTCTTCAATTGTATTGTTGTTGTAGTTCCATCCTAACCTCACTTTACCTCTCCTTCTCTTTACCTACAACTATGTTTAAACAACCCACTGCTTACCTCAGCTCTAATTTTTTTTCAGTATTACTTACTAGTATTGTTGCAGGTATTCGAAGGAGGAGTTCTACAACAGCGGAGAATCATGTTTTCCTTCGACAAGGCTGGATACGGCTTGACTCCTTTCTACGCACCTGTCATATGCTACCTACACTAAATTCAACTTATACATTATATGACTAGCTTCACCAGAACATAATGAACAGGATTCAACAGAGGACCTCCACAGACTATACAACGATTCATCTCAGACTAAGGAATGAATAGCTTATTTGCGGAACACTGCTACAGGGACAGTGATTTTGTGCGTGTGCGAATGTGTCACTGGAGTTCGTACTCCTTCCTCACGGTATGGAGTAGCTGGAATCCGAGTGAGGTATTAGATAATTCCTCTAAGCCACGGGGCTTTGGAATACTTAATATAATATATTAAAATACACTAATTAAGTGACATGCAGGTATAACTGCTATGTCACAACCGATAAAATACAAATAATAACAAGTTCTCTGATATTTATTGTGTTTTTTGTATTTTATTTAACGTTGTTCTATTTGTGCTTAAACAGCGAAAAATACATTTCCCCAGTGGTGTTCGCATCAATCGGCCGAGGCCGGGTATCGAACCTGGGACCTCCAGATTACGAGTTCGGCACACTAACCGACCGAGCTATCGGAAGCCTGGTATAACACAATTATTACTTGACTCTTTGTTGATTAAATGTTATGTGTTAAATTAAAATAAACTATTACTATTATTGTAAACAAATTTGCTATTCAAGAAATTTATTATTAAACTACAAATTAATAATTAAAAATTTTGAGGCCTGCGATGGCTCGGTCGGTAGGGCGTCGGGTTCGTAATCTGGAGGTCCCGGGTTCGATTCCCGGCCCCGGCCGATTGATACAAGTACCAGTGGGCAATGTATTTTCAACAAGTGCTTTCTTCAGAAAGACACCGTATGACCTCCGTCGCTGATTAGCACCGGTTTGGAAGCATAAAAAGAGCGACGTTAAAATAATAAAAAAAAAAAAAAATTAAAAATTAAAAAAATAATTAAAAAATATTTTAATTTTAATTATTTACTTGCGTATCTAGAAATTACATTATAAAGTTTTAATGATATACAAAAGGCGTGACAACGCATGACGCAAGTATAAAAGCGCGTAAGCTGTATACATAGCTCCTCGATTTTGAAAAAGTATTCGAAAAAGTATTCAATTGAATACTTTTCAAAAACTGAGTAGCAATTTTTAACATCAATTGTACGTCAAGTTTGACTATTACAGATAAAGTTCTAATTCTAGTTTTAGTTTTTCCTTTCTATCAGAGGTTTTTCGTTACAGACGAATAATGTCCAGTATAGAACTGGTATATACCGCGTTGGTGTGTACAATATATTTTGATACATATCTTTAATTAAAAAAATGATTCCTCATTATTATACAATTAGGTAACAACTAACTTTAAATTCAATATTATAAGACAAACTTTCTATCCAGAAAAAAAAATTTTGCAATTTTCCGAAGACAAGATGACACACTTATCTGCATAAATTTTTAATAGTCATGCAGCCAATGGCTATTGCACTTGATTGTCTCCTAGAAAAAAGTATACATATTATGTGCAACTAATTCCGACGTTGTATCGACTAGAAGCAGAGTTAAAAAGTATTTTTAAAATTTCTTTTCAATTTAATGTTTTTTTAGAAACAAAACAATAATTTTTTGAAAAAATCCTGAACGCCATGACTTAGGAATGTTTTAACAGTATGCTCAAATTTTTTCAGATTATTAAATCATATAATTTAATTCCGATATTCTTGCGTTGAAAATTCATACCTCTTTAGACCAATATTTACCGACCAAAAATTGTTTATTCAATTATTATTAACAAATTAATTTTTTTTAAAAAACCAAAACGCCATGCCTTCTCTTTTATTTTAACTACCCTTATGAGAATTTTTTCAGATTTTCAATTCAATATTTCCAACATAATCCTTATATTGAAAGGTGTAGATCCCTGTAACTTGGGTCCGACATCCCGTTAATATATTTATATTTTATTGTCGAAAATTTAATGCAAAAGTTGTGTGAGGTTTAGCGAGATATTAAGTTTTAATTCTTTAGTGTTGAATCAAGCTGCATTTGCTACTTGTTTTAGTGCAGAATTTAAAATCAGGTGGTTACCTAATTATAATAAAAAGGAATTAATTTCTTTTAATTAGACATATGTGAAAATGATTTGTACACACATTTCGATGACGATCAATTTAATGATTATACCAGTTCTGCTGAACATTGTTCTTTTGCATCGAAAAACCTCTGATATGTTAAAAATAGAATTATTAAAAATTATTAAAAATAGAATTAAAACCTTTCTGCAAAAGTTAGACATGCACCGACTACTATACTTATTTTTTTAAATTAAATATCCGCATGTAAAAACTGTATTTTTCAAATACAAGATAAATTTATGTTTCTCATAAGTATGCAAAAAGCTATTTTCAATAGGAGGCTTTATTTTGTTGTCAAATAGATGTAGAAATACTAATGAGATATTTACGATGGTTATTAAACTAAAATGTAATAAAAACTATCAGTAAAAATACTTAATAATTGTAAAAATTATTTAATTATAATTCTATAAAACTTAGATAATTAATTTATTTATTAAAATTATAAATATAAATTAAATTTAAAAAACCGTAAGTTCATGAGCTGAAAAATCGGAAGAAGACTGGAGAAGACGGGGTTGGTTGTTCTACTGAATTGGCGACTAAAATTGTTTATTTACCTTAATTTATTTGCGTTATGTACCTTAATGTTATTAGATTAAGTTAATATCGACTTTATTGAAAATGAAGTTATTATATTATAAATACAAATTTACTAATTTTACTTACTTCTATAAGAGAGATTCCACAGAACTTTTGACTTTCTTGTTACTTTCACTTTTCAATGCTATTTGATGATTTTCATCATATTAAAAAAATCATTCCTTGTAGAAAAAAGTCACAAAGTATAGTAACCGTTATTTATTATATTAATAATAAATAATATATTACTTAAAAAAATTATAATTTATCGTATTTTAATTAATTCTTTGTGTTACTCACTCTACTTTTTTGCTTTATTAGGTTTATATAAAAAAAAACTTTTATTAAAAATGGTTTGGATAATTTTTTATATAATTTTCACATATCACAGAATATAATGTAAAAGTTTTAGAGGTGTGCTTCAACCTACTTAGATTAATTTATTTTATGAATATCCGTAACCATTATTTAAAAAAAACTAATTTATTTTACTTTTAGCTTTTAAAAAAAAAATAAATTATTCTCATAAATTTTCTTCATGGAAAATGACACTTATTGAGCAGACAAATAAAATCGCGTTTGGTTTGTAAGTGTGCTACTTACAGAAAAAAAATTGTACCCTCGCAAAGTTGGGTACACGTATGCGCCCCCCATTGAAAAAAATCGTACTTTTCGTCAGCACATCGATAGTAGGTTATCAATGGTTATAAAAGTAATTGCTCTTTTTTATTAACCTTTTAAAAAACATGTTTTAAAATACTTTACATAAAATTCTTCTTTGTTTGCCTGAAACGAACTTACGAAAAATGTAACAAAATGAAATTCTTACTTTCCGAGAAAATAAGGTATTTAATCATCTTATAGTAAATATTTGTAATTGTAATACTTAAACACAAATACACACACGTTAATGGAATTTAAATTAAAGGTAGGAATTATAATTCAAAAAATCTTTGTATTAGTTACAATGTTTGTATATATTATATATTTTGTTACATTTCTTTTGTTTGAAAAATTATTAATTGCTTAAAATAAAATTTTATTATAATGATATTTTTGTGTTACAAAATTTTTCTTTCCAACACATATTATGCTACATATTTTATCAAATTTTTTAACATTTTACCTTAAATTTGAAAGAAAATTGTAAAATTTTATTTTTTTATGAAAAGTAGTATGTTTTACGTTAAAATAATTGTTTTTGATTTTTTACAAAAAATTTTTTTAAAAAAATGAGGGGCCCCATGTTTTTTATGCTACTACTGTTATTTAGAAATGGTTCGATAAGTTTCAAAGATGTGCCTTTAAAATAAATTTTCAATTTTTTTTTTGACCTTAAAGTCAAAAGTTCTGTGGAATCTCTCATAAATATAAAAAGTTATATTAGATTTCTTCACCAAGACATCGTATGACCTCCGTCACTGATTAGCACCGATTTGGGTGCATAAAAAGAGCGACGTTAAAAAAAATAACGTACAGATCGTATTTTTTGGGCAAGTGTTGGCAACGTAATAGGATTGTGTGATTTTCTAAAATATGTCCAATATGTTTGACACCTATTTCCAACATGTTGGAAAAATGTTGTCTAAAAGTACTATTTTCACGCGGGTAATCTTCCTGAACATCAACTGGTTGTTCTGAGCATCAGCTAATTGTGCGGAGCAGCAGACTCGCGTTCTTCAGCTCTAGTCTTGACAACTTCTAATTTCTTTTCGTAGGCTCAGCTTCCTCATAGTCGGTTTTGAGTTGTGCTGGTCTTTGATTTTCTGTTTTCAGTTTTTTATCTTTAGAAAGGTATTCCAAACGAATTTTTTTACCTTCGTTTGCTAATTCAGCAACTCATTGTGCTTCAAGCCAGGTTTCTAGAGCTCTTTTTATTAAGCGACGTTTCGTTGGCTTGGTACACCAACCTTATCAGGCTTTAAAAATAAGTCACGGTTAATAACATAATCAGAATTTTAAATGTCTAGATATGTTCTCATATCTGAGAAAGAATTTTTACTTATGATTTTTGTAGGTTGTGGTATGATATAAAAAAATTCATAATTCATTTTACAACCTCATCTATTTTTGGCAATATGCAGGGAACATTGGCTGAAGGTCTACAATAAGTTGCCGAAAATCAAATTTTAATAAAATAGATTTTAAGGCATAACTAATGAATAGTAACTGTTTTATTTTAATAGACTAATATTTTTCCTCGTACTTTCTATATTTACTTTTTTTTCAATTTTTTATTTGGTATAATGTTTGTATCTAATTGTATTTATTTCATTCTTTCTATTATTATTACCTTCAGAAAGCTCTTTCTCTTCGACTAATTTATTCGTCAATGAATTATCATTAATATATAATTTTTTTATTTCAGTTTGATTCTGATTTAGATTTTTCTTCAACTTTTTCTATTCAACTGAAACATCTGGCGCATTTCCTGTTATCTCGTACACCAATTCTGTAGTTGTAACTTTTTTACAGAACCTTGTCCGATTGCGATAAGGTATTCTGAAGTCCTCCGAGGTTTGTTGGATAGATCTCCTATCGTATTTTATAGCCTGCGCAGCTTGTATAATAGTGTTCGTAGTTAAAGCTGCTCTATTGGTTTTTTTATGTAGTTTCTGACGGTTTTTATCTTGTCTATTTAAACAATGTATAAATTGAATATTTTATCTTTTTTAAATATTATCCATTTAGCCAATTCACCCAAGTAAATATGTGTGAATATTGCCTCAAGGATCCTTTGTAATTTTAATAACTTAATTGAACAATTGTTAAGAAGAAACATCTACTTGCGAATTACACATCAAAGTACTTTAAATAACGTTAACTGAATCAACATTATTTTTATCTTTTTTTGAATTATTGAATATTTCGAAATATTTACATTTTTACTTACAAGCAGCACAAAATTTCAAATTTCGTTTCACCGTGAAGAGTCTAGCGTTTTGATTGAATATTAAATTGAACCTTCCTCATCATCCTGTACTGTAGAAATGACATCATCTATTGCCCTACCTTACCATTTCAGAGCTCTCTTGACTTCTCTGGTCATATACTTACTTTTATTATTTCTTTAAAATGAAATAGGACATTTGTAGAAATAATAGTTTAAATTAGTAGCTGGTAGGTCAAAATCTTGGCACATCAAATTGTAATTATAATATGGTGTTACTGTATTATACAAGTTTGTACAACTTCATTTTATTAACATTGAATTTTTAAGTAGAATATATATTACCCCTAGTTAGCCAATTATATAATTAGATATACATTATAATTAAATAGTTTGGAATTAATATATTTTGATTACCTCTAGAAAAAAAACTCGAGTCTCAAATTCTATAAGGTACACGAGAAAGTGAATCAAAAGAAATCGCATCCCCTTTTTCTACCAATTAGGTAAACGAAACTTCGATATAACGTCCATGCAAAAACCCTCTTATGCGCAACGAGGTTGAAAAAAATAAAGAGGAGGAAGATACGGGAAACGCGATATAATATACCGAGATTGCCATATCGAGGCCCGTATACCTTGTTACTAATAATCACGGCCTTGCAGCGCCTTCAGAGATAGAAATGCGGAAGAAATAAGAGATGCACGAACGATAGGGACGTAGAAACGCGAGTGTAACGAGCCGCCTTCTCCTCCCTTTATATCCGCAGCGATCTTGGACGATAACGATAACCTCGCGAACGGTACACATCGACTCATTTGCCCTCCTCGTCTATCGCACGCTACGCGAATAATGTCCTGAAAGATATGGGGCTCTGCGATAACTTTTCCTCCCTCTCTCACTCTATCGCTGGATTTTCGACGGAGGGGTGTCTCCTAATGCCCCGTTTCCGATTTCTATGGTTACTGTTATTACTATTGCCCGTTACGGTCATTTGTGTGTGGCGCCGCCGGGTCGTCTCTTCCAAGAATCGAGAAAGAACTTTTTTTTCGAGCTTACATATTTGTAACTTGTATCTTACATTTTCATTGCTCATTCGTTGTTTAATATACTACATTTGCGCTCTTCATTTAAAATGATACTTTTACATCTGTACATTACATTTTACATTTTCAATGTATTTTCTATACTAAAATGGCAAATTTTTTTAAAGTTTTCTTGTATATTCTCTCTACGTATTTGTGATTTCATAATTATAACACTTTTCTAAGCATTTTTCCTGGTCAATATTTACTACAAACTCCCTTATGTTGCCTTTAATTCCTACTGAACTTCCAACTTTTGATCAAATATTTCACCAGATTTTGTGACGAAGAATAATTTTCTAAGACTTTAAAATCTATCACTAATTTCTCTAAAAATACTGTTTTTCAATGTTAAGCGCATGAATATTCAAAAAAGAACAGAAAATATACCGGTAATATAATGAACAGCTGGTAAACGAATGTACAGATACATGAATAGGTGAATATATGAATGAAAAGATGAATCGGTCGGTGGAAAATAGATGGATGGATCAATGGATATAACTCTACGCGACCTTTTATGTAGATTCCCGTTACTTCAAAATTACAACATTTTTTAAATCGAGTACTACCATTTATACTTACACGTAATTGCTTAACGAATTATTTCACGTGTATAAATTTCACGATAGTTACACTGAGAAAAAATAGATTTTTTATTCCGATAGAATTATGATTAATTTATTGTATGGAAAAAAATTCATTTTTATATACAATACAAAAAATGTTTTTTCTCAGTAAAGGATTCATTTTGTTTGAAGAAAGTATAATTTATTGATTTTTACATAAAATTTTTTTTTTTCAAAATTAAGTATACATATTACAAATATATAGAAATCAAAACAAATTCATACATAATTGTTTTAAAAAATATAGTGATTTATTGATTTATGGGAGCCAGACACTGTTTCACCTGAAATATTCATTAAAATTAATACTTGCAATTAAAATTTTAATTTATTGTAATACAGAATATCTTAATGAACATAAATTCAGATATTATTTTTGTGAACATTTTGTAATTTCAGTTAGGACAACATGGAACAATTAGAATCCTTGGTTCAGCGAATGACCTAAAAATCAGTATTCGTACTCACTTACCGTGAGGTTTATTTTAGTTTTCATACGATTAGGCTGAAATTTAGAGGAAAGGTTCTCTAAAGTAATTGTTAGAAATTAAGTGGACTAGTTGTAAAAACGTGAATTTAATGTTATTTACAAAAAAAATTTGTGATATAATTTTTTTTTTAATTTTTTGTTAAAATATTGTTTTAAAGTAAATTACGAAGTTGTGTTATGATTTCTATTCCACTTACTGACTAATTTTTAGTGCTTCGCTGAACCAAGGATTCTGATGGTTCCATGTTGTCCTAATTGAAATTTCAAAATGTTCACAAAAATAATATTTGAATTTATGTTCGTTAACATATTCTGTATTACAGTAAATTAATCTTTTATTTGAAATATTTAATTTTAATGAAATTTACAGGTGAAGCAGTGTCTTGCCCCCTTAATTAAGTATGCAAAGTCGACTGAATACTTTATTGAAACACTACATATTTAATTGGTTCAAATAATTATTTTATGCATGTAAGATTTTGATTGAAATTTTATAATAATTTAACAATTATTATACAAATATTATGAAATAATATTATATGAAATTAATGTACTTATTTTTTTGAAAACAATTTTTTATGAAACTATATATTAAATTATTTATTTTGAAAACAATGTTCATTTTAAGCTACAATGTAAATTCTATTTATTACTTGCTTAATTTAAAGAAATAGTTTTCATTTCAAATACTGATTTAATTTGTTACAGCTATTTGTGTAAAAGAATTGATATACTTAAGTATAGAATAAATAAATGTTAAAATACTTATAATACTTTTAGTAAAATACAAAACTTAGTTATAAATGTATCTATACGGTTTAACAAATGAGAAAAACATAGTTTTAAACATTGCCCATAGACGGATCGGTGAGTAGAAGCACAGGTGCGGTCACAAATAAGGCGTAAAGGTTTCCAGCTCGTAGATAACGAGCCTCTAGTCTCTTCGAAGCAAAGGTGGGTGTTAAGTAAAAGCCATCAAGCTGATGGGAAGCAGGAAGGAGACGTGGTTTCCGTCGGTATCATGAACCGCAAGCTTTCGACATTCGTGTTCCTCGTACGTTCGTACTCGAGCGAACGTTCGATATTAAAACGTCTCGTGAGGCGTGACCCTTTCACTTGATATCCACGTATCAATACCCATAACTCCGAGGACCAAAATCGTATTTTCGGTTTACAAAATATTTAGATTTCCAAAAATCTTTCGAGTTCCAGGTTTCCTTTGCTGCGTATGTTATAAATAAAGGACACTTTCGAATTTCAACACGAATAATTGTAGATACTTATATATCTATTAGTGTTTTAACAAATTTATAGAGATTTATTAAAAATAGAATTCTAAATAAAATTACGCTGTTTCACTTTTTACGGGTTAAACCAGTATATTCGTTACTCATTTTGTTTAAGGAATATTTAGATTTCAATGTTGATGTATAGATATTAATTGAACAAGTGCGAGCTTTAATAATAGATTTTTTAATTTTAATTGTTGTAAAGATTTCAAATTTACACACAACTTTAAGTACAGAAACAAGCTTAAAATGTTGTATTATTATAAAAAATATGTCCAAAAAAATTAATTATCGGAAAAGCAAATGAATAAATATAATGAGACTCGAATTCTGTCATGCATTTCTATATATATTTAAATATCAGAAAAGTATAAAAATATTCATAATTAGTATTTTCTTATAGCCGTACAAATACTTACCATAAATCCAATATTTTTTCATTGAATAATTAACTATATAGAACATCAAAAGATAAATTATATTAACTTTATATAATTAAAATTATTTTCCTGCATTTATACAATATTCATATTAGCACATATAATGCAGATGCATTATTGAAAAGTGAAATAATTATGAAATTAATAAGCATGCTGAATTACGTTAACTGCAAATATTTAAAATTCACATTTATTAAAACGTTACGATCAAAAATATTTACTGTCGTCCTTATTCATTTACAATAATTTAAATAAGTATTATATATTAAATTAAAGTAATTTATATATGATATTTTCGTTCAAGTATTTACCTAAAAAAAGATATAAATTGTCTCCGGGTAATACTAAAAAAGAACAAATTACGATCCGTACATAACAATATTTTTAATAATCTTTTTACTATCCGATAAATTAATGCTATTCTTTCTACTTGTTGATTGACCAATAATTGCTATATGGTTCCGTCCAGTACGATTCGCCGTTTCGTTATCGCAATACTTCTCGTGGCAATAAAGCTTCATAAACGAAATTAACCGGAGCCCCGACGAGACTTCATAAAGCCTCGAAAAGAAAAAAAAAAGCTCGGGCTATTCTGAGAGTATATATATATATATATATATATATATACGTACACGCTCGGAGGTTCTCCCTCGCAAAGTGGGACTTGATTTAAAGGTCACCCTCGCGAATTCGTTTTATCCTGCCGTCATTTATAAATGGCAATATAAATGGCGACATTCCAGAAGCGCCGTACGTTATAAACCATCTGCTCTTGCGGGGATGCCCAATTTTGCCTCACTCTCGTATACCTACATATTGTGTACGTATACTGTAGGCTGAATATATATATATACCTATACAATATAAGTACGCCATGTCCCAACGGAACGAAACGAAAAATAAATCAGATTACAGGCTGCATTATACGCGTGAAAATTTTTATAAATAGTAAATACAACGAATGCACATTAAATTTTGGTCAATGCGTCCATTTGTCTTATACGCGCAAAGAGACGTATTAAGAAAGCATTGTTCACATAAGCTAAATGAAAAACTGATCTATCTAAAATTTATTTTATTTAATATATTGTTCTATTTATATAGATTATCTATAATAGAGAGTAGAAAATCGCAATGTAGAAATTTTATGAAAAAGCAGCGTGCAAGAAGAGTATTGCGTTATGCATACAAAATTTATAAGTTTATATCAAATGTCTATAGGCAGATATGTCTGTGCGCGAATTTCTCAAAATTCATAATTCACCTTAACAGTGGAAAAATGGTAGAAATCGTTGAACGAAAATCTCGATTAAAATGAATAAGCCATATTCTTTTGATACTGGACATTAAATTTTGGTGCAATTCTTCCCCTCGTTTCTTTGGGTTCTGCGTCGATGGATTATTTGCTCGGCGCAGACTTTCATCGGAAACCGATAAATGGGTTAATGTCCGAGTATGCGTGGGTCTATCTCACACGAAAATCCAACTGCTTCGAGTTGAATTTAATGTGTTAGGGGTCGAGCGAGCTCGTAGCTGAGGTTTATATACCGAATATTTTAAGTGTCGACAAAGATTGTCAAGGGTTCGGTTTTTTTTCTCTTTTGCGACCAATCGTTTGAAATACGGAGATTTCTTGAAGTTAATTTTTTTTCAAACTTTCCGGTATAATTTAATTATCAAGGATCGTTGATTTAACAATACATTAAAAATAGTGTATGTCTTTAATGATAAAGTATTTTATAACTTTTATTTGGACTTTTAAAACTCTTATGGATTATAGTTTAATAATTTAAGTTATAATTTGCTCTAGTCGCTCTCACATTCAGATTGTTATGCAATTATATAGCAATTCTTCGATTTTTTATTTCAGTATAGCGTATATAACAAAAACATCAATTATCTTGACTCTCATTAATTTTCAGGAGAAATGTATGAATCCGTTGAAAAAGTACACGAAAAAAAGACAAGAAAGATATGTATATATCATAATTTTAAGTTTTTTATAGTCAGAAATCATATTTCAACATTGAATTCATATTTCATATTCTAGTCGAAATGGTTTCAACGCATCAATTTAGATTTATGTATTTTATTGATTTATATATTTAATTTTTACGACTGTATTAACTTATTAAATAATATATTTCGTGTATTATAAAATATAAATACCATGTTTACAATAATTTAATGTAATATCATTTAAAAATATTTTTAAAATCGTGTTACTCATTATATTTTATTAATTTTTTAAAATCAGTATGTAAAAAATTGTTCTACCATTTTATTGCAGGAAAATATATTCCAGATGCAAAAAATTATATGTCCTTTGAAATGTATAAGTACTAAACCACCAAAAAAGGAAATTTGAACTATAGGTTTGAAAAAATATTTTAAAATTATTATTTTTCTCGTAAAATTATTATTATTATAATCCATTCGTATTTCCAGTTAACATTTTTAAAAATAATATTCTACTTAAAACTCGAAAATGCAAGAAAAAAAGAAAATTATCCCGCTAGACGATCCCACATTCATACTCATTCAACTTAGCATATTTCTCTAATTTAAAAGAAAGTGCCCCTCGCTCCCGTAAAAAAGGAAAATTCGCATAGAGCTTTCGCTGTCCACCACCGAGGACGAGGCAGCGGAAGAGGAGAAGTAAAAGGGACAAAAAAAGCAATATCTAGATTCTTGCATTCACGTGGTAAAGCCTAGACTTTATAACCGCATCGTGCGACGCGCAGGCAACTCAACCTCGTCCTTTTATTTCAGGCACAAGTACACGAACATCGTGTATTGTATGGATGAGTCTTCCAAAGTTTTTGGCGCACTAAGGACTAAGCATATTCCATGCAAATAAATTAATAATAAGCAGAAACCACAAATACATGATCATGACACAGTAATACGTAAACAAAGTTTTACGAAATGATTAGTTAATTAAAATATACAGTATGTTACTCTTCAGTTTATAATTTTAAAAGTAATTTTTAATTATTGTCATCGAATAACTTTTTATTCTCATTCGTACGAAGAGACTATTTCAGGAATACTTATTAACAATATTATAAAATATTCTACATTGTTTGTTACGTGTAATAAATATTTTTTTATGTGTATAAGACGAGGCAGTAAGTTATATTTGAGTGAGTATAATTTAGTTAATTAAATATTAATTTCGTGTTTATTTACTAGAAGTAAAAACTAAAAAGATTAAAAATCATTATCTTGTTATTCGTTTGTTCCTGCGTGCAATGGTTTCGGATGGACTATTGTACGTCGGTTGAACTTATCGTCTCAGACGATACGTAGTTTATGGAGCATTTCACGTCAAATGTGTCACCGTGTACCCCATAAATTTGACTTCGCTATCGGAATATTCTGAAAATTACTGATTTTTATCTGAGTACGAAACGAGGCTGTTACACGGGTATTATAATTGACTCGGAATGGGTAAGCTTCCTCAGTAACTTTATTATCTACGGATCTTGTACCGGTAAAACATTTTTTAATTACCTTGCAAGACTTTCCTAATATATTTTTAATTGATTCAATAAAAAATTTATTTGAAAAATTGCGCGTCTGTAAAAATTAATTGTATTGTTACGTAAATTCAGGTATGTTCAGTTTCTTCCGGCGAAAATAACTCTGTTTCATTACCTTTGTTTTACTTTTAGTAAGTAAATAATCGATCTTTCAGTTTTAAATTAAGTCAGATGCATATGTAAAATATTATCTTCGAAAGTTAGAAAAAATGCATGACGTAATGTAGATTTGTATTGGGTTTTTTCTTCTTTTGATTAGTTTAAAAAAAATTTCGTTTACAGAAATTATATGAATTCATTTGTAATATTCTACATATAAACGCGCCTGACTATATCCGACATTCTCCACTTGTTCAACCGTTACAAGTACGTATCGATGGACGTTACAATTCACCGCAACTTTTTTCCCCACTATATCATTATTTTTTGTATTAGTAAATTGAAATTTTAATACTTCTCGTTTGATTGATATCTCGTGAAATGTCTCACATTTCACTTGTATTAAGAATGTCACGCGCAAATACTAGAATAAAATGTCGTTTCGTAAAAGTATCATACACGATGTCAATCAATCACCTTGTTATCTGTAGAAGAAATCGATGTTCGAGCACTGTTCGAGAATATTTGTGTATACACAAAGCTATAGTCAACCGTCTAATGACAAAAAGAATCCATTCCAATTACGAGTTTTTAGCGAAGGCTTGCGAAGAGATAATACGAAGTATACACAGATATATACTTTTAGAATAACGTTACGTAGTTTGTTTCGAAACACCCTGGAGGCATTCCAAGGCCTATGCAACAGAATTTTCCATTCCACTGTGTGTGTATACCCTAAAAAGTTATTGTACAGTATCTTTCTCAAGGGAAGTCACAAATTTAGTTAGAAACTAGTTTCGTATTTTTTTTTTTACTTTTTCATTCATAAATGTTTAAAGTTTCGGCAATGTGGAACATATTGTAAAAAAATCGTAAGGCAGTTGATTGCATAAATTTTTAACCCGCAAATTCGGGAATTATATATAGTTTCCTTTGCATGCTATTGAAATTATATAAGTTCAAATTGTATTAAAAGTGGCAAGAAGTAACTGTTTTACAAAGTTTTTAATATACGATATTACAACTTTTATAAAAAAGTCGTAAAATATAATTTTGAAAATAAAGGTGTGCGAACGATCGAGTCGTGAATAAATAAATTGTAAAACAAGGTCTAAGCGAATGTTTCAATATTTAAAAAAAAATTCATTCTTTGTGTCAATATGTACAATCAATGTATTCAATTCCACATTCCAGCGTGCATATCCATATTCAAACGAAAATAAACAATGGTTCAAACGAAAAATTTGTTGAATGAAAAAATATTGAAATGGTAATATTTAGTTTAAATAGAATTACAAAAAATTGTTCGTTTGTAAAGTATGAGAGAAAAAGAAGAATAAAGGTTTTCCTCGGGTGTTTCGGAAATTTCACTCGGTCCGTATGAAAAATCACGCACGCGACGAACTGCCCGTGATTCTTTGGGAAAGTTTCAAATAAAAATGCGAATGTATACTTTATGTTAGTCTGTGGATTTACTCGTTCCTTTTTATACAGGGTGAAACGCATAATTTAAAACCGGTTGTCATATTTTTTTTATATATATAAAATACACACCTTTCGCGCAATTTTGTAGAGAAAAGTGACTTAATAAAGTGACTCACAAAGTTGAATTAATATAGCTTGTTATTAAAAAGTAGTTTAAGAGAATTTAATCTATTCAAGAGAACCAACTCGTAACGTGAAAAATTTAAGAGAATCATCGTCCTCCAGTTAATGTTATTTATAATTTATAATAGTAAGATATGATTTTCTAGTCCAATAACTTGACGTATTGCCTCAGGGTTTTGTATAACAAGAAGCATTAGACAGAGGAAAAACTTGAGCAAAAATCTTTTTAAGAATTAAGTAGAAATTGCCTAAATAGTTTAGTCAATTTTATCGGAGTAACTCATCTAGTAAAATTTGTCAAATTAGAAGGGCGAATTAGAAGTTAATTTGTAGTTTTTACTTAAATACGCTAGCTATTTAAAATAATAAATATTGTAGAAAAACAGAAATAGTATAATTAGTAAGAGTGTACTCCTCTAGTATTTATCTACAGCATGTAGACATTGAATTTGTCCGAATAATTTATAATAATTTAGTCTTTTGGTTCAATCCCATGGTCACGGCCATCTTATTGAAACATTTCAGAAACGTTTGGACACAATCAATAGCCATATAGGATGTACGTGTGTATATGTATATATTCGCACACATGAGTAGCACATGTGGGACGCTTCTCATGCGAATGTGTTTAATTATAATGTATATTAGAGTATTATATTATTACAACTGATGATACTGTTTGTAAAATATCCAGAGAGTGGGTAATGTAATTCTCGAGCGACAAATTTAAAGCAATATATATATACACTATTGTAAACATTATAAGTTAGCTACTTGACACTAGAGTTAGGTCGAGAAAATGTGATAAAATTTTTTTTGTTCTTCTTTATGATCTAAAGCTTTTGTGTCACATTTGTAGTTAGAATATAAACTTTTCTGGAAAATTACTAAAAGACAGAATTATTTTAACTAAAATTATGCAGAAAATGTGTGAAAATTAGTGTTGGTTGCCAAATGCTTCTTGCGTCATATCAAAGTTTGGATTTATTTGAAATTTTCTTTCAAGTAATTGCTATCTTAACTTTACATTGGCTTTTTTTTATTTAAACATTTTTCTGTTTATAAAAGAGATATATTCTTACGATTGAATAACAATTAAATAACCGTAACAAAACTAATATTTATTTAAACTGAACAAACAACAATAATAATATTACAATCAATAAAGTTTGTTAACCAATAATCACGTCTTCGCCGTATTGCGGTCGATAACCAAGTCTTTGACATTTTTTGCTTGGCGCATTGATTCCTTTTTTATCGATCGGTAACTAATCATAACAATATTAAAAATAAATTTTTTATGCAAAAATAACAATATTTTTAACAATTTTAATTTTTTAATAAATATTTTTTTTAGTTAAAAAAAATAGAAAAAAAGCTAATAAGTTGTAAACAATTACTTAAAAAATACTCACAAAATATTTCAAATAAATAAAGCTAGCTTATAACCACACTCTTCCTTTTTTCTTTTACGATATAATAAATTTTACCTGTATATAAAAACATTTATAAATAAACAAATTTTTGTTTTAAGTATAATGATGACTTAATACTTAGAACAACAATTTTTTGACAAAAATTTGTTTATTTATAAATATGTTTTAAAAATTTATTTTATCGTAAAAGAAAAAAAGTAATTAAACACAAAAATAGATTACTTTTAAGTTGAATCGTCCCTAAACTGTCACTCGGTATAACTTAAAATGTTTCATATGCATGCGCACTAGACGAGGCAATCACATAATCTTTATTTTGAATTTACACATTCGCTCATAACGTTTCATAGAAGTAATTCAAAAAGTAATATGACGCAAGGAACGTTTGATTAAAATAATTCTGTCTTGTAGTTTTTTCTAAAGCGATTAATCAATACTTACTTGAGTACTGTGGAGTGATATTCGAGTGATAATACATGGGTAAATTTTACTAGTCTCAAGTCATTTTGACTGGAGTTTTTTGTAGAACGAAAACTATGTTTGATTGTTAGAAGAATATATAGAAAACAAGAAAGTTAACGTGCGTTGGAAAAATTTAGTTTTTAATCCAAGACTGTAGTGTACACATATTGTCATTATTTATAAAAATTATACTGTAACAAAAGAATTGAAGAAAGATAAATGGTATTGATAAACAACTTCTAATTTCTGTGCAGACATAATTATTTTAAATATAGATCGGATTTGCTGATCAATTGAATAGTGACCGACTACCGACTACAATTATTGTTCACTCCTGTTACGAGAGTAATTTAATGACATGCTGCAATTAAATGAAAGTCGCGAAGGTGAAATAAAAGGAAAAGCTCAAATTATCACCCGCATTCGCAGCGAGTCATAATCCCAATTACCCAGGGTGCTCACTCCTCCCAGACTCGAAGACGCGGCGTTATTAGCGCATTAGTGCGTCGCAGTGAGCGTCGGTCGATTGGTACCTCGACCAAAACTCTGATCCCTAGTCGCCTCTTTCTCCCTCTCTCTGACGGTTTAATCGAATCGGCTGCAATTGACGAGCGTGCGCCACTTCGTTAACGAACTTACGGGGCAGCGTACGCTGATTAACCGTTCAGAGGTCCCGACTACCCGTTCGGCAACCCCCTGTAACTAACCGCTCACTGTGCGAACGTTCATTATGGCTCCGAGGAATAAGACACGCTGGTCACTGCGCGCGAACGATCGTCTAACTTCAGGGAGGTCGGTGTTGCGACGGTAATCGCTCCTCCTGCACGTGCAATTCAGCATTTCGGACGGAATTCAGGATGCTCGCATGCGTAGTTTACTCATTTTACGCGTAGCAATGCTTTGACGAGCTTTCGATGCGAAACGTGATTATATTTACGTATGCACACATATATTTTCTTACAAAATGCGTAACTATTAAATAATTTAATATCGACGATTAAATGTCAGCTTATTTAAGTACATCCAAAATAAAAAATGATGTTGTTTAAAAAGCAAATTTACATGGAAACTTAGGTAACCATTTTGGTAAACTTTCGGTTTCCTCTCGGTAGCTTGGCACGTTTGCAAGAGTTATACTGTTAAATTATTTTATATCTTGATAGTATTTGCGATTGATTTAACGAGTTAATTCGTTAAACCAATTGCAAATAGTATCAAGAAAAATATACGTTAATACGAGTGATTACAATAAATAACATAAACATATGTTTATCACATTTTTAACTACGTCAAAGTCCTAAAGAATAAAGGAAACCTTTGAAATTTTAATTATTAAAACAAGATGATGATTAATACGATGAAAATAAGAAGTGAATATATCTAATTAAATAGGCTAATCCGATCGCGATGGAAAAACAGTAGGTAGGGGAGAGAATGAAAACGACGCGTTAGACGTCGACACGCGTCAAAGAGCTCAAGGGTCGTTAACTGGTAAATCGCGTTTGGGAGTTTAGGTAGTGGTATACGCACGCCCGAAGTAATCTACGGCAACTACCGTGCAGGTACACGTACGCATACGAGAAGGCTCGCAGCTTAGTCTAATCGAGCGTTGACGGCTGTAGACGAGCGAAGGCCCGCGAGCGCAAATTCTGCCTCGGAATCGATCTCTCGCGACGGTAGATCAAATTAACGGATCAGGATGGATTCTAAAATCTTTTTGAGAAAACACATATAACACCAAGAATTACGAAATTGAAAGCTATATGGTGTTTTTATAAAAATACGATGGCATAAAATTATTTATTTATTAAGGTTATTAATAAATATCAATAATATAATAAATAGTGTATATTATAAGGAAAGGCATTTGATCAACATTTTTGATAACCACATTTATAGATTATGTGAAATACTATGTTATCTATTATAGAATCGCTGACGCGTCGCTTCATAATTAAAATCAAAGATTAGTGTCATTATTAAATTGCAGAAAGGTTAAAAATAATGTAACTGATTTGCCTTCATTGGATCTAAAATGTCGACTGTGCAAATTAACGTTTCTTTTGTCTTTTAAAATGTGACATTTTAAATATGATAGAACATTTGCAACAGTTTTAAAATGCTAAAATGATTAAAGTTAATGATCTAAGAAATTTTCTTAATACCACAAAAAAAAAGTTGCTTTTGAAGAAAATTATTTGCAACCATTTCTTATTTAATTAAGTATCATAAAATAAAGGGTGAAAGCCTACGCGTTATTCAATAAAAAATTTACCTTTTCTAAAGTCACATTAATATATCAAAATAAAATAATTCACCTAAAGTTAACGATAGAAAATGCTTTGAGTAAATATAGGTCCAAGTGCTAAAACTATATTTAAACATGGTTTTAATAAACAATAAAAAATGAAGCGTTAATGAATAAAATGAAAATTTGAATAATATTTCTTTCAAATTAATCTAATGATTTGTATGTATTTGGAAAACTTAGCTTAAACCAATTGAAGAATTAAATCAAATTGTAAGCTAAATCCGCGAGAACGAATCGCGTCTCTCGCGTTGTCAGGCATACCGAAAAAAAGAACAATAGCGAGAAATCGAATCCTCGGAGAATGGAAGACGGTAGAAAAGATAAACATCGAGAGCCGTGGAAAACGTCTATGCACACCCACACACATACACAGATCTACGGTCACATTTCGCCAAAAGTCTCATCGGGTTCCTAAATTCTTAATGAATCCAAGAAGAGATCCTGAATGAAAAGAGATAGCGCGATACCGGGTTATAGAAGTTTTGCGGACGGTTCTTAAAATTTCATGAAACTTGGTAGTGCCTGGCGTAACTTTCAGGGTAACTCGCGAATCGATATGTCAATTTACATATTTATGAGCTTAATAATAAATAGGTCCTACCCGCGACGTAAACTCGAAAGTGCTACTGCGAGGCGAAAGGGAGACAAACGATAAGCATCATAGAGAAGTTGGGTGCGGGAAACTTTGAGGTAGGTAAGTCCTGGATATATACCAGTGTGTATAAGTGTAAGTCGCAGAAAGGTTAAAAATAATGTAACTGATTTGCCTTCATTGGATCTAAAATGTCGACTGTGCAAATTAACGTTTCTTTTGTCTTTTAAAATGTGACATTTTAAATATGATAGAACATTTGCAACAGTTTTAAAATGCTAAAATGATTAAAGTTAATGATCTAAGAAATTTTCTTAATACCACAAAAAAAAGTTGCTTTTGAAGAAAATTATTTGCAACCATTTCTTATTTAATTAAGTATCATAAAATAAAGGGTGAAAGCCTACGCGTTATTCAATAAAAAATTTACCTTTTCTAAAGTCACATTAATATATCAAAATAAAATAATTCACCTAAAGTTAACGATAGAAAATGCTTTGAGTAAATATAGGTCCAAGTGCTAAAACTATATTTAAACATGGTTTTAATAAACAATAAAAAATGAAGCGTTAATGAATAAAATGAAAATTTGAATAATATTTCTTTCAAATTAATCTAATGATTTGTATGTATTTGGAAAACTTAGCTTAAACCAATTGAAGAATTAAATCAAATTGTAAGCTAAATCCGCGAGAACGAATCGCGTCTCTCGCGTTGTCAGGCATACCGAAAAAAGAACAATAGCGAGAAATCGAATCCTCGGAGAATGGAAGACGGTAGAAAAGATAAACATCGAGAGCCGTGGAAAACGTCTATGCACACCCACACACATACACAGATCTACGGTCACATTTCGCCAAAAGTCTCATCGGGTTCCTAAATTCTTAATGAATCCAAGAAGAGATCCTGAATGAAAAGAGATAGCGCGATACCGGGTTATAGAAGTTTTGCGGACGGTTCTTAAAATTTCATGAAACTTGGTAGTGCCTGGCGTAACTTTCAGGGTAACTCGCGAATCGATATGTCAATTTACATATTTATGAGCTTAATAATAAATAGGTCCTACCCGCGACGTAAACTCGAAAGTGCTACTGCGAGGCGAAAGGGAGACAAACGATAAGCATCATAGAGAAGTTGGGTGCGGGAAACTTTGAGGTAGGTAAGTCCTGGATATATACCAGTGTGTATAAGTGTAAGTCGCAGAGGGACGACTTCCTGCCATCGGTTTGTATAAACCGATTTCAGCTTGACATTACTGACCTAAAAAACTTTTCTACAACGTTTGAGCGACGTATTGAGTAGCTTTATGGAAACCATTTGACATATATGCATAAACTTTCATCCAACTTTCATGGATAGACCAATGCCGAACAGTATCATTCATTCGACCTTTGATTCTAAATTCAATACAATACACAGGTACCAACACTACCCAAACATATTTCTTCAACCGCTTAATCTTTTTCAATTGCTGTGAAAACTAATGCGTGTATTTACGTCTAAAAATGCATGTGAATTCAATCCACCCGGCTATGCAACGAGATCTAAAAAAATTAAAAATTTGGACTTCTTAGCCGGCTTATGCGTGTACTTACGTGTAAATATGCATTTGAATTCAATCCATCCTGCTATGGAACGAAATCTAAAAAAATTAAAAATTTGGACATATTAGTCGGTTTATATGTGTGTGTAAATATGCATTTAAATTCAATGTAACCGGCTATGAAATGAAATCTAAAAATAAAAGAAAAATTGGACTTTTGAGCCGGTTTATGCGTGAATTTACGTATAAATATGCATTTGAATTCAATCCACCCGACTAAGGAACCAAATCTAAAAAAATTAAACATTTGCACTACTTAGCCGGTTTATGCGTGAATTTACGTATAAATATGCATTTGAATTCAATCCACCCGACTAAGGAACCAAATCTAAAAAAATTAAACATTTGCACTACTTAGCCGGTTTATGCGTGTATTTACGTGTAAATATGCATTTGAATTCAATCCACCAGGCTATGGAACGAAATCTAAAAAAATAAAAATTTTGACTTCTTAGCCGGTTTATGCGTGTATTTACATATAAAAATGCATTTGAATTCAATCCACCCGACTAAGGAACCAAATCTAAAAAAATTAAACATTTGCACTACTTAGCCGGTTTATGCGTGTATTTACGTGGAAATATGCATTTGAATTCAATACACCAGGCTATCGAATGAAATCTAAAGAAATTGAAAATTTGGATCTCTTAGCCGTTATATGCGTATATTTACGTGTAAATATGCATTTGAATTCAATCCACCAGGCTATGGAACGAAATCTAAAAAAATAAAAATTTTGACTTCTTAGCCGGTTTATGCGTGTTATATCGTGTAAAAAATGCTATTTGATATTCAATCCCCCGGACTAAGGACCGAATATTAAATAATTTAAACTATTGGCACTACTTAACCGGTTTTATGCGTGTATTACGTGTAATATGCATATGCAAGTCAATACACCTAGGTCTATCGAATGAAATCTAAAAAAATTAAAAATTTGGACATATGAGGCTGGTATATGGTTGTGTGTAAATATGCATTTAAAATTCATGTAACCGGCTATGAAATGAAATCGTAAAAATAAAGAAAAATGGGACTTTGTGGACCGGTTATGCGTGAATTTTACCTGTAATAATATGCATTTTGAATTCAATGTAACCCGGACTTAAGCAACCAAATCTAAAAAAATTAAACATTTGCACTACTTAGCCGGTTTATGCGTGTATTTACGTGTAAATATGCATTTGAATTCAATCCACCAGGCTATGGAACGAAATCTAAAAAAATAAAAATTTTGACTTCTTAGCCGGTTTATGCGTGTATTTACATATAAAAATGCATTTGAATTCAATCCACCCGACTAAGGAACCAAATCTAAAAAAATTAAACATTTGCACTACTTAGCCGGTTTATGCGTGTATTTACGTGGAAATATGCATTTGAATTCAATACACCAGGCTATCGAATGAAATCTAAAGAAATTGAAAATTTGGATCTCTTAGCCGTTATATGCGTATATTTACGTGTAAATATGCATTTGAATTCAATCCACCAGGCTATGGAACGAAATCTAAAAAAATAAAAATTTTGACTTCTTAGCCGGTTTATGCGTGTATATTCGTGTAATATTGTATGATAATTCAATCCACCCGGCTATGGAACGAAATATAAATAATAAATATTGGACATCTTAACCGGTTTATGCGTGTATTTACGTGTAAATATGCATTTGAATTCAATACACCAGGCTATCGAATGAAATCTAAAAAAATTAAATTTTGGACATATTAGTCGGTATATGTGTGTGTAAATATGCATTTAAATTCAATGTAACCGGCTATGAAATGAAATCTAAAAATAAAAGAAAAATTGGACTTTTGAGCCGGTTTATGCGTGAATTTACGTATAAATATGCATTTGAATTCAATCCACCCGACTAAGGAACCAAATCTAAAAAAATTAAACATTTGCACTACTTAGCCGGTTTATGCGTGAATTTACGTATAAATATGCATTTGAATTCAATCCACCCGACTAAGGAACCAAATCTAAAAAAATTAAACATTTGCACTACTTAGCCGGTTTATGCGTGTATTTACGTGTAAATATGCATTTGAATTCAATCCACCAGGCTATGGAACGAAATCTAAAAAAATAAAAATTTTGACTTCTTAGCCGGTTTATTGCGTGTATTACATATAAAATGCATTTGAATTCAATCCACCCGACTAAGGAACCAAATCTAAAAAAATTAACATTTGCACTACTTAGCCGGTTATGCGTGTATTTACGTGGAAATATGCATTTGAATTCAATACACCAGGCTATCGAATGAAATCTAAAGAAATTGAAAATTTGGATCTCTTAGCCGTTATATGCGTATATTTACGTGTAAATATGCATTTGAATTCAATCCACCAGGCTATGGAACGAAATCTAAAAAAATAAAAATTTTGACTTCTTAGCCGGTTTATGCGTGTATATTCGTGTAATATTGTATGATAATTCAATCCACCCGGCTATGGAACGAAATATAAATAATAAATATTGGACATCTTAACCGGTTTATGCGTGTATTTACGTGTAGTAACTATGCATTTGAATTCAATACACCAGGCTATCGAATGGAAATCTAAAAAAAATTAAATTTTGGACATATTAGTCGGTATATGTGTGTGTAAATATGCATTTAAATTCAATGTAACCGGCTATGAAATGAAATCTAAAAATAAAAGAAAAATGGGACTTTTGAGCCGGTTTATGCGTGAATTTACGTATAATTATGCATTTGAATTCAATGTAACCGGCTATGCAACGAAAAAAAAAAATTAAAAATTTAAACTTCGTAGCCGGATTATGCGTGTATTTACGTGGAAATATGCATGTTAATACAATCCACCCGACTATGGAACGAAAATTAAAAAATAAAAATTTGGACATCTTAACCGGTTTATGCGTGTATTTAGGTGTAAATATGCATTTGAATGCAATCTACCCGGCTATGGAACGAAAACTAAAAAAATAAAAATTTGGACTTCTTAGTCGGTTTATGCGTGTATTTACGTGGAAATATGCATTTGAATTCAATCCACCAGGCTATGGTTTGATATATAAAGAAGTGAAAATTTGGACTTCTTAACCGATTTATGCGTGCATTTACGTATGAAAATGAATATAAATTCAATGCAACTGTAGAGGTTCGAGAGGATTTGGACTGCGTGCTGGACAAGCGTCTCTACAATTACCCGCTTGGCGAGGAGTTGGAGATAGAAATTAGTAGACGGATCTAAAATAATTAATAGATTTATTTAGAGTCTACAAAATTATAATGTGCTGCTGCTCGAGTATTGAGCACGTGTTCGGTTTATCTCGCGAGTCGACTTATTCGTTCGAGCGACTCGGATTGACTCTCCAGCGCCTCTGCGCTGCTGCCGTGAAACTGGCTGTTTCTCCCGCTCTCTCTCTCTCTCCCCACTACTTGCTACCAACTTCCTGCAAGGAGGCCACAGTACTCCCCCTGAAATGGTGCTAGGAGATTTTATTTTGCAAACGCTTTTTGCATTACAAATATTAAATATTTACAATTTATTGACTAGCAACATTGAAATAAAATTGCTTAACTTGAGAGAGAGCGTGTTAACGTAATTTTATAATAATTTTTTTACACAATATAATTAGTTTAACAATCATTTTGCATATCGCACTAAAAATCCTAATGACTAGTAGACTTAATCACCGACAAGCAGTTAATTACCTGAATACGTGATTAATTTATCACAGACGCTTAATTGGACTTACGTGAATTAATTATGCGATATCTTTTTTAATCTAGAAAAAAGCTAATGAAACATTACGTAGTAAACATATACAATCAATAATTAATACTGGTCTGTCGCTTAAGCGCAATAAGTTTACATTGTCTGTAAAAATCACTGTTCATACAAAATATTTAAGTATCACTCATCAATTGTTAATTACACGTAATGTATTTTACTCGCAAAATGATCACAACTAAATTGCATACGTAACACACATGAAAATATTCATTCTTGTTCATATCAGTCTTTTAAGATACCCTTTTTTTTTTTTTAATAATTCGCATTTTAAGACTAACATTCATCATACGCGAAAATGCTAAAACTACAAAATGTATAAGCAATCATTCACTAATGAGCCAATTAACCTAGATCTAGTAATCATACTTTACGAAAATTTACGCGATACAACGGCGAGATAGATTAACCGCGAGATTTACGCAAAATATTCGGTACAAAATTAACTCTCTTAGGCACATTTTGTGTCGCATTCGCTGTTGATGTAGACTCATTGTTACTATTTGAACCCGCTGGTTCTGCGTCATGAATTTGCGCTCGTGTAACAGTTACATGATTGTCTCTAGGATATGAACAAGGTTCATCGTCATCCTGACTAAATACAGGCGTTAGTACTACATCGTTATATAAATTTTGATTCGAACTAGGTTCGTTGTCATTGCGAGAACTTAATAGTTCTGCATCGCGATTTGTACTAACGCTACTATCATTATTAACTAAATCCGGTTGCACTCCTGGTCGCACCTGTGAGCTAGTTGAGTTAGAAATGCTTTTATCCCCACTCTCTTCAATAAAGTAAGCTGGCTTTAATAACTCTATCTACACGTTTTTTTGATGACCATTTACTTCAATTATGTAATTCCTATTGGAACTTCGATTAACGACTTTAAAAGGACCTAAATATGGTCTACGTAATGGCCTTTTCGGAGTTTTGTCCAATAACCAAACGTGCATACAAGTTGCCAGATCTTTAAAAATAAATGGAGTTACTCTATTTTTATGCAAAACAGGTACAGGTTGCATTTCCCTCATATACTCGCGAAATTCCTCCAGAAAAATCCGCGGATCAGGCTCAGCCTCCTCGGAATACGCAAAGGAGTACCAAAAACAAAATCAGCTGGACAAGCATCAGTATCCAGACGAACTCGCGTACGCAATCCCAACAATACTGTAGATAACAAACGCGACCAATTCGGACTCTGAGTTTGACACATAATTGCGGCTTTTACATCACGGTGCCAGCGTTCAACCATTCCATTTGACGCAGGATGGTATGCAGTGGTGCGCAAACGTTCGCAACCTATTAAATTTAGCAGAAATTTAAAAAGTCGGGATTCAAATTGTACCCCCTGATCAGTCGTGACAATCTGACATGCTCCGTATCGCGATACCCAATTATCAAAAAAAGCGCGAGCAACGGTTTCGGCAGTAATATCAAACAACGGAATCGCTTCCGGTCACCGTGAGAACCGGTCTATCATCGTAAGTATATACCTATAACCGTCACTCTCGGGTAATGGACCAACGATATCAATGTGAACATGAGTAAAACGTCCATCTGGAGCAACAAAATGAGCTGGCAATAATTTATTATGCCGTGTTATCTTAGACTGTTACCAAGGAAGGCAATGCTTACACCATAACTTAATCTCTCTAACCATATCAGGCCATACATATTGCTGACGAATTAACCTATCAGTTACTTTTGCATTAGGATGTGATGGAGAATGATGCAGAAGAAATACTTCTTTGCGAAGAGATCTAGGTAGATAAGGCCTTATCATACTACCTTTAACATCACAATAAAATGCTGTATGCTCAGGCCCCCATGTTAGTAATTGTAACTTAAGTGGGTGGTCTGGATTTTGTAACAATTCCTGTAATTGGGCGTCCTCCTTTTGTTCCTGGGACAGCCTCTTATAATCAAAAAGCAACGGAAGACGAAATGCCTCAATTTTAGCTAAGACTTTACGCAGCTCGGGCTGTTTTGCAACTTCCGGATTGCTCCAATCGAACATACAGGGAATACTAAAAGAATTAATTCTAGATAACGTATCAGCTACAACATTATCTTTACCTGAAATATGGTAAATTTCTAATTGAAATGACGACAAATAATCAAGTTGACGAAGTTTACGCTGACAGGCATGTTCATGGCTCTGCATTAAAGCGTATATAAGAGGTTTATGATCGGTGTACACCCTGAACTGCCGACCTTCTGGAAAATAATCAAAGTATTTTACTGCCTCTACCATAGCGGTCAACTCTCGATCATAAGTGGAATAGCGCATTTGCGCGGGTGAAAATTTTTTTGAAAAGAACGCCAAAGGCCGCCAATCATTAACATGACCCTGTTCAAGGACGGCCCCCATGGTAACATCAGATGCATCGCAGACTACCCGAATTTCAGCGGACTCGTCCGGAAAAGACATAAAAGTTACTTCAGCTAATTCTTTCTTACACCTAGCGAAAGCTTCTTCAGCTTCAGGATTCCACAATACAGGACGTTTATCCTTTTTCCTAGCGTCTCCGATTAAAGCGTTCAAAGGCATTTGAGTTTTTGCAGCATTAGGCAGACATTTCCGATAATAATTTATCATACCTAAAAAGCGCCTAAGTTCATCAATAGTATTGGGCTTAGCAAAATTACTAATTGCATTAACCTTATCCTGGGTTGGCTTAAAGCCTTTCTTACTAATATGATGACCTAAAAAAACTAATTCCTGCACACCGAAAATACATTTTTCTAAATTAAGGCGTAAGTGAAATTTGTCTAGACGAGAAATTACATTTTCTAGATGTATTTCATGCTCTTCGATAGATGAAGATGCAATGAGAATATCATCGATATAAATAAAAACATAATCTAAATCACTTAACGCTTTATCTATATATCGCTGAAAAGTTTGAGCAGCGTTACGAAAACCGAATGTCATGACTGTAAATTCAAACAACCCAAACGGGGTCGTGACAGCCGTTTTCGGAATATCCTCAGGTGCAATTGGAATTTGGTGAAATGCCTTATGAAGATCAAGAGCACTAAAAATCGTTTTTCCATGAAGAAAGGATGGAAAGTCATGTAGGTGAGGTATGGGGTATCTGTCTGCTATTGTAATTGCGTTTAAGCGCCGATAGTCACCACAGATCCTCCAATCACCATTATTCTTCGGAACCATGTGGATGGGACTAGCCCAAGGGCTGTCAGAAGGACGACATAACCCTGCTTCGCACATGCGCCTGAATTCGGCTTTAGCCACCTTTAATTTTTCCGGATTGAGTCTACGAGGACGTTCAAACACCGGAGAACCTTTTGTTTCTATATAATGAAAAATACCGCGTGACTCTACGGGAATTGGTTGTTCAACCCCTACTACACGTGGGTATTTACTAAGAATTTTTGAGTATTTACATTTGGGGTCTATGATGCTAACTTTAATCGAAGGTATAATTTTAGCCTCACCAGCGACTCTAAATCCTGTAGTATTATCACAGAGACACCTGCTTTTCATGTCAGGAATGAGATCAAAATGAGCTAAGGCATCTGCCCCGAAAATAGCGTTTTGCACGTCAGCAACCCAAAAATTCCAAACAAAAGGTCTACGCAACCCAAAATTGACTTCACGAGAAAGAACCCCGTACGTCTTAATTTGGGTGTCATTTGCGGCACGTAATTGGATACCATGAGGCTCGTCCTTGACAGATGAAGGTCTAGGAATAAGCGAAACCTCGGCTCCTGTGTCTATGAGAAAGACTTGTCCTGAATTTAAATCTCTAATATGGAGACGTAATGATGACAAGTCCGGTTGATCAGCCTCCTCAACAACCGGAGAAATTAGTTTTTTGTATTCTCGGCTGTTTTATCAGAACTATTCGAATTTCTATAATGTATACAATGAGGGCTACAACGGTAAGCTTTACTACCATATCTTGTATGCCAACGACAAAGTTTGTCCTCTGAATTCGACTTACTATTTTTCTGACTTTTCTCTGGACTGACTGATTGACTCCTATTATCTTTTTTGTGGTTACGTTGGCCTGAACTAAAACTGTTCGATTTTGCCAAATTGTTCAATAACTGCTCGATTTTTTGTAACAAAACTGTCATTTCAACTGCCTCTGGTTTTTTATTAACAGGTGCAACTTCAATAGGAGAAACAAACGCTTGAGATAACCTATTCCTACAATCCCTTTCAACTTCAAAGCACCAGTCTGCACGACTGATAACCTCATTAGTAACGTTAGCTAAATTTTCTCTACCTAACATTTTTTGAGTATTTTCAGGTAATAGCCTACCCCAACGCCTATAAATTACTTCCTTAGGTATACTAGTTCCGGCGGCCGCGAGCATTTCCTGTAAATAGGATGACGGTTTTTTATCAACTATCTGGAAGTCTTTAAATACTTGATCGAATTTCTGTTCGTCAGTTAAACCGTATTTCTCGCAAATGGCTTTTTTAATATAATCAAATTTATTTACATCCGGAACCGTACTTATTGCACCGCTAATTTCAGCTGCGGCTTGATTACCGATATTATTTATCAGAGCAAAATATTTATCTAAATCAGTAGTTACACCGTGATAAACGAGTTGAGCTTCAAAATGAACTAACCACGCTTCTGGATTATGTTTCCAGATCGGTTTACAATCGATATCTAAATAGGCAGGACGGTTGCGTCTCAAAGAATTATTATTTAATAAATTATCAGGTACATTACTATTTTCACCCGTGTTACTTAAAATTTCTTTATTATGTTGCCGACCCGTGTTGCTTTTGCCAAACGCATTATCTAACAAATTATCCGGATACCCATTATTATTTTTAGGAATTGTACCTAACCCTAATGCCGACGCTACGTTGGGTTCCGATGATTGTACATCTGATCCTATATTAACTGTCGCGTTACTCAACTGTTGAGTTAATAGCTTAAGCGTATCGCTTATTGAAGCTAGCGAGCCTTCCATGGCAGTAACTCTATTGTTTAACGCGTCAACGGCCTCATCAACAATATTTTTACTACTAACTCCTTGATTTGGAGCATCACTATCCTTTACTGTAGACATATCGACCGATTCAGTTATTATCTTATTATAGACACAATTACTTCGCGTACGACCGGGTGAATAACGACCAAAGAGACCGGACAAACCAACGGATCTAACTGGAGTGCGATCTAACTGATTTCCAATCGGAATACCTAAATAATCTTCGTCACTCATAAACGCAACCAAAAATACAACCAGACCTAACCAACGATGAGTTCCTTGAGGCTAACAGGATCAATTGCGTAAAGTGTACTCACAGGTACCTCACAAAAGCAAATTGTCCCCAATGAAACTCTCGCACGCGATTGTATAAATATATATATATATAGTTACTTGAACTAAGTCAAAAATAATTTATAATTGAAAAATAAAATTTTGTGGATTTTCACGACATTAATTAAAATAAAAGAAAAATATTTTTATCTTAAAATTCAATAAATTAAAAACAATTTTTAACTCCCCCCAATGGGGTAGACGGTTAAAACTTGAATATTGAATATATCGTGTAAAAATAAAAATTTTGATAATCGAGACTAATTTAATATCTAACGAGTTAAAACCACGAATATATTTGTCTCACTATTTACCACAAAATTTATATGAAACTCGACGCTTATTTATTTTCAGCTATACTCTAAATGTAAAATTCTCGGAAACTCATGACCTTGACGCTCAATTCATAACAACTTGGGTTGTAGCGTGATCATGTAATTTGTACTGTATATATAGATATATTTTCAAATTAAAATCGATTCTCAAATAAAATCGAATAATTAATTAATTTTTTTCAACTGGGGTTTGCAAATTTTGGACTCAAAACGAGCAGCAGCTCAAATCTCAAAAAATGCTATCCACCAGCATTATAAATTACCAATATACAGAAGAAAAAAAATTTACTTTAAGTATTATATTTCTTTTTTTTTTTTATTAAATTCCGAGAATTTTTTAATGGAGTCGCTATACCTTCACGCAAATTCTGAAGACCGCTCTGATGATGAAGTCAAGCACCGGTGACGAGGTCAGCGTCGACGTACCACATGGACTTAGCAGCAATTTGGCAGCTTGTAACTGCTCGAACCGCTTACCCAGAAGCCCTGAAGCTGACGTCCAGGTGTATTGCCCCTACGAAGCGTGGGCACAGAAGCGCAGTGGGTATCGTGTCCTTGGAGATGGCGATGCCACTGGCACCGTAATATCAGCGTGGAAAGGTCGACCTCGGATTCGACCTCGTGAACAGCAGCGACGATCAAGAAATTTTTGCGCCCCAAAAATGGCACGACTTCCGTTGAGTTAGCAATGAACGGCGTACGAGTATGTGACCTTGGAGTCAATCAAGGTCAACGTAGTTGCGGGACGCCTAGTCAGCTTTGTAGATTTTTGCCTCTCGAGGACGTCCTCACCTGACCGAACAGCAAGATCTCGCTCCTCGTCGAAGTCCAGCAATGTCCCTGTAGAAGCTTCGCTCCTACTTAACGTCGGCCCTTACCACGTTGTTGGCGATGGCGATTTCCGGCCGGCGTCGATCACGTCGGGGTCACCAATTTGTAGAGGTTCGAGAGGATTTGGACTGCGTGCTGGACAAGCGTCTCTACAATTACCCGCTTGGCGAGGAGTTGGAGATAGAAATTAGTAGACGGATCTAAAATAATTAATAGATTTATTAAGAGTATACAAAATTATAATGTGCTGCGGCTCGAGTATTGAGCACGTGTTCGGTTTATCTCGCGAGTCGACTTATTCGTTCGAGGGACTCGGATTGACTCTCCAGCGCCTCTGCGCTGCTGCCGTGAAACTGGCTGTTTCTCCCGCTCTCTCTCTCTCTCTCCCCACTACTTGCTACCAACTTCCTGCAAGGAGGCCACACAACCGGCTATGGAACTAACTCTAAAAATTTGAAAATTTGGAATTCTTTGCCGGATTATGTGTGTATATACGTGTAAAAATGCATGTTAATTCAGTCTACCCTGCTATGAAAGGAAATCTAAAAAATTGAAAATTTGGACTTCTTAGCCGGTTTATGCGTGTATATTCGTGTAATATTGCATGATAATTCAATCCACCCGGCTATGGAACGAAATATAAATAATAAAAATTTGGACTACGTGGCCGGTTTATGCGTGTATTTACGTCTAAAAATGCATGTGAATTCAATCCACCCGGCTATGCAACGAGATCTAAAAAAATTAAAAATTTGGACTTCTTAGCCGGCTTATGCGTGTACTTACGTGCAAATATGCATTTGAATTCAATCCACCCGGCTATGGAACGAAATCTAAAAAAATTAAAAATTTGGACATATTAGTCGGTTTATATGTGTGTGTAAATATGCATTTAAATTCAATGTAACCGGCTATGAATGAAATCTAAAAATAAAAGAAAAATTGGACTTTTGAGCCGGCTTATGCGTGAATTTACGTATAAATATGCATTTGAATTCAATCCACCCGACTAAGGAACGAAATCTAAAAAAATTAAAAATTTGGACTTCTTAGCCGGTTTACGCGTGTATTTACGTGGAAATATGCATTTGAATTCAATACACCAGGCTATCGAATGAAATCTAAAAAAATTAAAAATTTGGACATATTAGTCGGTATATGTGTGTGTAAATACGCATTTAAATTCAATGTAACCGGCTATGAAATGAAATCTAAAAATAAAAGAAAAATGGGACGTTTGAGCCGGTTTATGCGTGAATTTACGTATAATTATGCATTTGAATTCAATCCACCCGACTAAGGAACGAAATCTAAAAAAATTAAACATTTGGACTTCTCAGCCGGTTTATGCGTGTATTTACGTGGAAATATGCATTTGAATTCAATACACCAGGCAATCGAATGAAATATAAAAAAATTGAATATTTGGATCTCTTAGCCGTTATATGCGTATATTTACGTGTAAATATGCATTTGAATTCAATCCACCAGGCTATGGAACGAAATCTAAAAAAATAAAAATTTTGACTTCTTAGCCGGTTTATGCGTGTATTTACATATAAAAATGCATTTGAATTCAATGTAACCGGCTATGCAACGAAAAAAAAAAATTAAAAATTTAGACTGCGTAGCCGGATTATGCGTGTATTTACGTGGAAATATGCATTTGAATTCAATCCACCAGGCTATGGTTTGATATATAAAGAAATGAAAATTTGGACTTCTTAACCGACTTATGCGTGTATTTACGTATCAAAATGAATATAAATTCAATCCACCCGGCTATGGAACGAAATCTAAAGAAATTAAATATTTGGACCATTTAGCTGGATTATGAGTGTGTTTACGTGGAAATATGCAATTAAATTCAATCCACCAAGCTATCGAATGAAATCTAAAAAAATTAAAAATTTGGACCTCAATGCCGGTTTATGCATGTACTTACTGTTGAAAATGCATTTGAATTCAATGCAACCGACTACGGTGGATTGAATTAACATGCATCTATTATGTATAAACACGTATAAACCGGCTAAGAAGTCCAAATTTTCAAATTTTTAGATTTCGTTCCATAGGCCGGTGCTTTCAATTAAAATGCATTTTTTCACGTATATACACACCTAAACCGGCTAAGAAGTGCAAATTTTCAAATTTTTAGATTTCGTTCCATAGCCGGGTGGATTGAATTAACATGCATTTTTACACGTATATACACGCATAAACCGGCAAAGATTTCGAAATTTTCAAATTTTAATATTTCGTTCCATAGCCGGGTGGATTGAATTAACATTCATTTTTACACGTATATACACACAAAAACCGGCTAAAAAGTTGAAAGTTTCAAATTTTAAGATTTCGTTCCATAGCCAGGTGAATTGAATTCAAATGCATATTTTCACGTATAATCACGTATAAACCGGCTAAGAAGTCCAAATTTTCTAATTTTTAGATTTCGTACCATAGCCGGGTGGATTGAATTAACATTCATTTTTACACGTATATACACGCATAAACCCGGCAAAGATTTCGAAATTTTCAAATTTTAATATTTCGTTCCATAGCCGGGTGGATTGAATTAACATTCATTTTTACACGTATATACACACAAAACCGGCTAAAAAGTTGAAAGTTTCAAATTTTAAGATTTCGTTCCATAGCCAGGTGAATTGAATTCAAATGCATATTTTCACGTATAATCACGTATAACGGCTAAGAAGTCCAAATTTTCTAATTTTTAGATTTCGTACCATAGCCGGGTGGATTGAATTAACATTCATTTTTACACGTATATACACGCATAAACCGGCAAAGAAGTCGAAATTTTTAAATTTTAGATGTCGTTTCATAGCCGGGTGTTTTGATTTTAAATGCATTTTTCACGTAAATACACGCATAAATCGGTTAAGATGTCCGAGTTTTTATTTTTTAATTTTCGCTCCATAGCCGGGTGGATTGAATTAACATGCATTATTACACGTATATACACGCATAAACCGGCTAAGAAGTATAAGTTTCAAATTTTTAGATTTCGTTCCATAGCCGAGTGCATTCAATTCAAATGCTTTTTTTCTCGTATAAACACATATAAACCGGCTAAGAAGTCCAAATTTTCAAATTTTTAGATTTCGTTCCATTGCCGGGTGGATTGAATTAACATGCAATATTACATGTATGTACACACCTAAGCCGGCTAAGAAGTCCAAATTTTCAAATTTTTAGATTTCGTTCCATAGGCGGTGGTTTGAATTAACATGCATTTGTACACGTATATACACACGTAAACCGGCAAAAAAGACGAAATTTTCAAATTTTTAGATTTCGTTCCATAGTCGGGTGCTTTGAATTCAAATGTTTTTTTTCTCGTATAAACACATATAAACCGGCTAATAAGTCCAAATTATCAAATTTTTAGATTTCGTTCCATAGCCGGGTGTTTTGAATTCAAATGCTTTTTTTCTCGTATATACATACAAAAACATGGCTAAGAAAGTCCAAAATTTTCAAATTTTTTAGATTGCGTCCATTGCCGGGTGGATTGAATTAACATGCAATATTACATGTATATACACACCTAAGCCGGCTAAGAAGTTCCAAATTTTCAAATTTTTAGATTCGTTCATAGGCGGTGGTTTGAATTAACATGCAAATTTGTACACGTAAAATAATACAGCACGTAAACCGGCAAAAAAGTCGAAATTTGAATTAACATGCAATATTACATGTATATACACACCTAAGCCGGCTAAGAAGTCCAAATTTTCAAATTTTTAGATTTCGTTCCATAGGCGGTGGTTTGAATTAACATGCATTTGTACACGTATATACACACGTAAACCGGCAAAAAAGTCGAAATTTTCAAATTTTTAGATTTCGATCCATAGCCGAGTGCTTTGAATTCAAATGCTTTTTTTCTCGTATAAACACATATAAACCGGCTAAGAAGTCCAAATTTTCAAATTTTTAGATTTCGTTCCATAGCCGGGTGTTTTCAATTCAAATGCTTTTTTTCTCGTATATACACGCATAAACCGGCAAAGAATTCGAAATTTTCAAATTTTAATATTTCGTTCCATAGCCGAGTGCTTTCAATTCAAATGCTTTTTTTCTCGTATAAACACATGTAAACCGGCTAAGAAGTCCAAATTTTCAAATTTTTAGATTTCGTTCCAATGCCGGGTGGATTGAATTAACGTGCTTTTTTACACGTATATACACACATATACCGGCAAAAAAGTCGAAATTTTCAAATTTTTAGATTTCGTTCCATAGCCGAGTGCTTTGAATTCAATAGCTTTTTTTCTCGTATAAACTCATATAAACCGGCTAAGAAGTCCAAATTATCAAATTTTTAGATTTCGTACCATAGCTGGGTGGATTGAATTAACATTCATTTTTACACGTATATACACGCATACACCGGCAAAATGTCGAAATTTTCAAATTTTTAGATTTCGTTCCTTAGCCGAGTGCTTTGAATTCAAATGCTTTTTTTCTCGTATATACACGCATAAACCGGCAAAGAATTCGAAATTTTCAAATTTTAATATTTCGTTCCATAGCCGGGTGGATTGAATTAACATTCATTTTTACACGTATATACACACAAAAACAGGCTAAGAAGTTAAAAGTTTCAAAATTTTAGATTTCGTTCCATAGCCGAGTGCTTTCAATTCAAATGCTTTTTTTCTCGTATAAACACATATAAACCGGCTAAGAAGTCCAAATTTTCAAATTTTTAGATTTCGTTCCATTGCCGGGTGGATTGAATTAACGTGCTTTTTTACACGTATATACACACATATACCGGCAAAAGCGTCGAAATTTTCAAATTTTTAGATTTCGTTCCATTGCCGAGTGTTTTGAATTCAAATGCTTTTTTTCTCGTATATACACACATAAACCGGCAAAGAATTCGAAATTTTCAAATTTTAATATTTCGTTCCATAGCCAGGTGGATTGAATTAACATTCATTTTTACACGTATATACACACAAAAACAGGCTAAGAAGTTAAAAGTTTCAAAATTTTAGATTTCGTTCCATAGCCGAGTGCTTTCAATTCAAATGCTTTTTTTCTCGTATAAACACATATAAACCGGCTAAGAAGTCCAAATTTTCAAATTTTTAGATTTCGTTCCATTGCCGGGTGGATTGAATTAACGTGCTTTTTTACACGTATATACACACATATACCGGCAAAACAGGCTAAGAAGTTAAGTTTCAAAATGTTAGATTTCGTTCCATAGCCGAGTGCTTTCAATTCAAATGCTTTTTTTCTCGTATAAACCACTATAAAACCGGCTAAGAAGTCCAAATTTTCAAATTTTAGATTTCGTTCCATTGCCGGGTGGATTGAATTAACGTGCTTTTTTACACGTATATACACCATATACCGGCAAAAAAGTCGAAATTTCAAATTTTAGATTTCGTTCCATAGCCGAGTGCTTTGAATTCAAATGCTTTTTTTCTCGTATAAACTCATATAAACCGGCTAAGAAGTCCAAATTATCAAATTTTTAGATTTCGTTCCATAGCCGGGTGTTTTGAATTCAAATGCTTTTTTTCTCGTATAAACACATATAAACCGTCGAAGAAGACCAAATTTTCAAATTTTAATATTTCGTTCCATAGCCGGGTGGATTGAATTAACATGCATTTTTACACGTATATACACACAAAAACGGGCTAAGAAGTCCAAATTTTCAAATTTTTAGATTTCGTTCCATAGCTGGGTGGATTGAGTTAACATGTATTTTTACACGTATATACACACAAAAACAGGCTAAGAAGTTAAAAGTTCCAAAATTTTAGATTTCGTTCCATAGCCGGGTGTTTTGAATTCAAATGCTTTTTTTCTCGTATAAACACATATAAACCGTCGAAGAAGACCAAATTTTCAAATTTTAATATTTCGTTCCATAGCCGGGTGGATTGAATTAACATGCATTTTTACACGTAAATACATACAAAAACCGGCTAAAAAGTCCAAATTTTCAAATTTTTAGATTTCGTTCCATAGGCGGGTGGTTTGAATTAACATGCATTTGTACACGTATATACACACGTAAACCGGCAAAAAAGTCGAAATTTTCAAATTTTTATATTTCGTTCCATAGCCGGGTGCTTTGAATTCAAATGCTTTTTTTCTCGTATATACACACAAAAAGCGGATAAGAAGTCCAAATTATCAAATTTTTAGATTTCGTACCATAGCCGGGTGGATTGAATTAACATTCATTTTTACACGTATATACACGCATAAACCGTCTAAGAAGACCAAATTTTCAAATTATTAGATTTTGTTCCATAGCCGGGTACATTGAATTCAAATACTTTTCTTCTCGTATAAATACATATAAAACGGCAAAGAAGTCGAAATTTTCAAATTTTTAGATTTTGTTCCATAACCGAGTGGATTGAATTAACATTCATTTTTACACGTATATACAAGCAATAACCGGCTAAGAGGTCCAAATATTCAAATTTTTAGATTTCGTGTCTTCGCCGGGTGGATTATATTAACATGCAATATTACATGTATATACACACATAAACCAGCTAGGAAGACCAAATTTTCAAATTTTTAGATTTCATTCCGTTGCCAGGTGGAATGAGTTTAGATGCAAAATTACACGTATATACACGTATAAACCGGCAATGATGTAGAAATTTTCAAATTTTAAAATTTCGTTCCATAGCCGAGTGGATTGAATTAACATGCATTTTTACACGTATATACATACAAAAACCGGATCAGAAGTCCAAATTTTAAAATTTTTAGATTTCGTTCCATAGCCGGGTGGATTGAATGAACATTCATTTTTACATGTATATATACGCATCAACCGGCAAAGAATACGAAATTTTCAAATTTTTATATTTCGTTCCATATCCGGGTGGATTGAATTCAAATGCTTTTTTTCTCGCATAAACACATATAAACCGGCTAAGAAGGCCAAATTTTCAAATTTTTAGATTTCGTACCATAGTCGGGTGGATTGAATTAACATTCATTTTTACACGTATATACACGCATAAACCGGCAAAGAAGTCGTAATTTTCAAATATATAGATTTCGTTCCATAGCCGGGTGCTTTGAATTCAAATTTTTTTTTCTCGTATAAACACATATAAACCGCGAAAGAAGTCGATATTTTCAAATTATTAGATTTCGTTCCATAGACGGGTGCTTTGAATTCAAATGCTTTTTTTCTCCTATAAACAGATATAAACCGGCTAAGAAGTCCAAATTTTCAAATTTTTAGATTTCGTTCCATAGTCGGGTCTTTTGAATTCAAATGCTTTTTTCACGTATAAACACGTATAAACAGGCTAAGGAGTCGCAATTTTCAAATTTAAAGATTTCGTTCCATTGCCGGGTGGATTGAATTAACATGCATTTTTACACGTATATACACAGATATAGCGGCAATGAAGTCGAAATTTTCAAATTTTTAGATTTCGTTCCATAGCCGGGTGCTTTGACTTCAAATGCTTTTTTTCTCGTATATACACACATAAACTAGCTACGAAGACCAAATTTTCAAATTTTTAGATTTTGTTCCGTTGCCAGGTGGATTGAATTAACATGCATTTTTTCACGTATTAACACGTATAAACCGGCTATGAAGTCGAAATTTTCAAATTTTTAGATTTCGTTCCATAGCCGGGTCTTTTGAATTCAAAAGCTTTTTTCACGTATATACACGTATAAACAGGCCTAGAAGTCGAAATTTTCAAATGTTTATTTTTCGTTCCTTTGCCGGGTGGATTGAATTAACATGCATTATTACACGTATATACAAGCATAAACCGGCTAAGAAGTTGAAAGTTTCAAACTTTTAGATTTCGTTCCATAGCCGAGTGCTTTCAATTCAAATGCTTTTTTTCTCGTATAAACACATATAAACCGGCTAAGAAGTCCAAATTTTTAAATTTTTAGATTTCGTTCCATTGCCGGGTGGATTAAATTAACATTCATTTTTACACGTATATACACACAAAAACAGGCTAAGAAGTTGAAAGTTTCAAAATTTATATTGCGTTCCATAGCCGCGTGCTTTGAATTCAAATGCTTTTTTTCTCGTATAAACACATATAAACCGGCTAAGAAGTCCAAATTTTTAAATTTTTAGATTTCGTTCCATTGCCGGGTGGATTAAATTAACATTCATTTTTACACGTATTAACACGTATAAACCGGCTATGAAGTCGAAATTTTCAAATTTTTAGATTTCGTTCCATAGCCGGGTCTTTTGAATTCAAAAGCTTTTTTCACGTATATACACGTATAAACAGGCCTAGAAGTCGAAATTTTCAAATGTTTATTTTTCGTTCCTTTGCCGGGTGGATTGAATTAACATGCATTATTACACGTATATACAAGCATAAACCGGCTAAGAAGTTGAAAGTTTCAAACTTTTAGATTTCGTTCCATAGCCGAGTGCTTTCAATTCAAATGCTTTTTTTCTCGTATAAACACATATAAACCGGCTAAGAAGTCCAAATTTTTAAATTTTTAGATTTCGTTCCATTGCCGGGTGGATTAAATTAACATTCATTTTTACACGTATATACACACAAAAACAGGCTAAGAAGTTGAAAGTTTCAAAATTTATATTGCGTTCCATAGCCGCGTGCTTTGAATTCAAATGCTTTTTTTCTCGTATAAACACATATAAACCGGCTAAGAAGTCCAATTTTTCAAATTTTTAGATTTCGTTCCATTGCCGGGTGGATTGAATTAACGTGCTTTTTTACACGTATATACACACGTAAACCGGCAAAAAAGTCGAAATTTTCAAATTTTTAGATTTCGTTCCATAGCCGGGTGCATTGAATTCAAATGCTTTTCTTCTCGTATAGACACATATAAACCGGCTAAGAAGTCCAAATTTTCAAATTTTTAGATTTCGTTCCATAGCCGGGTCTTTTGAATTCAAATGCTTTTTTCACGTATATACACGTATAAACAGGCTAAGAAGTCGAAATTTTCAAATTTTTAGATTTCGTTCCTTTGCCGGGTGGATTGAATTAACATGCATTATTACACGTATATACAAGCATAAACCGGCTAAGAAGTTGAAAGTTTCAAACTTTTAGATTTCGTTCCATAGCCGAGTGCTCAATTCAAATGCTTTTTTTCTCGTATAAACACATATAAACCGGCTAAGAAGTCCAAATTTTTTAATTTTTAGATTTCGTTCCATTGCCTGGTGGATTGAATTAACGTGCTTTTTTACACGTATATACACACATATACCGGCAAAAAAGTCGATATTTTCAAATTTTTAGATTTCGTTCCATAGCCGAGTGCTTTGAATTCAAATGCTTCTTTTCTCGTATAAACGCATATAAACCGTCTAAGAAGACCAAATTTTCAAATTTTAATATTTCGTTCCATAGCCGGGTGGATTGAATTAACATGCATTTTTACACGCATATACATACAAAAACCGGCTAAAAAGTCCAAATTTTCAAATTTTTAGATTTCGTTCCATAGGCGGGTGGTTTGAATTAACATGCATTTGTACACGTATATACACACGTAAACCGGCAAAAAAGTCGAAATTTTCAAATTTTTAGATTTCGTTCCATAGCCGGGTGCTTTGAAATTCAAATGCTTTTTTTCTCGTATAAACACATATAAACCGGCTAATAAGTCCAAATTATAAATTTTTTAGATTTCGTTCCATAGCCGGGTGTTTTGAATTCAAATGCTTTTTTTCTCGTATATACCGCATAAACCGGCAAAGAATTCTAAATTTTCAAATTTTAATATTTCGTTCCATAGCCGGTGGATTAATTAACATTCATTTTTACACGTATATACTCACAAAAACAGGCTAAGAAGTTGAAAGTTTCAAATTTTAGATTTTCGTTCCATAGCCGAGTGCTTTTACACGTATATACACACATAAACCGGCTAAGAAGTCCAAATTATCAAATTTTTAGATTTCGTTCCATAGCCGGGTGCTTTGAATTCAAATGCTTTTTTCTCGTATAAACACATATAAACCGGCTAATAAGTCCAAATTATCAAATTTTTAGATTTCGTTCCATAGCCGGGTGTTTTGAATTCAAATGCTTTTTTTCTCGTATATACACGCATAAACCGGCAAAGAATTCTAAATTTTCAAATTTTAATATTTCGTTCCATAGCCGGGTGGATTAAATTAACATTCATTTTTACACGTATATACTCACAAAAACAGGCTAAGAAGTTGAAAGTTTCAAAATTTTAGATTTCGTTCCATAGCCGAGTGCTTTCAATTCAAATGCTTTTTTTCTCGTATAAACACATATAAACCGGCTAAGAAGTTCAAATTTTCAAATTTTTGTTTTCGTTCCATAGCCGGGTGTTTTGAATTAACAAGCAATTTTACACGTATATACACACATAAACCGGCTAAGAAGTCCAAATTATCAAATTTTTAGATTTCGTTCCATAGCCGGGTGTTTTGAATTCAAATGCTTTTTTTCTCGTATAAACACATATAACCACCGCCATTTGAAAGCTCTAAAAAAATGTGATCTTTTGAGCGGTGTCGGATCAAAATCGATTGTGGCGTGGTCGCCTTTTTTTGATATTCAATATTTCCGAGTGCCCTATCTCTTCGACATTTTAAAATTAGGAATTGTAACCCAGGTAGATAAGTTCTAAAGATTATTTTGAACAAAAGTTGTTTATAATGTTTTTTCAAAAAAATCAATAGATTTTGAGATAAATCGCTTTGAAAATAGTAATTTTTCTAAAAAATTGAAAAAATTCCATTTTTCATGGTAGAATAACTCTTAGGCAAATTATTTTTAACACCTAAAATTTTTTTTCTATCTTCTGGAAGATATTTCTAGACTGTTCACAAAATTTGGAGTGATTTAAAATTTTCATCGTACCACTTGACGTGAAATAGCCCATATATATATGGTGTATTCCACGTGAAGTGGTCCGATCAAAATTTTAAAATGCCCCAAATTTTGGGTACACATTGCAAATGTTTTTCAGAATACAGAAAAAAATTTTTAGGTACTGGAATTTATTAGTTCAAAAGTTATTCTAACCTCAAAAAGTGAACTTTTTCCAGTTTTTTTCAACACCAGCTGGGTTCATCGCTATTTAACTCAAAATCTATCAACTTTTACTATAGAACATTATATGTAACATTCGTTGCTAATTATGTCTAGAATTTATCCTTCTGGGTTAGAATTTCTAATTTCAAGGTAAATGTTAGATAAACGACATGTCAATATTCAACTTGAAAAAAAACTAACTTCGCCACAATTGATTTTTTTATCCAGAAGTCCAAAAGAAAGCTTGAAGCAATACCTTTTAAATGGTCTGTAGCATTTTTATGGCCTTCAATTCTGCAAAAAGTTATGATAATTTAAAGAAAGACAAAAATTTCACAAAAATTAACATAGTATTTCCCATTTAAATTTTTAAAAAAATTTCGTCTTTCTTTAAATTATCATAACTTTTTACAGAATTGAAGGCCATAAAAATGCTACAGATCATTTGAAAGGTATTGCTCCAAGCTTTCTTTTGGACTTTAGGATAAAAAAATCAATTGTGGCGAAGTTAGTTTTTTTTCAAGTTGAATATTGACATGTCGTTTATCTAACATTTACCTTGAAATTAGAAATTCTAACCCAGAAGGATAAATTCTAGACATAATTAGCAACGAATGTTACATATAATGTTCTATAGTAAAAGTTGATAGATTTTGAGTTAAATAGCGATGAACCCAGCTGGTGTTGAAAAAAACTGGAAAAAGTTCACTTTTTGAGGTTAGAATAACTTTTGAACTAATAAATTCCAGTACCTAAAAATTTTTTTCTGTATTCTGAAAAACATTTGCAATGTGTACCCAAAATTTGGGGCATTTTAAAATTTTGATCGGACCACTTCACGTGGAATACACCATATATATATATATATATATATATATATATATATATATATATATATTACACCTTTGGTGTAAGTTATGTCCTAAAATACGTGAAAATTAGTGATTTTATAAGGTTTATGGGGCATAAGTTACACCAGCGGTCTTGGCCAATAATCTAACCCAAGCCATTCGAAAGCTCGCGAGAAATGTGAACTTTTGAGAGGTGTTAGATTAAAATCGATTATGGTGTAGGAGCCTTTTTTTTGATATTCAATATGTCCGGGTGTTCTATCTCTTCGAGATTTTAAAATTAAGAAATGTAACCAGGGTAAATAAGTTCTAAAGATTAATTTAAACAAAAGTTGTTTGTAATGTTTTTTCAAAAAAATCAACAGATTTTGAGATAATGGCTTTAAAAATAGAAATTTTTCTAAAAAATTGAAAAATTTCCACATTTCATGGTCAAATAACTCTTAAGCAAATTATTTTTAACACTTAAATTTTTTTTGTATGTTCTGGAAGATGTTTCCAGCCTGTTCTCAAATTTTGGAGTGATTTAAAATTTTTATCGTACCACTTGACGTGAAATAGCCCATATATGTGTATATATATGTATGTATGTATGTGGGTGTGATGCGTGCGGCGGAATATTTATATAATATATATATATTTTAAAATTGTTTTTTCAAGAATACATAATATATGTATTTTTTCCGTGCGCAAAAAAAAAGTTGTGAACATAACATGAAAGAATGTGTATTGTTTACTCATTCTTGATAAAACTCATAAAATTTTTAAACGTATACTCAATAATAATAACGGATCTAAAATTCAATGTAATGCTTTAAATACAGATGCAAAATTGTTTGTATATGAAATAAATATTAATCAAGTATAACATACACTTTTCCAAATATCCATATGATATATACAATGGGTAAAAATTAAATATATTAATTATTGCATTTTTAAGATAATTCTATTTTTATACTAATTTATATTTTAATTATACCTTTATATAAGTAATTTATACTCCATAATAGTTTTCTGCAATTGAAAGTACTCAAATCAAAAACACCTTTCAAAAAGGTGTCAAAACCCGCAAGTATATGTGTTATTCTAATCAAACTTTGAAAATTGTTATCTGATAAATAAAATTGTTATCTGTCTGATAAATTTTAAAGTATAAGATAAAAATATCTTTGATTCTAATTCCCATATTTTCTCTACTTATTTATATTTTTCTATATCTAACTTAGATATAGAAGAATATAAATAAGTAGAGAAAATATGGGAATTAGAATCAAAGATATTTATATCTTATACTTTAAAATTTATCAGACAGATCAAATATTATCAAGAATGAGTAAACAAATACACATTCTTTCATGTTATGTTCACAACTTTTTTTTTGCGCACGGAAAAAATACATATATTATGTATTCTTGAAAAAACAATTTTAAAATATATATATATTATATAAATATTCCGCCGCACGCACACACACCCACATACATACATACATATATATACACATATATGGGCTATTTCACGTCAAGTGGTACGATAAAAATTTTAAATCACTCCAAAATTTGAGAACAGGCTGGAAACATCTTCCAGAACATACAAAAAAAATTTAAGTGTTAAAAATAATTTGCTTAAGAGTTATTTGACCATGAAAAGTGGAAATTTTTCAATTTTTTAGAAAAATTTCTATTTTTAAAGCCATTTATCTCAAAATCTGTTGATTTTTTTGAAAAAACATTACAAACAACTTTTGTTTAAATTAATAGTTAGAACTTATTTACCCTGGTTACATTTCTTAATTTTAAAATCTCGAAGAGATAGAACACCCGGACATATTGAATATCAAAAAAAAGGCTACTACACCATAATCGATTTTAATCTAACACCTCTCAAAAGTTCACATTTCTCGCGAGCTTTCGAATGGCTTGGGTTAGATTATTGGCCAAGACCGCTGGTGTAACTTATGCCCCATAAACCTTATAAAATCACTAATTTTCACGTATTTTAGGACATAACTTACACCAAAGGTGTTATATATAGATATATATATATATATATATATATATATATATATATATATATAAGGGCTATTTCACGTCAAGTGGTACGATGAAAATTTTAAATCACTCCAAATTTTGTGAACAGTCTGGAAATATCTTCCAGAAGATAGAAAAAAAATTTTAGGTGTTAAAAATAATTTGCCTAAGAGTTATTCTACCATGAAAAATGGAATTTTTTCAATTTTTTAGAAAAATTACTATTTTCAAAGCGATTTATCTCAAAATCTATTGATTTTTTTGAAAAAACATTATAAACAACTTTTGTTCAAAATAATCTTTAGAACTTATCTACCTGGGTTACAATTCCTAATTTTAAAATGTCGAAGAGATAGGGCACTCGGAAATATTGAATATCAAAAAAAGGCGACCACGCCACAATCGATTTGATCTAACACCGCTAAAAAGATCACATTTTTTGAGAGCTTTCAAATGGCGGTGGTTAGATTATTGGCCAAGACCGCTGGTGTAAGTTATGCCCTAAAATACATGAAAATTAGTGATTTTATGAGGTTTATGGGGTATAACTTACACCAGCGGTCTTGGCCAATAATCTAACCCAAGCCATTCGAAAGCTCGCGAGAAATGTGAACTTTTGAGAGGTGTTAGATTAAAATCGATTATGGTGTAGTAGCCTTTTTTTTGATATTCAATATGTCCGGGTGTTCTATCTCTTCGAGATTTTAAAATTAAGAAATGTAACCAGGGTAAATAAGTTCTAACTATTAATTTAAACAAAAGTTGTTTGTAATGTTTTTTCAAAAAAATCAATAGATTTTGAGATAAATCGCTTTGAAAATAGTAATTTTTCTAAAAAATTGAAAAAATTCCAATTTTCATGGTGGAATAACTCTTAGGCAAATTATTTTTAACACCTAAAATTTTTTTTCTATCTTCTGGAAGATATTTCCAGACTGTTCACAAAATTTGGAGTGATTTAAAATTTTCATCGTACCACTTGACGTGAAATAGCCCATATATATATATATATATATATATATATATATATATATATATGTGGTAATGAACAATTAACTTACCAAAAATAGTAAAGTGCATAAACTTAATTGTAGTATTTAGTAAAAACCTATTAAAATTTTAGATTATTTTAACGGATCTAAATAGAACTATACCTCCTAAGATTAATTTATTTAAGTCATCGCCAAGAGTTCTAAATGTCATTAATATTTTGTACTTTTAGAGTAATAAAACTTTCTACTTAATTAAATTAATTTTTGTATTAGGTGTAACGTGGTCCTCACTTTCGTGGCCCGTAAACCACGCTACTCGTTTCCACTTTATTTAATGTATATATATGTTACCTTAAGATCCAGTAAGACCGTATTTAATATTTTACTGGGCGCCAGGTCTTACCAATACAATTAATTTCCCGGTACGACTCCTCAGGACGTGGCTCCAACGCCAATACGGAGGTGGCGAAACCAACGACGAATCCTATCTCCTTCAGAAACACGTGGCGGTAATTGTCGAGGTACAGGTCGATAAATTAAGAACTCAATAATTTTAATTAGGTCAAATCACTAATTATTTCAATCTATTTATTCACTCCAAATTTCGATCACTACGGGTGATCACCGTTACAATATTTTGGACACGAAGTAAATTCGACAAATTAAATTCTCGCGAACTAGCCCGATCTTCCGATCACCGATAACCACATAGTATTAATTAATTAACCCGATATTCGCGTCTCATAAGCTCCGGTAATAATTAATAAACCGTTTCCCAACCCTTGAAACGGACAAACTCGAATTCGCAGCACGTGCTAAAATGGCGGCGCGGCTCGCAGGAGGTCTATACGCGGGCGCGCAAGAAATCCCCGGCGATTCTTTCAATCAATATATTAATTGATGGCCGTGCAGCCCACTTACCGCAACGAGAAACGATCTTCTTCAAAACTAACTCTACTACTCGAATAATTACTACTTTATAAAAATACTCCTACGGAACTACTCTATCAAAATAACTAGGTGCGCTCAATGGAACTATCCGGCTACGAATGACGATCGGGACTCGTAGCATCCCGCTCGTCCTCGTAGTTCGTTAAAACGCGGCGCTGATGGTCTTCTTCTTCCTTAATTTTCAACCAATAATATCTTCCAGGTTAATTAGATGGTTGACTATTACCGCCGTCCGCGCCATCTATTCCCGTAACAATCTTCTTTTCCCCAGTGACGGAATAACGAAATAACCCGTATTCCGTTGAGGGACTGACTTGCGCCTCCACCAATGCAACAGGTGTGTCTTCTTTCTCTCTCGTACACACACGCTGTAGATGGCTACTTCCCGCTCATTCCGTCGTTCCCCTCCTCGGTGTGCCGCCATGTGCCGCGGCGTGCATGTGCGAGAGCAGCGAGCGCCGCCCCCCTCTCTCTGCCGCGCTGACCCTAGTATGCGAGCAGCCGGCCGAGTCCGTTGCACGCGAATCGGGCGTCGTTTGTTTACACGACGGCGAACGGGTTTTCATTTTGTGTTTCTGGAGAGTGCACCAGTTCCTGGGTCGTCATCTTCGTGGCTGCCTTCGTTCTCCATCACCAGGTCGTCGGGAGATGGTACTGGATCTACGTGGGAACATGGTTGGACGTCGGTGGCGGTATGGTTGTATCGTTTCCTCTTTGTTATTAACTCCCTCCTTTCTCCAATACTCCGATTTCCTCAACAAATCAAATAAAACCCTATTAATTCCTTCCCTTTACGTACTAAAATATCGGTGACGAGAATGGCTCGGGCCAGGATTCGTAGCCGGTGTTTACTTCCTTCCTAACCTACTGTGACAATACTCACAGGGATAGCATCGTTGGATCACCCAGGACTCATCGTCTCAAAGGTATGACATTGTATTATAATCTTATTCCATTTATATCTATTTCCTCTACGCTAACCTTATAACTAACTATATACACTAATAACTCTTTTTCTTGTTTCAGGTATGTCCCTTCGACAAGGCTTCCCTCCATTAACAAATTATAAATTAATACCGGTGTGCGGTTTACCTCACAATACCCCCCTCCTAAGTCGGGACACACTCCTGAAAGGAGAGTGGACTGCACTTACTAACGCTTGGCCAAAGCGATACTCGTCACCGAACACGCATAACCCATAACCATAATATTCTCACATACAACATTCCAACAGATTATAATTCATACGTCTGCCCATAAGAAAGAAAGTATATCATCATAATAAATCTTTGTAAACATAAAATAAAATTTAATTAAATGATAAAAAAAAATAATATACGCTTGGTTTACCTTCCAATACTTACTACCAATTGTTCTTTTCAGTTATCTTCATCTCTGATCTTCCTTCAAAAGAAAAAGATTTTCTACCAATCTAGTTTGATTCTGAATCAATATCCGTTTCTACCATCTATACTTCCATCATTACTACCATCACGTTTGACTGCTTTTCGATATCCTTTTCTACTATATATACTTCGACTATTACTACCATCTCGTTTGACTCCTTATCGACATCCTTTTCTACTATATCTATACTACCATTCTGATTATCATCTGTTACCTGAAAATAAGGTTTTCTACTAATTACCCCATTTTCTCTCTTCCTTCCTTTTTTTATTTCTAACAGGTTCCTACTATCTTCTTTCACAGGTTCATCTTTCTTCTACTACTAAATATTCTCGTCCCTGCTGCGTTTCTACGATCTCCGAATCCTTTCTTTGTCCTTAATCTTCCCACATCAATTAATTTTTAACCCCGCTCAACGCGAGGTGTTACCTCTTCTTCTCCGTTGCCCCTTTTATTTCCCTCCCGGGAATAGCACCTGGAAGACCGCCTCCCTACTCCCGGATGGGATGTTGCGGAGGGTCTCCAGTAGCCTCAGGGCCTCTTCCGGAGTCATCGCCGGCTTAGGCGCCGCTTCCGGAGGTGCAGCAGGGGCGGCGATTGACGGACGCCTTAGTGGGACCGTTAACGAGGGGGTGATTCGGGGTCTCCTAAGAGGTGTTGGCTCCGATGGTGTGGGTTGGGCTGGTTCCGGCTTGGCGGGCGCCTTCGATGATGCGCACGGTCCCGAGTTCAACCTCTTCAGGTATTCAGGTGCGCCTTACTACACCTCGGGCAAGTGCGCATCATTACGTCCCTCCGGCCGCAGTTGTAGCAAATCATATGCTTCTTGGGTTTGGGGCAGGATGGGTGGAAATGCCCCTTTTCCCAGCATATGAAGCACGACTTGACCGGAGGGTCCTTCGTGTCCAAAATATTGTAACGGTGATCACCCGTAGTGATCGAAATTTGGAGTGAATAAATAGATTGAAATAATTAGTGATTTGACCTAATTAAAATTATTGAGTTCTTAATTTATCGACCTGTACCTCGACAATTACCGCCACGTGTTTCTGAAGGAGATAGGATTCGTCGTTGGTTTCGCCACCTCCGTATTGGCGTTGGAGCCACGTCCTGAGGAGTCGTACCGGGAAATTAATTGTATTGGTAAGACCTGGCGCCCAGTAAAATATTAAATACGGTCTTACTGGATCTTAAGGTAACATATATATACATTAAATAAAGTGGAAACGAGTAGCGTGGTTTACGGGCCACGAAAGTGAGGACCACGTTACAAAATGGCGCCCAACGTGGCAACAATTATAAATTAATACCGGTGTGCGGTTTACCTCACAAAGGTTAAAAAAATTATTTATAACATTTTAGTGGTATATAAATAAAAACCTGTTTCTTCCATTTCTCCCGTAATTCGTAATTTGCACCCTCTTTCAAAATTTGCGTTTTAATCCATAATTATATCCAATTATTTTTTCCTTTAGTTACAGACCCCATATATTTATTTTAATTATTATAAACAAAGGCATTCCTTAAATAACCTTTTGTTTCTAATAAATACATACTTGTTTATTTAAGGGGTCAAGCCTGGGTTAAATGTTTTCAATAAATAAATAATTATTATTAGAATAATTTTTTTTTTTTTAATTCTTCTCACATATTAATTTTTTTTATATAATATATATGTATTATACATTATATTTATCAATATAAAAAATGTTTATAATGCATTTTTAATCCTGGTTATTAAACTTATAATGATATTAAAAAATTGATTAATTTTTGCAGTTGCCGTAGGATATTGAAGCATTGAATGCATCTTTTAATGTCTAATAAGGCTTAAAATATTCATGGAATATACGTTTACAGACTTACGTTTTTCCTTTTCTGAAAAAAAATTAATAACAATGTATTAAATATAAAAGTTGATAATAACAAGAAAAATAGTGAATGTTATGTACGTATACGTACATAACATTCACCTAAAACTTATCTTTTTGAAAATTGGGCAACATAAGTCCGTAGAAATATATATTTTAAAAGTTTCCCCAAAATTTCAAAGTGATTCATCAACCTGGCTCTGAAATATCCTGCGGCAAGTAAGCTAAAATCATTAAAAAAGCATTAATGAGATAAATGCATTTAAAGTTTCACTTATTAGATTTAAAGTTTTACTTATTTTATAATTCTAATACCATATTCTTCAGGTATCGTACAATTTGTATGTGTAATCTTAATAATATGTATATTTAATAGGTTTATAGTGACTTTTTTCTGGTTTTATTAATATAATACTCAGTATATTTTTTTAATATACATGTATTATCTAAAATAACAGAAAGTCAACTTCAAGAATCAGTTTCTTTATAAAAAGAGGAATAAAATTTTTTAAAACTAAAAGAATACTTAGCTATTATTGAATATTAATACATGATTATTTTATATATAGTTTATGACTATTTTATATAATAATATTTATACTATGATTATTATATTATATTATATGATTATAATTTTTATTATAAGCATTAAATTTAATTAAAAGTATGTAAAGAATGGAGTAAAAACAAATACTGTTTGACAGTTGTGTACAATATCTCTTTCTCTCTCTCTCACATGACAAGTCTTCCATAAAATTATTGATTTTTCGGATTGCCTTGTCACGTGATAGAGAAAGAGAGAGGCATATATAGTGTTACAGCTGCTAATGGAAGTGTGCACCAGCCACACGTTTGTAGTTCAGTTTTAAGCTATTATAATATCAAGTAGAATTATATATTATATATATTATATTATACAATATCTAAATAAAATAAGTAAAAAAAACTAGTGGTTTATAAAACTGCATGAACAAATTATATCAGATAAGTATTTGCATAACCTTAAATTTATATTTTGTTTATGTCAAGAAATTGATTCTTTGTTTCTCCATTTCAGCATAACCAATGTGTCAACACTTAGATATACAATATTTGCAGAATACAGATAAAATTATAAATAAGTGTTTTGTTATGCTCAGTGTATTTGTGCTTAGTGCGATATTATGTGGTTGAAGTTATTTTATGAGTACTTATTTGTGAAAGTGTTTCAAACCTCCAATATAATTAGTATATTTCATGCCGTAAAGTACCACTCTCTATATTCTTTTGTTTCTTCTTCTGGTCGCAATTCACATGCTCTGCAAAAATATTGCTTTGGAGGAACGTCAATTACTTTTTCATTCTCATGCAGTATCAACACCTTGAAGAGAATTGAATCCTCGCTTCCTCCAAGAACCATCACCTGATACACTTATATGGCAATTCTGACTTGTTGAATCATATACTTGCTTGACAGTTGCTTTCATAGACTGTTTACCAACTTCTTTACAAACATTTTTTATCTCTGTATTAATAATCTCATAATTACTGTGAGAAACTGGACTCGGCAAATCCATATTTCCACAAAAAGTAACTAAACCAGCATGCCCATGACCAAGAGTTCTCATTGTGTACACTAACGTCTATTTATTTCATAAGCGTTACTTTTTTTCCAACTTTTCTACTTGAATCAATAACAAATACCTTAAAACAGTTTGTACATGTTATTGTTATTTTACTTCCCAAACCTCTCACATCAACTTCAGAAAATTTAACTGTACCATGACAATTCTGACAAACTAAAAATTCTTCTAATGTTGGGAAAAGTAGTGATATATCTATAATTTTATTTTCTGTGCTACTTTCTTCAATGGTATCAGTTTTTAACTTTTTACTTGATCTGGATCAATGTTGATGGAAGTGCATCGTAGTTGGATTTTACTGATGTTGATAATTTTTTTATAAGCAGATGTACCAGGTATTCTGTTACTTGAGTCTGGCATTTGTTTTACTGCTCGTTTTTTGTATAAGCTTATAATTAATTTCTTAAAACTAATAAAATTTAAAGTTAAAAATATACTTTTAATTTAAAATCCACTGAGTATTTACTAAAATAATGTAAATTCTTTATCAATGCAGGCAATATTTACTTCAAATAGAACTGTACGTATTTGTGCAGTATATTAGAGTAAAAAGAATCATTTATTTATTAACTATTAAATTTGAATCGTATGGTAAAGTAGATTTCTACTTTACCAAACTCTACGCTTGATAGTTGCTTCGTTTAATATACTTGTATGTAAACGTCGAAAACCTCGCAATTATTATTTTAGTTAAATTAAAATAAAATGTCTTTTTTTGCAAAAATAATTTTAGAGAAATAATGTCTATTGATGCTTACTTTATTTCAATTATAACTTGCGAAAAAATTTTTTGTTTTTTTTTCAAATTTTGGGATAATGTTTTATGTAAGAAATACTTTAAAAAAAGTTAATAAAAAAAAAATCGATTTTTTGAGCAGTTAACCCAGGCTTGACCCCTTAAGATATTGTTTTATATAAATATACGTAATCTACTTACTTATATATCCATACAATTTATAAATTTTGATTTGAATAATATTTAAATTAAATACTACTAAAATAATAATTTTCAAAAAACTTTTGAAATGTATTTCGTATTTTATATTGCCACTGTTAAAATTTGAATTTTCTTTTGCCATTACTGTTTATAATAGAATTATCTTAAAAATGCAATAATTAATGTATTTAATTTTTAATTTATTGTATATTTCACATATAGATATTTGAAAAGTGTATGTTATACTTGATTAATATTTATTTTATCTTCGAAACATTGAGCATATTTTTAAAAACATTACATTAAATTTTAGGTCCGTTTTTATTTTATGAGTTTTACCAGGAATAAGTAAACTAATACACATTCTTTCAAGTTATATTGACAACTTTTTTTTTGCGCACGGAAAAAATACATATATTATCTATTCTTGAAAAAAACAAGTAACACGTACACACACACACACACACACACACACACACACACACACACACACACGCACACGCACACACACACACATGCACACACACACACACACACACATGTCACGCGTATCAGGCGCACCAGGGCTGGAGAGCTCCTCCTCGAACTGGGGCGACCCGGAACGGAAACGGCGGAGCTGAGGACAGTGGTCTCGTCCACACTGAGTGGGTCAGCAGAGGTCCAGCTGCTGACTCACAAAGTGTCCATCACCATCAGGGACATGGACGAGTCCACGACAACAACGGAGGTGGCCGCAGCGATTGCGGCAAAGGTCGGGCCAAATGTGGTATCCCCGGATAATATTAAAACCAGGGGATCCTGCAGTGGCACCCTAGCTGCGACCATCCAGCTTCCGGCAGTAGCAGCCAAAAAACTGCTGCAAGACGGGAAGCTCCGGATCGGATGGGTCAATTGCAGAGTTCGACTGCGAGAGGTATCCTCGCGCTGCTACCGATGCCACGAATCGGGACACATCGCGAGGGAGTGCAAGAGCGCAGTCGACCGGTCAGCGCAATGCTATCGGTGCGGCCAAGAGGGCCACAAAGCAGTGGACTGCGAGGCCAAAGCCAAGACCTCGCATGAGGAAGGAGCACACATAAAAAATGATTAAGGTGCTCCAAATAAACCTCAACCACTGCGCTGTGGCCCAGGACCTGCTGTCCCAGCTGGTCAGAGAGGAGAGAGCGGACGTAGCGATCATCAGCGAGAAGTTCCGGGATCTCGAGAAGTCGAACTGGGTAAGGGATGCCTCGGGCAAGGCGGCCATCTGGGTATGTGGAAATATACACATCTCCAGAAAGATGGTCGCCCCCCTTCCCAGCTTCACCTGGGTGGAGGTGGCGGGGGTACGCATGTACAGCTGCTACTTCCCGCCCAGCGATTCCACCGAGGACTTTGCGAGATCTCTGGATGCAGTCGTCACCAGTGCTCGGTCCTCACGGCTACCGGTCGCAATCGGTGGGGACTTTAATGCTTGGGCGACGGACTGGGGCAGCGCCAAGACCAACGCGCGTGGTCGCGCACTTCTCGAGGCGTTCGCTCTACTGGGGCTGGAGATCGCTAACACAGGGACAACCCCGACTTTCACCAAAGCCGGCAAGTCGTCCATAGTCGACCTCACCTTCGTCGATCCAAGATTGATGGGGAGAGGGGGACTCGGCTGGAAAGTTAGTGATCGTTACACGGGTAGTGATCACCAAGCATTCGTGTACCAGCTCCAGCTGACCAGCGGGAGGACAAAGAGAGCAGGAAGAGGAGCAAGAGAGAGATGGGCACCAGCCACGTTTGATCGTGAGACGTTCCTCTGCTCCCTTGAGGGGGAAAAAGTGGAGGGAACCGCCGAAGAAAAAGCACGAGGCCTCACGAATGCCCTAACAGCGGCTTGCGATGCCTCTATGGCCGTGAAGTTTAACCCTCGCGGCCGCCCACCGATAATCTGGTGGAGTGAGGACATCGCAGAAAAGAGACGTGAGTGCCTGCGTGCCAGAAGGCTGCACCAAAAAGCGAGGGGAACACCGCGGTTCCAAGATCGTTCCGCAGAATACGAACAAAAGCGGAGGGATCTCAAGGTGGCCATCAAGACTGTCAAGAGAAGGTGTTGGCGGGAGCTCTGTGAAGAGGTGGACCACGACCCCTGGGGCAGACCGTATAAAACGGTTATGAATAAGATCAACCCCGGGGGAGCTGTTGCACCCACCGACCCAGTTTTTCTGGACGGAGTCGTCCGCCACCTGTTTCCAGAACATCGGAAAAGGGCAGTAGAGACGGGCCTGATGGCCACCATTGGTGCAGCCGAGTCGCCAGACATTAGTGAAGCCGAACTGAGGATGGCCGCTAAGGGTATTTCCGTACGTAAAGCTCCAGGGCCTGACGGAATACCTGGCCTGGCCGTCAAGACAGCGGCGATGAGTGCTCCGGGCTTGTTCCTGGACGCATTCAACGCATGCCTAAGAGAAGGTTGCTTCCCGGCCCAGTGGAAGACGCAGAGGCTGGTACTCCTACCAAAGGGAAACAAACCCCCGGAGGAGCCATCATCTTACCGCCCGCTCTGTCTACTGGATATAGTTGGGAA